>VZRR01009046.1:144464-226664 GCA_013398015.1 Oreocharis arfaki | reverse complement strand
GGGGGGAAGCAAAGCCCTTTGAAATGTTTCCACTTTAAACTGGAGCTGAATGCACTGCAGAGGCCCTGGCTGATTGTTACTGGGAAGTGCCCAGCTGGGGACGTGTGGCCACCCTGGGCAAGCCAGATGTGTATCCCTTGGAAGGGGAAGGTGGAGGTACCTGCCCCTACGCTGACCATGGAGCACCCAAATCCCAGGGCCATCTTCCAGCATGGCCATGCAGCTGGTTTTGAAATGCCTTTTCTTTCTGGTGTGTGCATTGCTTTTTGTTTTGTAGATGAAGAGATGCCTGTGTGCTAAATAATGGGGTTCTTCAGTTTCGTATTAAAAAATGGGGGGGAGGGGTAAGCAGAAAAACTGATGTCTTTGGAGGCGGCAACTCCAAGGGCAGAGGGGTTACCCAAGGCCACCCATTGCCAGCTGAAAGCCCAAGCACACCATGAGGAGCTGCATTTAGGAAAACCCATGCTGCTGCTGAGTTTGGTGTGACATCTCCCCCTAGAGCAGGGACGAACATGGAGAGCTGCTTCCATGGTGTGGTCCGGGATGGGTGTGAACAGCTTGCCCAAAGCGTGTGGTGCTGCCATTGGGTGGGCAGCTGTTTTTTGGATCAAGATATCGGACCAAAAAACAGGACCAGGGAGGTACTGGGAGACAGGGCTGTGTCTCAGGGAGGGCCGTGAGGCACCCTGCTAAATGAGCTCTTTGTTTTTGGGCAGCCGGTGCTGGCAGAGCCAGGGGAAAGCTGACATGGAAACTGGCCTGGGAACTCCTGTGGCCAGGGATGGATGGCTCCAGCTGATGGCAGCTCTGCACGGCGGGGCTTTATGCCACTTGTGTAAGTTTTAATCCACACTGGCTTCGAAAGAGCCGCTTTGCAAGGGTGGGGAGCATCTGCCACTCCTCTGGAGTTATGGAAGGCCGTGGGTGGAAAACAAGGTCCTTTTGAGGGACGGCTTGCAATGGCACCGCAAACTCTTGGCATGCAGGGCTTGCCTGGCTAAGCTGGAGGGGTAAAGGCTGCCAGCCTGCGTGTGGGGAAACCAAAACAGAGGGGGTTGCCTTGGCAATGCTGGCTTGTCCACATCCTGTGCGCTGCAGAGCAACCACAGCAACTGCGGATGGAGGTAGGGTTTGCAGAAAAGCTGCAGTTTACTGGAAACTGCTGTGCTGTGTCACCGTGGCAGAGGGGAGAGACCTGGAGGTCATTTTGCTAGTTAACTTCTTTAGGCTCAACCCTCAACAGGCTCTTCTGCCTTCATGAAGCTCCCTTCAACCTAACAAAGCTCAACCTGCTCCTCTCGGCTGAGATGCTGCCTGACTCAGGCAGGAGTGGGGCTGCTCTAGGGTGCTCCCTGCTTCTGTGGAGAGAGCAGCAGCAGCTCTGGGGGCAACTGACCTGTGGGGTATGCCCCAAGTATTTCTGGATTATTTCAACACTCCTGTGCTCTGTGGCTCGCTGCAACTCAGGACTTGTGGAGGTGACATGAAATCAACTGACCTACAGCCACCCCCATTTCCTTAACGCAGAGGAGACCACACTTTGTACAGTTGATGCTAAGGAGTGCAAAGCAGGAATCACATTATCAAACAACCATTTCCTTCTGTGACTGGCTTTATGTCAGCTTTATACCAACTTTCCATTGCAGTGACAGCTATGGGTCGGGCAGGAGAGGCTAATTTTTGTTACAGCCTGATCCACCCAGCAGGGACACAGCTATGCTGTCGCGCGAGTGGCACTCATTTTCCCTGCTTGCACCTGCAGACTTAAAGGAAAACTGGATGAAACCTGACACCGAGGGTGAGCAGTTTCCTCAGCAGGGACTGCACGTTGCTGTTTCGGAAATGGTGACTAATTCTGAGTTTTGCCGCCCGTCTCCCAGAACTCGCAGCAGGCTACAGAGACCTTTCTCAAACGTACAAGACAAACACCAAAAGCCACCACCCAGCAAACACGACCAGCTGAAGCTTCACCTCGTTCTCACCACCATCAAACCTTCCTGCCAGAAGCCACGCGTAAATGCTTTCATTCCCTAAAGGGAGCGATCTGGAAAACTACTGATATAGATGTTGGATAACAGGGTTAAAGTGAAACTATTTTGCAAGCTGCTGCCCGGAGCCCACTCGTCATCACCGTCTGCACACGCGCGGCTGCAGTCGGCCCCGGGATCACGGAGACTCTGGCCAAAAGATCCGTTTTGAGTTTAGGTGAGCGCCGCTGTCATCCCTGAACGCACCGGGAGCTCCTCAGAGCTATCCTGGGCTCCTCCGCACTCCGGTACGGGCAGTGCTGCCTCTCCGGGCGGGCAGCAGCCCCCACGCATGGCCCTCCCCGGGGTCGATCACGTGTGGCTTTGGTTACAAGAGGCTCAGGGGGCTGCCAGAGAAGCTGTGGATGCCCCATCCCTGGAAGTGTTCAGGGTCACGTTGGACGGGGCTTGGAACGCCCTGGTCAGGCGGAAGGTGTCCCTGCCCATGGCAAGGGAGTTGGAACGAGGTGGTCTTTAAAGTCCCTTCCAGTCAAATCGCTCTAGGAATCTGCGGTGTTCAAAATGTGTGGGTGCAGCTGGGGTGCCCCGAAACCCCGGTGCCAGGCAGACTGCCCCACCCACACGTCCCCTGAGAGCTGCTTGCTCCTCACCGCTCTCTCCCCGGTGAACTGCTCTCACCCCCTCCCNCTGCGCGAGATGATGTGGCCTTAAAAAAAGGGGAAAAAAAAAGGCGAGAAAAGCCCTGGCTTTGAGTAACACAGCACCGAGGAAAACGCCTCGGGAAGCCAAGTCCCGGGATCCCCCTCCCGGGAACTCCCCCCGACCTACCTGTGCGCCGCGGCCCCGTCCCGCCGCTCGTCCCGGCAGCTGCTCCGGCGCTGGGGGAAATGGGACGCCCCGTCCCGTCCCGTCCCGTCCCGCGGTGTCCCGCCCGCCTCCGCCCCCGGCCGGCCCNGCTGCCAGAGAAGCTGTGGATGCCCCATCCCTGGAAGTGTTCAGGGTCACGTTGGACGGGGCTTGGAACGCCCTGGTCAGGCGGAAGGTGTCCCTGCCCATGGCAAGGGAGTTGGAACGAGGTGGTCTTTAAAGTCCCTTCCAGTCAAATCGCTCTAGGAATCTGCGGTGTTCAAAATGTGTGGGTGCAGCTGGGGTGCCCCGAAACCCCGGTGCCAGGCAGACTGCCCCACCCACACGTCCCCTGAGAGCTGCTTGCTCCTCACCGCTNCACGGTGGGGCGCGGGCCAGGCTGCGGAATTGAGGCCGGGAGAGAGGCGGGGACCGGACGCAAACCAGCCCCGAACTTGCCGTGGGGGAGAGGGAGGGAACCAAGTGTTTCGCTCGCCGGGCTTTGGTGCTGCCCAGGTTTTCCTAGAAGCGTTTTTGGGAGACAGCAGGGAGGGTTGCAGGGGGATGGTGCCGCTGCTGTGGTGGGGAGGGCAGGGTGAGCTGGACCCCGTCACCACTGCCACCCTGCTCCCTCTCACCTCCACCCAGCACCCCGTCACCACCACCCTGAGTGTTGTCACCCCTGCACCGCCCTGACGCCCACTCTCTGTCCCTGGAAAGGGGACACTGCAGCCAAGCAGGAGGTGATGGAGCATCCCCAGAGAAGGGGGCACCCCCGGTCCCTGCAGCATCTAGGAGCATCTTGGGTGCTATACAGCCATGGATAGTGATGGATGTTCCAGCCTGGGAAGGCACTCCTGGCTGCGCAGGGTTTAGTGGTGGCCTTGGCATCGCTGGCTTAAGGGTTGGACTCGATGATCTCAGAGGGCTTTTTCAACTTAAATGATTCTGTGATTCAATATTTTCAAACTGTGATCCCAGTTCCATTGGGATTGCCACCCTCACCCTTCACTTGCTACTTTCTCTCCAACGTATTTCTTTTTTAACACCATGTCAGGGATATCCAGGAATTGCTGAATCCCTGCTGCTTTCCAGTCCAGGGCTCTACAGCCTCGGTGCAGTGTTGTGGTGCTGACAGCTGGGCAAGCTGCGACTAGAAAAATGTTCTGCTGGAATTTTTCTTCTTGGACTGAGTCCTTCTGGATTGCAAAATCCCCACATTTGCCCTCCTTGCCCTCCTTCATGCTCCAGAGCCAGTGGCTTGGCTTTACCACTTCAGCCTTGGTGCCGACTTGTCGAGCTGGGGTAGCCAGGGCTATCTGACCTTTCAAGGCTCCTGGGAAACAGCCTCATGTTCCCAGTGCTGTGACTTGGCAGCACCGGGAGCAATGCAGTGCTGGGAATAGGAGGGAAGAGGGATAGAGAGGAGGGTGGAGGGATGGAGAAAAGTTGGCTGCCAGCCTCTGCTGCCCTCCTGCTGCCTTCACCCTTGTGCTGGGGTCGGAGAGGTGGGAGACCCTCAGAAACACACACTGTAGGCTACAGCTTGTGCTAAGTGCCTCCTCGTAGCCTTGGGGGAGGTGTTTATGTCCTGTGGGAAACACCAAACAATTTTTCCCTAAAGATTTGCTGCTTAGCGCCAGGAGCTTTTCCCTTGGTTTTATGCTGCAGGATGAAGATCCCTGGGCTTTGCATCTTGTGGCTCACTGCATCCCAGTTTCTCATATCCCACTTCACCCTATCCTGACTCATTCCATCCCATCTCTCCACGTCCCAGCTCCCCCCATCCTATTTCTCCCTTGTCCCCTGACCCTATCCCAGCCCCCTTCATGCCAGCTCACTGCTTCCCAGCTTACCCTATCCCAGCTCTCCCCCCTCACTGAGCTGCAGCCATTCCCTCTTTTGGGGGTACAAACCTCCCTCCAAAAAACATCCTTCCAAGGGCACACAGAAGCCACCTGGGTGCTGACAGTCACTTGAGGGGTACCTGGCCACTCTACAGCACCAGACAGCACAATGCCACCTTTGACTCCCTCTAACAGGATTGCCTAAAAATATTTATTACCAGAGCTCTCCAAGGGTGAGCACATCTGGAAGCGTTAGGCTTCAGGGTGCCTGTCCCTGGCCTTGGGAAAGTGAAAGCCCAGCCTGTCCCTGGCACGTGGGAGGTTTGCCCCATTCCCTGAGCAAACAGCCTCACTGGGGCTCCACGCTTTCGTGTCGCTGGTTTAATTTGGCAGAGGCCTTGACAAGGGAGGAGCTGCTGGCCTTGCAGCTTCCCCGGATTTTTGGGGGCCCTCGTGAACACGGTGCCTTGGCAGCCTCTTGGCTCCAGGCAGGAGCACTGTGATGATGTGGCAGAGGTGGTGGGCACTGGTAATGCTGATGTCTCAGAATGCTGATACCTGTGGAGGAGAGCCTTGATGCCATCGAGGGTGGTGATGCCGTTAAACTGAGTTGGGAAGCATCAGAAAGACTTTAAGAAACTTGGAATTAATGCAAGGATATACAAATATAATCGGTCAGTCCACTGCTCTGTCTCACCCAGCATCCTCTTCCCCATAGCTGACCTGCAAATGTCCCTTCCAACTCCAGCTGTTCTATGATTCCATAGTGGTCCATAGGAGATGCTTTGAGTTAATCCAAACAGCACATGGTGCTTGACCCTGTGGATGTCTCCTGCAGCAAAGTGTGCCAAGGCTCCATGAAAACAAGGTACATTTGCAGGGGTTTTGAACCTGCCACCTCCTAGTTTTGTTTGGCATGCAGCATATCTGGGATCTAAGGAACCCTGCTTTGTTTCTGAGAAACTTTAATGGGTGAGAGGAAGCCGTGACTCAGCCTCTGATGAATCACTGCAGCTCCAGATTGTCTCCCTGCTTGCTGGTGCCCCTCAAGCACAGGAACTGAGGGAGCCCATGCCAGGCAAGCTCCTGTCACCTCATGGGATGTCAGTCTGAGCCCAGGCCTGCGACCAGCTGGAAACCAAATCCCACCTCCAGCTCATGTTTTCCATCCATCCTTCCCAAAATCCTCATTTCCGTGCGATAGCAAAGCCTTTCCCATGCCAAAAAGTGCCCTGACAACTTCCATTTCCTCCTAAGTGCCCCTCAACCCCTAATTTGCTTTTGAAAACACCACTTATTTTACACTGAAGATAGAAAGACCCTCCTGCTTCCCCCATGTTTCATTGGATTCAGCTAATTTTGTTACCAGTTTGCCCTGTTGCACTGCTGTGAGCTTCACTCCTTGATAACACCCAGCTGATACCCAGGGTCGGTTTATTTGGGGTTTTCTGGGCATGGTGGGATGGGGGGAGTGGTAGGGTGCCTGCAGACATGATCACACCTTTCTTCCCCAGCTGCTTCCTCTGCTCTCTGGTGGTGATTTCTATTTGCAGACGCTAGTCTGGCTTAAAGTAAGCAATGGAAAACTCTGCTCCCAGAGAAACATTCCTCTCATTTTTCCCCCATGCTTCTGCCTTTTCCCCTCCCTCTCCCCCTCCCACAAAAAAAAGCCTGCAGCTTAAACACCAAAAATAACACATGCCCTGCTCGTGGGCTGGATAAAAATAGCAGCTCTTGGTATTTAGCAGCAGCAATGGGTTTTCTGGCTTTGGAGGAAAATGAGGAGGAGGGATGGGATGGGATAGGATGGGATAGTGACTCTTGAGGCACGAGTGGAGGACAAACACAAAGCTGGTGTTTTGGGGGAAGATGCTTCATCCCCTCCTCTCCCTTGTTTGGTACCAGCTGGGTTCTGTCCCCTCCAGGAAGGGCAGAGCTCTGAGGGTAAGTTGGGCTCAGGTGTCCCAGTTCTACCTAGGTCCCACCCCGGGCTGTTTTGGTGCTGCCCTTAATGTTGGGGCTAAGTCCCATGTAGGCAGTGATGGGGGAAATGCTGCTCTTAGGGAAAATGCCCCAAAGCTGGTGAGCTTTTGAGGGTGCCTCTTGCCCACCCATCACTTGGGAGGCTTTGCAGCTGGGCTTGCCAGGGTGGGTCAGGATTTTCAGGATCATCCCTCCCTGGTGCTCAGACGAGAAGAATGCTGGGGTAGGGAGTGAGGTGGGGTCCTCAGGTGCCTCCTCAAACACTGCTTGATGCTCGTGTTGTGAACGCTGCGGTATAAGGGACCTGTGTGCAGGTGAGGAGGAGGAGGAGGTTGGTATATGGCTGCTCAGAGCACGTTTCAATGTTTGGGCTGTTTAGAGCTGATTGTTTTGTGTGTGAGAGCCTTCAGGAACTCCTTCCTGAGGAAATCCTACAGCAGCACTGGTGGCAGGCAAGGGGAGAGGAGACACACCGGGAGGTGGGGAAAGCGCCAGGGCTGGGCGCGTCCCGGCAGCGTGACGTGGTGCCTTCCCTTTTGGGAGCACTCAGGGATCAGTTACGGGAGAGCCAGGGAGGGAAAACCTTCCCCCAGCTCCTTCCATGGAAATGGGGTCAGCGGCAGCATCCGAGGGCTGGATTTGTGGAAGGTGTGAACCAGAGGATAGGCAGCAAGTGATACTGGGGCACAGTCTGGTGCCCCCAAGGACCAGCATGTGCCCCCAGTTGTAGGAAGTGGTGGCTCGTGCCTCCTCCAGCCACCCCCAGGGGTTTCCCATGCTGGATGGGTGTCAGATCTGATCTGCCAAGGTTGATTTTTAGGTGAAAAACCAGTTGTGCCGGCCATCCCCTCTGTCACAGTCCTTCCTTTGGCTCAGCCCCATGATTCTGAGGAGCAGGCAGGGGCCATCCCTCAGTGCTGGCTTCCCCCAGAGCCCAGCTGAGGTGGGCAGGGAGAGCCAATCCCGCTTTTTAATGCTATGCAGATGCCAAATTATTAGTAGTATTTTGATTATTTTTATTATTTGTTCCCCTCCATAAGCCAGTCCCATGGGGGAAGCTGTTCCCGGAGATCTCTGGTGAGCTGATGTCCCTTGGCTCAGGATCACATGAGGATTTTGGCTGGTGGTATTGGAGCCGTTGGAATGTTCTGTGCTGCCCTTGGGGCTTAGCTCCTGCCTGGGGGGCGGGACTGTCTGACCTTTGTTCTTCACAGTTCAAAGTCTTCCTGCTCATCTTGTTTTCAGCCAGGGGTCCGTGGGGAGGATGCAGCTGGGTGTCAGGGCTACGGCAGGGCAGCATGCTGGGAGCTCACCCACCCCTCAGGAGGGAACCGAGAGAGAAATGCAAATTGTGGTGGGTGAAAGAGGGAAAAAACAGCCATGACCTTTATCTTGGGGGTGTTATGCCTCTTTCTGCCCCTCTGCGAGGGAGAGCAGGTTCCTGTGTTTTGAGGGGCAGAGGCAGCCTTAGGTTGTGACTGGGGAGCCAATACGAGGGGTGAACGGGCAGATGCCATCTGGTTTTGGCCAGACTCGAGTGCAGCAAGGGGACATTGGACCAGGAGCAGGGACAGACCCTGTCCCCGGGAGTGGGGGAACGGTGCTGCCCTGATGCTCCTCCAGCCCCATCCCTCTGCTGCTCCTCTCCCGAGTGCCCATTTCCAACTCCTTCTGAAATTCTCAGAGGGAGGATTTCCTACCTCATCCCACTCCTCCTCTTGCTTTTAGGGAGGATTTTTCCTCATAACCACTTGCAGAGTTGCTTCCTTCAACTCCCTCTTTTGTTGTGACGCCGACGAATGCAGGGGACAGCATGGGGACAAAGGCCTGTTGTGGAGAACAGAGGCAGTCTGTGCTCCCACCACATCCTGGTGTGCCCTGCTCTGCTGGTCAGCAGCCACGCCAGGCCCTGGTCTGATTCAAGGAGCAATGCTGGGGAGATAACCTGGGTGGGAGCAGGAGGATTAGCCATGCTGCTGGGAGAAGCCTGCTGCAGGATTGCTGCATAGTTTGGTGTTCCCACTGACAGCAGAGAGCAGCCTGAAAATACTGGGAAGGGCGAGAAGTGCTGCTGTAAGGACAAGGGTGGCATAGGTTCACACTGCCAGAGGGCAGCGTTAGATGGGATATTGGGAGAAATTCTTCCTTGTGAGCATGGTACGGCCCTGGCACAGGGTGCCCAGAGAAGCTGTGGCTGCCCCTGGATCCCTGGCAGTGTCCAAGGCCAGGGTGGATGGGGCTTGGAGCAGCCTGGGCTAGTGGAAGCTGTCCAAGGCCAGTTTGGATGGGGCTTGGAGCAACCTGGGCTAGTGGAGGCCGTTCCTGCCCATGGCAGGGGGTTTGGAACAACATGATGCTTCAAGGTCCTTCCCAACCCAACCCATTCTAGGATTGATTCTGTGCTTGTTGAAACAAGTTGCAAGCAGAAAAATTGCTGGCTATAGCACAGGGAAGGGAGATAAGCCTGGAGGCTGCTTCTCACAGCATTCCTCATCCCAGGGAGAGGGGACAAAGCAATAAAATTTAAAATCCCTGCATTTAGATTTGATGAAAAGAGATAATCTCTAAATTTTTTTACATTCTACATAACTAAACATTAGAGCCTGTAGCCTCAGGAGTTAAAAATATAAAAATGGGAATGGGAGTTTTAAAAGGGATGATGAACACATGCCATCTTATGAGGGGAAATTAAAATCTGAGAGTGCTGAAGATGGTGCTATAAAAATCACATCTCATAAGGCGTAAAGCAGCTGTGAATTTATGGCACAAGGCTGCCCCTTCATCGACCTGCTCCAGCCTTGCTCTTGGAGGTGTTGCACCTCCTCCTGCCACGCTCTGTGCTCCTGGGCCAGCATTTCCCTCGTGTTCTTTTTGGGCTGAGGTTGCAGGATGTGTTGTTGGGAATGTGTTGCTTGAGCTCTGGATTTGGGATGGGTGCCCAAGGTCCTTGCTGAGGACCTTTGTACACCCTCCTGATGTTTGCTGTTGGAACAAAGTTCCTGAGCATCACTCATGCAAAAAGGGGACTTTGGTAAGAGGGCTGTGATGAAATATCTCTGTATAAAGTGCAGATGGGGGGGCTGTGGCGGCTGGAAGTGCCTGAAGAGGAGCGTGGTGTGCCTGGGAAGGAATGCTTCTTGGAGAGGCTGGAAATAGGAGATCCCACCACGTGTAGGACTGTGTCTAGATTATAGTGGTGGCTCTGAGCTGTGCAAGGGCAGAGGGGGCCAGAGCAATGAGGGTGGTGGACACGTGTGATGGGGCAGGAGCTCCCCAGGGTTTAGTGTGATGGGGCAAAACACTTCCCTGGCTTTAATCAAAACTTGTAGCATTTAGAAAAGGGCTTTTGCCAGCCCTCACTCCCTTCTCTTCCCATCTGACACATGGAGCTGGGCCTTGACTCTCATTCTGGGAGTTATGATCCAGAGGGATGCTGCAGCTCCCCGTGTCCCTGCCTTCTCTAGGTGCCAACCTCTGAGTGATACATGCCTGCCTCTTGTTACTGGTTATTGCAGTAGGAAAACTGTGTTTCCTCCAGGAGGGCTTTTTGGGGGTTTCTCCGCAGGAAATGGAGGTCCCTGGGGGCCTCACTTGGCCCCAGACATGCTGAATGGGGGAGGGGACAGTGGAAGGTGCTTCCCTTCTCTTAGAGACAATAAATTAAACACCCTGGACTGGGTCAACTGCTTGGCCAAGCACAGTGAGATTAGGACAACAAGTACCAGCCTAGGTAACCCTTCCTCCCCATCCCAAACACATCTCCATCCCTCAGCTCCTCCATGCACAGGCCTTGCCTGAAGGGTCTTCTGTGGCACTGGCTACCTTCAGACACAAAAAAGTTCATTTAATCCAGACAGTTGAGTCCATCAGGCTTCACGCTTGGCTTGTGGTGTACCAAGGGTCATGGCCGAGGTGGGACATCCCCTCTCTCACAACTTCCTTTTTTTGTCTCACAAATCCGAGCAAGAAAGAGAAGTTGAGAAGCTGCCACCAAGCAAACTCCCCTATTTTGTCTCTCCGAAATCAAATTTAGAAAATATTGAAGTGGTCTGGCGGAAGAGCTTCTTTCGGGCTTTCTCATCCTGTCAAACGAGGAAACTTTAAACCAAGAGGTTTAAGTGAAGTCTTTCTGTGAAATAAGAATTTCAAAATCTTCTGAAGTTCATACTTGTCCTAGAGACTTTTGCTAATCAGTGTTGGGGTTCTGTTTGGGGTTTTGTTGTTGTTGTTGTGTTCCACTGAGAGTGTATTCTGCTGGAACTAGCCTTCCAATCTGTTTTTGGTGGGGTTTCCATCATGTTTGGAGTAGATTGCTGTTTAAATCAGGCAAATGGTTTTGACTGAAGATTTTGGAGTTGTTTCCCTTTGCTCCCAAGCATTCATGCCACAGCTATGCTTTCTCTGGCTGCAGATTGCAGATCTAAGAGCCTCTCTAGCTCATGGGAGCAGCTAAATTTGTTATCAAAACGTCTCGTGCTGGGCTGAGGCCAAAGCGCAGCTCCCTGCCTTCCTGTGGTTAGTGGACCGAGCGTGCTGACCCGACTTTGTGGCCACTTCATTGCTATTTATTTTAACAGGGTAAAAGTCCCCTGGGCCAGGGGGGATTGGGAGTCTCTGGTCCCACCTTCTGCCCGAGGCAGCCCTGGGGTTGGATGAGGTTGCTCAGGGATTTTTCCAGCCTGGTCTTGAGCAACTACAAGGATGGAGATGGCACCACCAGCCAAAGCTGGGCTGCCCCAAAACATCCTGCCACTGTTTTTATTATTACATGGCATGTGCCAGGTCTGTCAGCTGCTCTGTCCCTCCAGGTTTGAATGTGAATCTGTGCTAACAAGCCCCCCACGCTCCTCCTATAGGATAACCAAAGATTAGGGACAGGGGATGTGCATCCCTTCTTGGCATGAGGTTGGGGCTGGAACACTGCTGGGCTTGGATGCACGAGGACCCTGGTCCCACCCCACTCCCGGACAGGCACACAGCTCACTCCTTCAGTATCTTTTATTAATGTATAGAAAATGCATTAAAAAAAGGAACTATACATAGCCTAAGAGCGGTCAGGACTAAAAATACTAGTTAACAATGGTTAACAAGCGTTGATCCCATTCTCCAAGCTACATTTTCATTACAGGGTGGGGAGGGTTGTTTAATATATTATTTATTTATATTATAGATTTTATTTATGCATTTATTTACTTTTCTCTTCCCCCTCATTTGGTTGCAGTGGTTTGTGTTTGAGTTCATCAGAACCTGTCCAAGGCATTTTGTTGCCTCTCTTCTCCCTTATTTATGTTTTTAAAGATTGTTTTAACGTATTAAGTACATTTCCAGGGTAACATCTGTACACAGGGGGCTGCTTGTTTGTTTGTTTGTTTAGGTCTTTGTGTCACCATCCTTCTGAGAAACCACTGACATCTGAAGAACTGCAGGCTGGGTATTGAGGCGGGTCTAGACATCAGGATCTCCCAAGGGAAGGGTCTTTCCCTCCCACTTACCCCAAATTTCCCCTCTGGAAGGGGCAAGGAGTTGCCACCACCATCAGGATTTTAGGAAAGGGGAAGGTGACCTTGGAGGTGCTGGTGGTCCTCAGGGGGCTCTATTGGGTTTTATGGCCATCCCAGAGTGCTTGGCTGGCAGAAACAGGGATGGGCTTCTTGTTTGGCCCCGGGACAGAGCCCTTTGTTAGTGGGTGTAAGCATGAATTAAAGGGTTTTCTTTTGGAGTGAGAGTTCTTTGCTGGCAGTGTTTGGTAAAGTCAAAACTTGTGGGCATTTCTGGGGGGCACAGGACAGGGGGTGCATGGTCACCCCAGCATGTGATGGTGGGGACATACCAGGAGGGCAGCCCTGGGCTGGGATGAAGGTCATGTGCTGGCGTGGAGGTGAGGCACCGGGAGGGTGCTTTGGCTCTGGCTGTATTTTGTGAGGTTGCTCTGAGCCTCTTGTGGGCATGGGGACACCACTGGCTGAGCCCTCACCAGCTGCATCACTGGGAGCCAAGGTGGCTTGAGCTGTGCTTTCCACCCGTGGGCACTTTGCCTGGGATAAGCATCACTTTGGGAAGGAGGCAGGAATTTGGGGCCAGAGTGCATTTAGGCTGGTACTATGCTTTGAGATGTCCATGGTAAAGTAATGCAGGAGTACAAGCAGACTTCTCCCCAGCCTTTGTGTGGATCCTCTCTTGGTACCTTCCTACCAAAACCCAGCTGCCCTTGGGGAGAGCCTGGCCTCTCTCCTTCTTGAAATTATTCATTTTTGGATGCTATCACTTTACTAAAAGCAGCTCTTCCTTTCAGGTCTCATTTTTTCTTTGGTTATGTTCCAGTGCAGTGTGCAATGGGAAGGTGGGCTTGGAGAATGGAAACAGAGGGAAATGAAAATTGGGCAAGAGATTAAAGTCCCTTTGTGTTTCCCTCCAGGATTTTGGGGTTAGAAATAAGAGGTGGCTTTGAAAGGCTGTGAGGGTCATGGGCACACGTGGTGTTCTGCTGTGTGAAGGATTGGATGTGCTTCCTCCTGCTTCCTGTTACATGAGATGGCATCTCGCAGTGCATACTGTGGTTTGGGTAACAGCTTCGTGTTCCTTTCTGGGCTCTGGAACAAGCCTGGGCCACACAAACCCAGGATGGCAGTGGAGCCACCAGAGCCCAGGGACAGTTCACGTGCTGGAGCCAAGGTCTCTCAAGATGAGCACTGCACCAGATCCAGGCTTGGTTTCTGGGAATTTCAGGGCCAAACCTGCTTTAGCTGGAGCATGAATTAGCCCATCCAGTGATGGAAGGCGAGAAGAAACTACTTAATCATGTGGCCATTCTGTAGCATCAACATTAAGCACAAATTTGCTTGAAACTGCTGGCAGGAGATTTGTCCAAAAAAAAAAAAAAATTAAGGCAATATAGAAAAATAACTTTCTGGGAAATTTTATCTTGTTTATGGAGAATGTGAACAGGGGACGATGGCCCAAGTGACCGAGTCATCATTGCTGGTTATGTGCCTGGGCTTGCGTTGGGTTATCACCAGGAGAAAACCACGATGAGAAGAAGTCTTTCCTTTAAAAGATTGTAGCGACTGTCTTTCACCAATGTCGTGGAAAGGCAACACCCTGGGATCATACGAGAGGTCAGGGACCAGCACTGGTCCAGAATAGCACTGAAAGAGTGGATATTGTCTCCAAGAGTGTCTTTCATACCTGACTATGCAGTTGGGTCAACTGGGCTGACTCATCCTGGTTACAGGACTTGTAAAAGGGATGACAGACATGAGGAGGGAGGGAGAGATATATGTGAGTAAACCTGTTTAGAGAATAATCAGCCTTTTTGAGAATCTTCTTTTGAACCTACTGGAAAAGCTTGGCAAGCTTTGATTTTCTGTTTGAGCCTAACTTTTGAAAAGAGAGGTTTCTTGCTTTTTGCTTGATCGTCAATGATGAGTGTACGGTTCCACTGACATCTCTTCCTTTCACCTGGGTAGGTAAGCAAACAGCACCATCCACTGCCAATCTCTGCTGGTTATAACCACTGCTCCCTTACAGCTTTCGTTGGGATATTTCTTCCTATAAATTCTTGATGGTTTGGGGAAAAATTTACTCTGCTGGTCTACTAAAAGCCTTCTTAGGCTTTAATCAGTTCCATCTGCTGCTTTTTGTTGGCTTTTGGGCCTTAAAGCAGGGTTGGGTGCTCAGGAGGGGTGACATGCTGCCATCTGTGACAGTAGCCATGTCCTGCAAGAGATCCCCTCATCTGCAGCCTCTGACTCGCCTGGTCCTCAGCTGGTTGCCTTGTTGCCTGATTTGATGCCGAGGGGAAGTAAGAAGGGACACCTCATTTACATAGGAGATATTGCTGAACATCCTTTCTCCAGGTCAGCTTGTAAGCTGACCACATGAAGGACTGGGCCCTGTATCTAATCTTGACCTCGGTGCTAGCTGTGATTTCATGTGCCAGTATGTGGCATGGAAAAGGAGGTTGTGTTTCCCACTTAATGCTCCTCTTCAGCTCTGCAGCCATAGGGAGTAACGTCAGAACACTGAGGAGTGTGACCATGCAAGATACACTGGCCTGAATTATAAGCTACTGCAAAGATGCCTTTGTGTTGCCATCTGAAAGATGTTTTTGAGACAAAGCCAAATAGCAGTGTTTAGCATTTGTAATGTTCCTTTGGCTGCAAATCCAGCGATGAGCTGCATTGTCCTTGGATGCAGAGAGGAGTCCTTTCTTCGAGACCAGGCCAGTGACAATGGCCAGCATTGACTGGAGCCCTTGGCAGAGGAGTGACTTGAGCATGGTGGTCATTTGGGCTATGTGGAGGTGGGGTCAATGACAACAGGGCTCAGACAGAGCTATCCAAAGGGTCCATCTTCCTTGAGACAGGAGAAGTTAAGGTTGGGAAGAGTGAACTCATTAATTCTTCCAAGGGCCTTGAAGTGCTCCAAAATCTGAATGGAATCCCTTCCAGGAGGGGAAAGAGTTGATTTCCTGTTAGAGAGATGGCAATACCAAGGCACTGAGATTTGTGTCCCTCTTGTGATGGCACTGAAGAGGGATGGTGTAGGAGGAGGAAGGGACTGGGCATTCCTCAGCTTGCAGTTGTCTTCCCTTAGCTGCATTGTCATAATTCCCTGTGTGCGTGGAGGCCAGTGAAGGGGAGCACCTGAGCTGTGACAGCTGTTGGCTTCAGGCTGGGCTGCAGTTGTGTGATATCTTCTTATTGCTGCTCCTCCTCTGAGGCTCTTTTGTTTGGGACCAATGACCTCGGTGAGAGAGAGCATGATGGAATGTAGAAATAACAGAGGAAATGGGTCCTAGATTTCAGGACCACAAGTAGGGATTTTTCTTCTAAGTCTTCTAATTCAAGTCCTTCCTTCTCCATCAAGTTCAGCATAACCCAGGCAGATGTGGACCTGGAGTGGGCTGAGTTCAGCTTGGAGGAGTGGATAATGCAGGCTGGGGCTGGAGGAGTAGTTCTTATTCCCGTACACCCCATGCACACGAGGATGACTTTGTGGTGGGACCAACACGTGAGCTGTGGACTCTCTGGAGTTTGCCTACATACACAGATATTTGCCAAGCCCTCCTGTGAAAACTGGGGATGGGGTGAGCCTTTACTTATCCTCCCTTAGTCTCCACGTGTCCAGAGCCAGCACAGAGGGGAGAGATGGCCCTCTGCCTGCTGGAACAGTTGGCGTCTACAGGATGGCATGAAGCTTGGGACCTCCCTGCCAAGAGGGGATGGGGAGGCAGGGAGAGGATGGGCATCCCTGGCCATGACTGGGGTGGAAATGGCCACACCAAGGTACCTGTGGGGAAAGTTTCTGCCACAAGCCCCATGACAAACATTTCTAACAGGGTTTGTTGGGGATTTCTATGTCTTTTAAAAAAATATCAAAAAATCTGTCTCTTTCTCTTTCTTCTCATGTTAAGGGCCAGAGTATTGGGATAGGGAGACTGGAAATTTGGTATTTCTCTGGGACAGATGCAAAGCAATGAGGTCTTTCCTTTCACATGGCCTTTCCTTGTGCCATGGTTCCCTCGAGCACTTGTGAGGGGCAGTTTGCTATCTCAGATGAGTAGTAATTTTTTTTCTTCCCTTTTCATATTATAAAATACAAACAAATGACAGAAAAGGTCAGGTGGTGAGAGGCAGGAGGGGTTCAGCTGGCTCAGATCTGTAGGGACCGTCGCTTCCTCCCAGAGATGTTACGGTGGTTGTAAGGTCGCATCTTCATTTCCACAAAGGGGATGGAGAACTCGTGGCCTTTCCAATGGTACCAGTTAATCCCCTGGCAGGAGGGAGAGAAAGGCAGAGGGTAAAGAAAGACCCTAACAAGAAACTAGAGTGGGAGAGGAAGGAAACAAGGTTGATTGCTGTAGAGAAGCCAGAAGGAAAAACTTGCTGCAGCACGAGCAAGAAACTCCCCTGCTGCTATGGCTTGATTGTTTTTTTCCCCACTGCTCAAAGGCTGACCAACTTTCATGGAGGTATTTTTTTTAACCTAACACACTACAGCAAGTGACTGTGGCAGCGTGTGTGAGGCACAAAGCCTAGATGGCGTGAAGGTGGCTCCCTTTGCTCCAGCTGGTGTGGGGTCATGCCACCAGTTCTGACCCTGGCGCACCAATGGCACAGCCCCGGCCCTAACCCAGGCTTGCTGACACGTTCCCCTAGAAGAAATTCCAGAGGCTTTCCACCCAGCCCTGCCCTTACCTGGCTGTGCCGGGACTCTCCGTACTTGCCGTTGAGGTTGGTGCGGTGGCAGTTCTTGTACCACCAGGCCCCTTTGTAGGACATGGCACAGTTGGTCACTGCAACATCATTGTCCCTGTCCTTGGTGGAGAAGGGGCGTCCCTGGTGATAGGTGAGGGAGTCTCCTGTGGGAAGACATGCCATTGAAGGTGGAGTCTGAGTTATCTGGTCTTTTCACATGGAAATTAGGATATTCTGGTTATGTGGTAGCCTGCCAGTCAATGGCTCAAGCAGCTGAGAGTCGGGGTCTAACATTAACTGGAATTGTTCACAACCGGTTCATCTGAGGTCCTCTGCTGTCTGTTTAGGATCAGTGCAGACCATAGCAACCCTTAGAGGCTTCTTGGCTTTGACAGATAAAGTACTTGGGTATGTGTTTGGATCTGAATTTCAGTGTTTCAGAAATTAATTCAATCCAATTCAGATTTTGGCATCCCTGATTTCCCAAGGCTTGGCTCTGCCATATAACTGCAAGACGCTTTCAGCCTCTTTATTTCCTGTTAGCCAAAGGGAGCTTTTTCTCTCAAAGGAGACCAAACATTCATCTCTTGAACCAAGATGCTTGACCACCTTTTCTCTCTTTGGATAAGGGAAATAAGTTTTTGGAAGGTGTGTGATGTCTTATTCCACCAAAACCTCAAACCTCATCTCACCTCCTCACTAGATAACTAGAGAGCTGCTTTTGTGTGAAAGAAAAGCCAAAATAAAATGTGGTCAGTTCAGTGATATACTTACAGGAGACATTCTTAATATGCTCCCTGGTGATCCCTAAGGACATATGAAGTAGACCCATGCTGGCTGTGTGCAATCCAGCCATGGAGAGACTTACTAGAAAACCTCTTGGCAATGAACCATGTGTTGAGCCCTGGCTCCCTTAGCTCAAGGTGGAGCAGAAGCTCCTTGGCTGGACGGCTAGAAGCAGAGCTGCATGACAAAGAGGATGGAATCATGTCTGCATGGCATTACTACTGCCATTCTTGGCAGCAGGTTGGGTGCCTTGTGCCCTGGGGTTTGAGGTTAGAGCAAGTGCTTTGTTGCACACAATCAAGATTCCTGTCACCTCCCTCCCAGTGGCAACAATCTGGTACTGAATAGGGCAATTCCTGCATCTCAGGTATGCTGTGGGGTTCCACCTAGTACATGGTGGAAGCTTTGTCATGGAGGCTTGTGCTGGGCCTATCTAACCTGTCTATCCCAGATAGAGGGGCTACAGTTGTACCCCTTCTCTCTCCTTGAGGAAGAGATCCCCTGTGCCTGCCCTCTAGCACCCACTCTCTTCTGGTGGGCAACTCTAACTCTCCTGAATCAACCAAGCAAGCAGGTGTGACAGTGTCCTTGCAAAACTGGGCAGTGTTTGGCCTTTACATGAGGAAATGACTCAGAGGATTTCAGATTTTTCCATAGCTGTGGAAAGGCGATAAATACAGCCTCCAGCATGACATCAATAGCCAGCTGTGGCTATTGCCAAGTGAGATGACACCTCTGATGACTGACCTGGTTATTTGAACAGCAATGTCTCTGATATTAAATATCTAATCCCCAATGGAAAATTCCGTGTCCTTAGTGGGATTTATCAGCCTGGTTTACATGATGGACTGCAGGAAGGCAGAAAGGACTATGGGTTTTTGCCTTGCCACTCTAGACAAGTGAGATTTCATGCTGGGATTTCCTTTACAGTCTTGGACCACCCAGTCACAGGATTTCCCAAGATCCTTGCCAGCAACGAGGCTGTACCTGAAGTGCCGTTGTAGTCCCCAATTCGCAGTTTGTACAGGCTCCGCGAGTCGCCGATGGAGAACTTGTCGTAGTAGGCGTACGCCGCTTCCTGGCCGTCCCTCATGTCTATTCGCAGCTCGTAGCGCCCTTGGGACGTGATCTTGTGGATGTTGTCCAAGCCTGTTGAGACAGTGAAACACCTAGTGAGACCTGGTGCCCGGATCTGCTCTGTGAACAAACAAGGAAAGCTCTAGGCAAATAAAACAGCAGTGGGAAATGAGAGCGACGAGAGGGATCAAAGAGCAGCTGCCCTTGTGGTGAGTCTGTGTATCTCCTGGCACTGCTGGGGTCTGAGCTCTCTGTCCCCCCTCGAGCTGCACTTCCTTGTGGCTCTGAAGGGTGGGTTCAAGGCCCAGCTTCAGATTTCTTCATGCTGCTGAAGCTTGGAGCATTCAGCTGTTGAGCCCTGGTGCTACTTACGTTGTTGTTAAGCTCCCTTACAAGCCAGGGTGTGTTTATGCTGCAGGTCCCCTTGGCTCATGTTCAGGTTTTAGAGGAGCACACTCAATTTCAGAGCTGTGCTGTGTCTCCTACTCACTCCTTTCCTGCTTTCATTGGACAGCTGACTTTCTGGCCACCAGTGCAACCTGTAGTCATCCGAAGGACAGTGATGGGTTTTGGCCCATGAAAACTGACACCATACCTGCCTTCTCTCCTAGAAGGAGCAAACTGGGGAGCTCCTGACCTTCACAATGTGCTTTTATGTGGTGTGCCTCTGCATCACTTCCTAATGTGAAGGGCGGGGAATGAACAGAAGGAAAACCGTGTGAGGGAGAATATAGAGGAATGTGGTGAGGAACAAGGAACCAACGGCTGGCACGGGTGAGCGGCACAGTGCGCGTGGAACTCAGGTTTGACACATCAATGAAAGGCGACCAGGGAAGGTCATACCCAGCCAAAACTCGTCCTCCAAGTTTCCAAAGCCAACCCGGTAATCTGCCCATTTCCGGAAGAAATCGGTCAGCCCGTTCTGCCGCCGCTGGAAGACCTGATGTGGAGGAAGACCAGGGGGAAAATCATAATGCTGGAGATGAGAAACGGCTTTGCCAGGCTTTGGACACACAAGGTAAAGATAATAACTTTTCTTTCCATTGTGCCTTTCAGGGGAGAAAATTGCAGTGCCCATCCAGTTAGCGTTAATTGCAGCGATGCAATTAATTCATGTGCAGATGTAGAAACCAAAGAGATATTAGATAATGTCCAAAGCAAATCAATGGTAGAATAGGAAGGAATTGGCCTTTGAGGTTTCTGCCTTAACTAATACATGGTGCCTCTGGTTTTCTAGCACGTGATTCTGCTTTGAGCTGGCTATTTCTGTGATATCCAAGGGGGTGCTCTGAAGCGGAGTGAGAGGGAAATTTACTGGCTAGAAATCAGCATTTGAGGAGGCCCATTTATTTGGTTTTGACTATACATCTAGCAGGCAGGGTTTTGTGTAATGCGTGTAAGTAAGAGTTTGACATGAGCAAGATCAAAGCACCATGGCATTATTTACTTACACTGTCAGTCCATCTACGTCAAGACAAGCAGTGTTTGTGCAATTCAAAAGCCAAACAGGCATTTGTTTCTAAAGTTCTCCTGTGCAGACTCGATTGGGGTGATGCCTGACACCCTCCTTCTGCAGGCAGCGTGAATCATTCCCCGTGAAAGCTACCAGCCATTAATTTCATTTCTAGAACAATAAATCGGCTTCACTCACAGATTTTGCTCTCCAGAAGCACTGCAAACACGTCAAATAAATCAAAGGGCGTTTCTCCAAGTGTAACTACTATTACCGGAGCGTGGGCCATTCCCTGTGGCGCGGGAAACGAAGCGTGCGATACTGAGCCTGCTGTCATTCCCGTGCAGTGCGGTGCTCTGCCGGTAGGGGCTCGGTGGCTTTGTGATGGGGACAACATGTGGGACAGCCACGCGGATACTCACGATCCAGCCGCCTCCGTCGGTGGTCATGTCGCAGTACACCAGCACCCGCTGGCTGAGGTCCCCGTTGATGGAGATGGTGTACACACCGCTCAGCGTGTCTCCGTTCATCAGGTGCTGGGCGCAGTCCTGAGGGTTAGCAAAGACGCGTCCTCCTGCAAAATCAAAAGAAAAAAGGCGAAATTCAAGCAAAGAGACACCTTTTCCCCATGCCTCAGGCCCCGCTAGTTACAATCCAGGGAAAGTCTGTCTTGGCTTCTGTGTTCCAAGCCTCACTCCAAGGCGGTGAGGCTTTATGTCTGCCATCAACTTCAGAGGAGTTACTGGAAAAAAATGTGTGCATATATTAATTATTCTTCCATCTGTCCTATATTGGAAAGGTGCATGGTGACATCACGATGAATGATGTGGGATGTCACTTCTTGGACCATCTTTCTGCACTGTGTCTGAAACCCTGGGGTTTAAGCTGTCACCACCATATTTAGACAGCTGTGAAAATATCAAAACCTGTTCTCCTCTCAGGATTGCCAGCTCCAATCAAGTTCTGTAACTTTAGTCATTCCAGGGGGATTCTCCTGATTCTCCGTGCCCTTGGAAATGATGGTGGACTCACGCTGAACTAACTGTCACTTGCAAGCTGAGCAGGAAAGAGGCTGCGTGAGATGCTAGAGATAGGCAGCATGGGCTGTGTGACTGTGCTACAGGTATTCTCTAATGAGGAAACATCTTATTTTGTGGTGAGAGTTTAGGAGAGTCTTAATTATGACAATTAGTCTGGCAGTATTGGAACAGTTTTTTCTTACTTAAGACAAAAGAGGGAAATACATCTTTTTCTTTGGTGTTGGTACACATGGATGATAGAACAAATGAGTGCAGAGCTGGCAGTGTGGGTGTGGTTTTCGAGGATGTCTCTGTAACAAACTGGGAAGGTGTGAGGGACCTTCAAATCTTCTGTGCTGTGTGTGTCCATCACAGTTGTGTAGCGCCCCATAAAACCAAGGCACAACCCTTGTCTCTTGCTTCCCACTTGGGTGTATCCCCCCCACCTTGTGACCTGAAGACTTGGAGGTCATTGCTGTGTCCAAATATTGAACACCCCCTCTTTTTTTCCCCGTCTTCATGGTCTGTAGCACAGTCTGGCGAGACATTGTTTGTATTTTATAGTATCCAACAATGAAAACTTCTTCAATGACAACCACTTTGAGCTCCCCTGAGCTCTGTGGAGATTGCTTGTTTCTTAATTTATATTCATATCTTTAAGAGCCAAGGAGACCTTGAAAGACGTTTCAAACCACTATAAATTATAAATACTGTATCTGTTTCTTCCTTTTGTCTCATCTGTATACAATTCCCCAAGAACCTTATGCAAACATGAAACAAAAGAGGCCGAGCTATTAATATGTCAGAGGGAAGAGAAGAACCCTGGGATGTGTACTGTAAGCAGAAGGAAGCAAAACAATTTAAATTAAGCCTGGGTGGTTTTCTTTCCTTCTTTTTATTTTTTTTGTGTGTCCTTAAAGACAAGTCCTTCTTCTCTGCAAAGTGCCTTGATGCATTGCCAGAGTAAACTGAATCCCAGATCTGGATGCTTTGATGAGAGATGCTGTCCATGGATTGCATTGCCTTGGTGACAGTTCCTGGTTGCTTCTGTCTCATCGATATTGGGGTAAGTGAGGAGAAACTGACTTGCTGCTAATGCCTGTCTTCATCTTAAAAGCAAGTTAAATGTGTTGGATGCTGCACCAGCTGGCAGTGGTGTGGCTAACATTGCTGAGGTCTGACATTTGTTTGATGGAAAAAGTTCTCTCCCTGCCTGACGTAAGGGGGTTTCTGCTGCTTTATCCTACCTGAGAAGTCACCCCCATGCAGCTTCATCCCTGACTCCCAAGCAGCCTCAAAGATTACGTGTATTTTTCCATCACCTGCTTGAATTGTACTGGCTTTATGTGCATATGTCAGAGGCAAGAATAACAGTGAAGCCTGTTCTGTAGATGCATTAGAGAAGTCATTTCTCTTTTTGTTGACATAAATAGTTTCTGTTATCTCTTAAAAGCAGGTGAAGGGACCTTTGCATGTAACTGAGATGGGGAAGTGTATCCACAGCAGATTCAAAGAAAACTCTCCCAATTGAACTTGCCACGCAGCTGGGAGGAATTTTGGTGGACATCATCTTGAGACTTCTCAGTGCTGTTGACGCCCAGGAAAAACATGATTGGATTCAGCCCTGATCAAGGTGCATTCTGTCTGTAAGTGCCCTGGCCTGGCCATGCTTTTCAAAGAGGATGAGGGACAATTTGCTTTGCATAATTTCTGTTATGAATGGTTGCAGAGGTTGGCAGCAATGGTGACATCCTCATGCAAACTTCATTCTTGGAAGCGTAAACATTCTGTCTGTGAGGGTTGTGGGGACTGGGGATACCCACCTTTTGATTTCAAAGGGAAACCATTCCCATTACTTTAGTGCCCTAGTAGATTAGGAATGCTCTAGAATTAGAGTGGGGAGGAATAATGCAATTAGATAAAGTCAGTGGATTAGATAAAGTGCTGGCTCTGCTGTCTGTGACTCCACTGGTGGTGGTGGAGATGCACCTGCTTGGTATTTCCAGGGATACCCCATCCCTGGAAACTTTCAAGGTCAAATTCAACAGGGCTCTGAGCAATCTGATCACGTTGAAGACGACTCTGCTTGCTGCAGGGGGATTGGACTGGGTGACCTTTAAAGATTCTTTCCAACCCAAAGTATTCTATGATTCTTTGATATTTGTGAGCAATCCGATCATGTCTACAGCATGGAGACACTGGCTGGGTACTCTCCCAGGAGCATGCCTGTTGATATGTGTTGTTGATTTTAGTGGGTATTTTTGACTCTGTTTATGAACCTGAGGAGGAACATGGGCAAGGCAAAGGGCCTGGTAGATGGTTCCTGGTCTGAAGCTCAAATCCCCTTGCCCTGGGCTGGGTCTTGTGTTTGAATTATAGATCCTTCAGCCGTTAACTTTTCGTAGCAAAGCAGCACAGTGGGCGATGGCATTGTAAGTACCTCTCTGTGGATCCTGATGGAATGCTGCCTGAGGAGGGGAAGTCCCTAAGAGCAGTCCATTCCTACCAGCATGGCAGGTGGGCTCACCCCTGCCTGTCTGAGTGGTTGCAGTGCGAGTGCTCACCTGTGGTGAAGGTGGTGGAGATGAAGCCGCTCCGCACGGCGTCCTGGGCAGCTTGCAGGCGCACGGTGTACTCCGTGGTCTCAGACAGCCCCTCCAGACGGATCCACGTGTCCTCGGCATCCACAATCAGCTCCTGTACATGGGTCCCAGAAGGAGGCAGACACCAAGAGCAACAGATGAGAAAAGCGATGGGGAGCCTAAAGAGCAAGTGAGGAGGGAAGGGAAGCCACAAACTACTGCAGCCCTTGGAGCCTGGCCGAGGAGCGCTGCACCACTGCTTAGAGCCCTGGACTGAGTGAACGTGAGATCAGTCAATACAGTCAACATTTCTGAATGGTTTGGGTGGGAGAAAGCCAGCTGGTCTGGAGATGGATTTACATGTCTGCAGTCTGTGTGCTCTGTTTACTGGCTCTGTTGGGATCTGTGTGCTCTCGGTACAAGACGTGACTGATTGCCCAAGCAGCGCAAGGAATAGAGCTGGCCAGACCTGGTTATCAGCCAGTTTTGACTCCGCCGATTCCTGACATGTTAATTTCTTGGGTTGTTGGCCAGTGCCACAGAGCATTATCGAACTCCTTCTGCAAAGCTATTATCCTCTGGCTGCTGCGAGCCAGTCACACCAGCAAAGGAAACCGGACTATTTGCCGTGACGTATTTCTGATAGTGTTTGTTGCAGCTCCTCCAGACAGGCAGATGTGGACACACTCATTACATAATCAAATTGTATTGTATTGGAGGATTAATTAGCTGTCTGTGCCTATCTTCCTTTTTGCAGGAAGGGCAAATGGCATTTTTAGCATCTCTGTTTGCAGAATAATATTCTCCTGCCTCAGCTTCCTTGTGTTTCACAAGCTGTGAATTTCGCCTGTTCCTCCAAACTTTCCAGGTAACCCCTCTATGCCCACACCAGCAGGTGTGCATAAACATTCTGCCTTAGGCAATCTCTTCTTGCTTTTTCCTTTCATCATGCTTAGCAGAAAGTAGTGTCTGCCCTTCTGGTCTCCCTGAGCTGGTGAGCATCATTCTTTTGCTTTGTTTGGCTTCTCCTGCTTGTTGTACCATGGTCTTATTATTCCCTGACTTGATGAGCCTCTGTTTTGTGAGGACTCACTCACCTTCCGGCTGCCATCGGTGGATCTGTAGGTCATGACGTAGTTCTCGATCTCTCCCACAGGAGGAACCCAGGAGAGCAGGGCGCTCCGCCGTGTGACTTCACTGGCTGTCAGATTTGTTGGAGGATCCAAAACTGCAAGAGTGGATAGGGACCCAGGGAAGTGCAATTTCTCACACGCAACCACCTCAGCCCTGCTTCCCAACTCAGTACACTGGGATTCAACCTTGCAACACTGAATTACAGCGCAAAGTCCATCCTCGCCCTGAGTTTCAAGACCTCATCACCCATCCCCAGTCTTGAACAGAGCTCTTCAAACCCTCTAGAAGTCCTCCTCTACCTGCTTGCCACCTTAAGGGTAACAGCTGTGAAATTCATGTGCTATGGGACCTGTCAAGCTGCTTGTGAGCAAAATAGTTTGGGTTCTTCTGGACTATGGTCTTGAGCAAAAATAACACCTGGTCAAGGGTCTGCTCAGGAAACCACATCCAGGGAAAATCACTGAAATAGTTTGGTGGAGGGAGGGATGGGATGGATGGATGGATGGATGGATGTTGAAAAGTGAAAATAATGGTTGATGCTTGTTGATTAAAATTCTGTTCTTATGCTGTGCCCTACGCTGGTATTTGGGATTGGTTTTTGTGTCCTTTTGGCATGTGGCCACCTCTACACCCACGCTATGTAACAAGAGCTTTGGCTCAGCCTTGCTGGCTGCTTTTCCTGGGGTGGGTGCATGGCTGGGGGTGAGGAGTGAGGGAGGTGACTGTACGTACGAGTGGTGAAGTTGGTGCTGATGGTCTGGCTGGTGAGGGGCCCGTTGGTGGCGTACATAGAGACTGTGTAGGTGGTACTGGGCAGCAGGTTGGTCAGCTGGTACTCCTGGTTGTCTCCATCCACGAGAATTGTTTCTCCTGCAACTGTAAGCAAAAAGGGGTGAGTTAGGGTAGACGTTCAAGGTGGTTCTCCAGAATGTGTCTCTGGGTATGGCCTCGTGAATAAAAGCACTTCTGTTGCTGAAGGTAAGGTACTGTGCAGCAGCTGAGCTGTAGTGGTGCTGTTCAAGCTGAAGGATGGTTTAATTTTCCCCACAATCCCTGTAAAACCCAAGGCAGGGGCTCCTTCCCTACTCCCTCTGTGAAGGGCACCCACTGAGCCCTGGGCTTTGGGATGGGAGAGAGGTCAAGGTGAGCTGAAACAGAGCCCCGGTGTACCTGCATGGCGTGTAAGGATGAGGACGTAGCTTTCCACCTCCGACAGCGGCGGGTTCCACTGCAGCAGCGCCTCGGTGGGAGTGATGTTGGTGGCCGTGACCCCCAGGGGGACATCCATGGCTGCATGGGGGAGAGATCCAGAGAGTCAGAAGCATTAGGAGACTGGACTATGAACTGGAAGAGTTCCTTGGCACATGGCTCTGTGTCCTGCCCTGCTGCCCAGACATGTGGCTGCAAAGGAGTTACTGCTGCCCAAGCTGGAGTGCAGAGATGTCGTAGCTTGTGCTACTCTGCTACCTGGGCTGCTCTTCCACTGTTTTCTTGATGCACAGTCTGGCATGTTAGGGGTTTTCTTTAGGTTTTGAGGAGTCTGGGGATAGCAGAGGGTTTTATTCTTGCAGCAGATGCTGTTCGTGACAGGGCTTCCCCAGGGATTATTTCTGGAAATCCATACTCTGTTTAGGAAAGGTTGTCATGACTGCCCAGCATCATGTTTTTGGCTTCCCTGTGCCTGGTACACGGGTTTATCACTTTTACCCACAACTACCCATGAATATTTGGGATAAACTTTGCTGAGACATACTTCAAAAGCCCGCACTGAGCCCTTGTGAGCCCTGCTTATCATCTCCAGCTTGCATCCGGCTGGTGTGAGGTCCAGCTTGCTCTCAATCACCGGAGTATTAGTGCAAGCAGGGACTGCCAGCCCTGTCCAGGGCTGGAGCTGACACTGTTTGATTGTTCCCTGCCCACCAGGAGCTCCTTCCCACCTGTGTACGCAGTGATGGAGGCCAGCTCGCTCTCCTCCCGGCCCCGCACGCTCTTCACTCCGATCTCGTACTTGGTGGCAGGCTGCAGATGGAGGAGGGTGTACTCGGTGGCATCCCTGGAGATGGCCATACTGTCTGTCCTCCCTGCAGACATGGAGCCAAGAGCTTTGACATCATGGCTGGCCCCATCCCTGGGGCTCGTGAGGGGCTTGGGAGGGGAGGGCAGTTCCACAAGGTACTGGAGCTAACTGGGTTTTGTGCCTGCAGGTGCACTCCTGAGTGCCATCACTCTGCTGGCCTGGCCTTTTCAGCATCATAGACAAAACTGAGGCCAAGGGAGATGAGGTAGTGGAAGCAGGTGAGGGAGGTGGGATTTCAGGATTGAGCCCTGAATTTATCTGTCTCTGGGGAAGGCACACTGCTGGGGGCCATGCTGTGCGCCCCTCTGTGCCGAGCTGGCTGCAGTGGTCCCTTCCCATCCTCATCCCAGACCCCCCAACCTCTGCCCTGTAGCCATCCCAGTTATGGGTCACTTTGCCTGGGGCACTGGGATGCTGCCTGGGTGAGGATGAGCCAGTGGCCTGCTTGGGCCAGCGGATGGAGGGAGGGTTGGCAGCTGCGAGCTCAGGGCATGGACAGGAGCGGTCTGGCCTGTTACCTTCGGCAGCACGGTAGGATATCCTGTAGTGGTCGAAGGCAGCGATGGGAGCGCTCCAGTAGAGCACCATGGACTCCTGGGTGACGTTGCCCACCCTGAGGTCCTTTGGCGCGTCAATCCCTGGTGAGACGGAGCACAAAGGAAAGCTGTGGGAGGCAGGTCCACTCCCCGTCCCCCTGCCTGCCCTCCCCGGTGATGTCCCGTGCCTGGTGGGGGGTGTCCCGTGGTACCTGTCGTGATGGAGCCCACGACAGGCTCGGAGCTGATGGAGCCGTGCACGGCCACCAGTGACACCAGGTACTCGGTGGATGGCTGCAAGCCCGTCAGGCTGGTGTGCCTGTGGGTGCCATCGAGTGTGACCTGCTGTGCCGCCTCCTCCTCGTCCCGGGGGCTGTAGGTGAGGATGAGGCGGTCTGCTGGTGGGGATGGGTCACTCCATGTGACATTCACACTGGAGGATGTCAGCTGGGAGAAGTGCAGCTGTGAGATGGGCCGAACACCTGGAAGATGGAGAGGAGAGATGCAACCCCAGCTGTCTGCAGATCCTTACCTCCATGTTTTCCCCAGGGCCTGTATGGGAAATACTTAAAAGAAGTGGCAAAGCTGAAGATCTGGGCTCTCCGTTGATCTGAAACTGTGCTGGGATCAAGAGGCAGAACTAGGAGGGGAAGCATGGTGGTTTTCTCAGCTCCACCTGCAAACATCCTCCATCCCAGACCCATACAGCGAGTGATGGAACTGTCCCACCTCAGGTGGTATGTGTTGTCTGCACTTCATGACTGCAGACTTTTCAGCCAGAGGTCCTTGTGAAGTCACCCAAGGCTTCATTTCTTCTTCTTAAGGACACACACGCCACCCTGGCCACAGAGGACAGCAGAGGGCTGTTTGTTTCCCCCAATCCTGTCTTGTCCTTTTGGGAGCCTCCAGCAAAGCAAGTGTGTTCAGTGCTGCTGGCCAGAGGGGTTGTGCCACCACATTGGTAGGGCCATCCTCCTTTTGAGGTCAACAGACCTGCTCCTGTGTGGACACACAGACCCCAGCCCTCACCTCCATCGCCACCTCAAGGGTTGTGGTGCCAGGGACGCAGTGGGCTGGCAGAGGAGCCAGCAAGGTCTGTGCCCTTGCCCCCATCCCAGCTTGTCTTTCTCTACCTGTGAAGGCATCCACGGTGGCCTCCAGGCTCTGCTGCCGTCCCCTCTCAGCGATGATGGAGATGGTGTACTCTGTCCCAGGCTCCAGCTCCGAGAGGGTGAGCTGTGACTCCTCCCGGGACACTGTCACTTCAGAGGCCATTCCCGAGGCAGGGGTGAAGGTGATGCGGTAGTGGTCGATGGGACCCGTGGCTTTGGTCCAAGCCAGGGAGATGGACGTCTCAGTGGAGGCTGTCACCAGGAGGTCCCGGGGGCTGTCAAGCTCTGTGGGAGAGGGTCGGTGCAGAGCTTTTTCCCCAGGCACGGACTGTCCTATGGGGGCATGTGAGCCATAGGAGCCAGCTGTGCTTGGAGCAGGCAGTGGGGCCAACTCACCAGTCCTGGCATTCATGGTCGCTGGCACGCTCTGCTGGCTGTCCATCACGGCTGAAATCCCGATGCCGTACTCCGTTCCCGGCACCAGATCTACCAGGGAGTGCAAAGAACATGAAGGGGTTTGAGAGCAGCACCTGGCAGGGTGACCTCAGGGTGGGACCCCTTCTTCCACCTCCCACAGGTGGGGGGGGACAGGGGAGGGCCCTCCAGAGCATCCCTGGGGTTAGCAGCTCTCCCACAGGCCAGCAGCTCCTCTGCACATTGCAGAGGAGCTGAGCCTTTTTAAAAAGCCCTGTGGATGCCTTTGGACAGGGAACTTGGATTATTTTAGCTCAGAAATGAGCCATTTTTAAAAGTTGTTGCTGAGGTCTGCTGTAATTGCTGGCAGTGAGACAGAAGCTCTTGTGTGCGTGAGCTGAGATGGGAATGGTAAAGCAGCTATATTTTCTTCCAAAGTGATGCAACATCAAATATTTTCACAGGGCTGGTGTCTTGGAGAGAAATAAATTATGCAGAATAAATGAAATGCACATTAATTGGGAAAGGTGCAGTCTTTCTGGGAGCTGAATCAAGCCCTGTTCCTTGAGGTGGACATATCCTGAGGTGCCTCTCAAGGAACTTGGGAATTGAGCTCATGCAGCTCCTTTCCTCTTGCACTGCTTTATCTCCATTGGGTATCTCTGTCCCTTCTGCTTGGCTGCTGGTGGCTTTATTCCCCTCTTCCCGGTGCTTCATGAGCTTTCCCACAAAATTAGAAAGAGCCATGAACTCTCCAGCTCAGCCTCACCGTGCCCTGCCCAGGGGCAGCATCCTCTGGAGCCACCAAAACCTTTCCCAAGACATCAGGAGAGGGACACTCTCCTCCCCTGCTCTTCTCTTGCTACAGTGCAGTCTTGGTGATGGGGAGAAGATGGACGCCCTTGGCCCTGCTCAGTAAGTGTCAAAAGTATTCTGGAAAGAAGAGCCTGGCAGGAGGGAAGGAGAAGGAAGAAATGAGCAAGGGTTTTAAACCTTTTCTCCCCCAGCTCTTTTGGGAAGAGCAGAATTATGGTTATTTCTGTGCAAACACTGATTTTTAAGAGAGACTATGGGTCAGGGCCAGGCTTGCTGCACTTCTACGCTTAAATCCTTGATAAACTCTGCTCAGTGCCATTCCTCACTGCAGGTAGATGAGACTGGCTGAAAGAATTGCTGGGTGCTTTCATACCATGGATCCCACCAGGTCCTGGGTGACTGGAAAAAAAAACCCAATGGGTTTTTGCACAACATCCAACAAGCCTGCAGGACATGACTACTCTGTACTTAACAGAGCTCTAGGGGAGAGGCTCATGTGCCATGCACACTATGACTTTTTTTGCTAGCAGAATGGGTTTTTTTGATTATTTTCTGCTATGATTAGATTTTTTTAATTGGTTTGTTAGTTACATAGTACCCTGGGGACTGGAAGCAATGCACTTGGATGATGATGGAGGCACTACATAAAAATCACTCTCTACGATTGACTTAAGAATCTGCATCTCTGCAGCTTACTCTGGTGGGGTTTCTTGCTGCCTTGCCTGAGTCTGGCAGAGCCTTGGGAGCTTTTTCAGTTTTACTGAGAAAAACAAGAGACTTCAGGCTGCCACATACTGCAAGGCAAGCTCAAGTCAAGCCGTGGATATCATCACAGTGTGTGCCCCTGGGGTGGTGTTCTACCTCCGCCCAGGGAGGGGGATTTGGCCCATTTTTAATGCTTCTTCTCACCTAGAAAACCAATGAATGTCCTAAAGGTAAGCTAGCAGGAGTCTAGCACTGAGTCTGTGACCTCATCCCACTTCTCCACACGCATCCTCATCTTGAACACCGAAGAAACCAGCCCTAACATTTTTTTTCTTTCTGCATTCCCCATTTTTCAAGATAACTGCTCTAATTGCCTTGCTGCCCTCCAGCCTTTCTTGACTGACTGACTCTGCTGCTGTGCCTGTAACTTCACTTTTCACTTTCCCACTGAACTTTCTCCTGTAACTCCATATGGCAGATTCCCGAGCCCCTGAAGGTCCTGGGAAGGCAGACAGGGAAGAACCTGGTGTCCTGCCATACTGAAGAGCTTCAAGATGAATGAGAGGACATTTTTGCATATAACTAAGTCTTTTCTTTGCTCAAAGTATGCCACCGGAGCAGCAAATCTGTAAGGCAAGCAGTTCTAGTCAAAAACCAAGGAAACCACATCTCACATGGTGCTTTATTGTGTTGCTGCATAAGGTGTTTGGGGCTTTCCTGGCAGTAGGAGGTGGGTGGTGGTTGCAGCCCCTATGCTGGCCTCAATAATGTACCACTTAAAGGACTTGCTCAAAAATAGTATCTCTAGATTTGGGTCTGCTTTGAGCCCAATTTGGAAAAAGGCAAAAAACTCGGGCAGCCTGACTCCCCATCACTGCCCACGGGGCATCATCACCAAACAAGCTCTGTCCAAACAAGCAAAAAAAGAGAAGGGTGAAATTATGTTTTCCTGTCGATCAGCCTAAACAGGCTTCTTCCCATTTCTCACTTTGCTCCTTGCCAGCTCTCTTTGCCACCGGGACAGATCCTTGCCGGAGGTGCATTACTTGGAGGTGTGTCCTGACCCACACACGGGAAAATGATCTCTATCCCACGGCAAACCTTCTCTCCGGTAAATAGCAAACCCCAAAACAACCTCAAACACGTGCCAGCATAAGGGCAACCGAGTATCGGTGCTGATTTGGGCTCTCCATTGCCCTGCCTGCTTGAGAGGAGGAGGACGAGGCGGGAGGAAGGGCGCACGGGTGCGCGCATACCTGCGAGGGTGGCCCGGGTGGTGGGACCGGTGTCGCGCGGCACCAGGACCTCGTGGTAGTGCTCCCCGGCCAGGGTGCTGTAGACCACCCTGTAGCTGTGCGCCTCGGCCTCGCTGTTGTCCCAGGAGAGCTCGAGGCTGCCGGGGGTCCGCGAGCCCACCCGCAGGTTCTTGGGGGCATCGATCTCTGCGCAACACAAGGGAGAGAGGCACGGTCTCACCGCCGGGAACGCGCCCGGCAGCCGCGCCGCGGTGAGGCAGCAGCGGAGGGGTACCTGGGTGTGACATGCGGGAGGTCCCACCTGCGGCCCCTCCTCCCCGGGGGATGTCCTGGCAGGAAGGGCTGGAACATCTGCTCTCACCTCCTGCTCAGCACAGACTGGGAGATGTCACCCAGAAGGGTGATGCAAATGCTGGGGCACTCGCAGCATCCTCAGTAAGTTGGTTTGGTGGCTAATTCCGTGTTATTTCCAAAAGAAAACTCTTTCCCCCCATATTAGAGTAAAAGAAACTGAGGCACTGTGAGTAAAAGGGCTCTGTAGCAGCCGTGCATTGGCCTGAACTGCTCTTAGAAGAAAACCTTGAGCATCTCCACAGGCTCATTCACACTCAGACATTGTCCAAAGGGTTTCTTTATTAGTGCTGCTGAGGTTGTGTACTGAATCTGCTCTGGTTTGCACAATAAACCCCTCTGGCGAGCAACAGGTTGGGGCTGGGCACCAGCAGACAGTGGGTAATAGTGATGGATCTGAGTTTGGGGGGGTTATTTTTTAGGTTGCCTTTTAGAAATCAAGCGAGGAAGGCCAATGCAGCAAATCAGCTGGGGCAAGCATCTCGTCCGAAATATTTATCTATAGAGATATGTACACACACAATTCACGTACCACAGTTATTATAGCAGGAGCCTCATACCCACCAGTAATGTACATGACAAATAATTTATATACCATACACCAGCACGGGAATACACGCTCTGAATCCTCCTTTATGGCACGGTAAATTAAATCCGTTAGCTCTCTGCAGCCTTAACATTAATTAGAGTTTTACCGACCAGTTAGGGTGTTCAGAGAAGGTATAGAATAAGATAACCATGTTTCTGGCTGTGCTGGTTTCAGCTGCTTGGCCACTGATCTCTTGGTCAAGGCACCTGCCTTGGCTCTTGATGCTGAGTGGGAGCGAGAGTCGCCTTGAATTCAGACCTGTGCTCAGCATTTTGGTGCTTTCAAGAGTTGTGCATTGACCTATGGGTGCTCTTAAGGACGTAAACTGCTGAGTTCTGGAGTTCTAGTGGGTCTGAACGGGCACTGGAGCTGGTGGGGATGTGTGTCCCAGGCAGGTTCAGCCTTGATGCTGCAGCAAGACATGGCCAGGATGGGGTTGGCTTGGGGTTTATCATCTAAATATGGGGGGATGAGTCCATCCATGCCTTGTCACTGGCATCTGGGATCACCTGGCCTGCCCTGGGGACCATGTGAGCATCCCTGTGGGGCACAGGGCATAAAGAGGACCTTTTGCACTGGAGGTTTAGTGGCTAAACAGAAGAGTAGGCAACTAGCAGCAGGGGGGCAGAGGGCAGTTTTGGGGTGTGAATTTTAGGGTGAGCTGAATCATTTGCTCTGCCTTGCTCTGTGATGGGATGCAAGGCACCTGCATTCAGGCATCTCCATTTATACCTGCATCTTAACCACCGTGTTTTCATTCCACTTCTTCCTCCTAGCACACCACATTAAACCCCAGCTCACTTGTGCCAGGGGAAAACAAGGTATCACTAAACCCCGGACGCAAAAACCCCTCCGTTTTTCTCTGGATACGTCCTCGTTGCAGGACAGCCCATCTGCAGATGGCAGCAAGCCACCTGCCCGTGCTTGCCAGAGGCTCAAGAACTCACACCAGCTCTCCCAGCAAGGCCGGCTAGCTACCTGTGGTGAACTGGGCAAGGGCTGGCCGGCTCTCGTTGGCACCCCGGAGGGCGCTGACGGCGAGGTGGTAGCGGGCGCCGGGGCGCAGGGCCTGCAGGGAGTACTGGCTGAGGGGGGGCTGCAGGCGGAAGGTGGTCCTCCCGCCCTCCCCGTCCGCCAGCCCGTACTTCAGCAGGATGGCGTCCACCTTGGCGCGCGGCGGCGTCCACTCCACGAAGGCCACCGTGTCGGAGACATCCCGCACCAGGATCTGCGTCGGGCCATCGATGACTGCGGAGGAGCGGGGGGGAAACGGGCACCTGTTATTTTGGGAGAGTTGGATGGGGGAAGGTGGAAGCTTTGGGGACACCAAGCTTCAGGGATGCCTCAACCTGACCTTCAGAGTGGCTGGAATTAGTGTTTGGGGATAAGGGAGAGAGGTGGCATGGGCAAGAGACATGACCCTGACCCCAAGGTACTTAGGGGGTTTGGTCCTCGTGGGCTCCCAGTCCCTTGTCCCAACCTCCTGGCTCTTTCCTGAACCCTCTCCACTTTCTGTGAACACCAGAGCAGGACCCAGCAGCTCTCTCACTGACACCCGTTACAGCTGTAATGCAGCTCATGCTCTTCTCTTGAGCTGGCTGCCGGCAATAATTCCTCCTTGGCTTTTTAAGGCGGTATTTCCCAGGATATAAACTCCTGTATCTGACTGCAACACACTTTCTTTGCTCTTAGACAGCTGCTTGTACTTTTGCATTGAAAAACATGTAATTTTCCTTTGTGCCCAACTCTTCAGACTATCCAAACAACTTTTATTGATGATCTTCCACTCAATTTACTCTTTTCTGAGCCTTTCCATCATTGGCAAAATTTATCAGCAACAATATTATGTCTTTTGAAAGGTGTTGACAATGTGTTAAATAACGTGGGGCCAAGGACAAGATCCAAGCATTGAGAACTGAGGAATGTCTCTAGAAATGTTCCTGCTTTGGTGCCAGCTCCTGGATGGAACTGAGGGATCAGCTCACAAAGCTGTTGGTATCTTGGCAGTGGGAAGAGAGGAGAAAATGCAACTGCTCTGGTGAGTCTTCATAACTAGCTGGGTGTGGTGTTGTGGTGGGTGTCCAGCAAAACCTCCCAGATAAAAGGTTTTTAGCTAAATTCATACCAGGGATCTACTGGGAGACCCTTTTGGACATTTCTGGGGTTTTTGTCAGAGATTTGGGCCCTTCCTTCCTCCACATCCTCCTGCACTTAACCTTTGGACATCCTGGGCTCAAGCCTGGCTGATGGATGCTTTGAGTCCAGCAGGACTTAACCACTATAAGGATGGAGGGAGGGATGGAGGGATGGATGGATGGAGGGAGGGATGGATGGAGGGAGGGATGGAGGGATGGATGGATGGAAGATGGAGAGAGGGATGGATGGATGGATGGATGGATGGATGGATGGATGGATGGAGGGATGGATGGAGGATGGAGAGAGGGATGGATGGAGGATGGAGAGAGGGATGGATGGAGGGATGGATGGATGGAGGGAGGGATGGATGGAGGGAGGGATGGATGGACGGATGGATGATGGACGGATGGAGGATAGAAGGAGGGATGGAGGGAGGGATGGATGGAGGGATGGATGAATGGATGGATGGATGGAAAGATGGATGAATGGATGGAGGGAGGGATGGATGGATGGAGGAGGGATGGATGGATGGAGGATGGAGGGATAGATGGATGGAGGATGGAGGGATGGATGGATGGAGGGATGAATGGAGGGATGGATGAATGGATGGATGGAGCCAAGCCTCACCATCGCTGCTGTGCCATGGCAGAGCTCATGCATGAAGCCTGCTGGGCAGCCCATTTTACCACTGCCATGATCACAAGGTGGGTGAAAGAGCCCACCTTGGTTCTGTAGTTCAGAGTACACCACATCTACATATACCTAATATACTGCAGATATCAGAAAAAAACCAGTATATAACAAGGGTCTGCTGACTGCTGCACCTCAGGGCTGGAAGTTCTGGGGGACAAGCATGTGGGCAGGGGTGGAAAGGACCAGGGAGGGTTAGAAAAAGACATGGGGGAATGTGGAGCAGTGAGGTGAGGTCTGGGTGCAAAACAGCAAAGGAGGAGGGAGCACAGCTGGGAAGCCCCGTGTTTAGGTAGGAGCTGGCTGTCCAGCTTGGCCAGGACCAGGTCATGCATACCCTCAATCTCCAACTACTTCACGTTGTCCAGTCATCCAGGTGATCCACATCTACTGAGCTGTGTGCCATGAAACCATGCCTTTGCTGCTTGATCCTGGCCCAAGGTGTTGAGGGAGACCGAGGGTGACGGGGATCAAGCTCTGGGGGTGCTGCAGAGGAAGGCAGACGTGCCAGCACGGGCATGCCTTCACGGAGCAGAGATCTGGGAGCCCAGCGCTCCACCCGCACTCCCTGCAAAGGTCAGCCCTTGAGTCTGAAGTACCAGCCTCTATTTCTGCTGACTTCCCAGGGAAAGGAAGTTTCGGGCTTGACCAGGAGATGTCTCTATTAAGCCACGTCGAGCTGAACGCGGAGGCAAAGCGGGAGGAGAGGGCTGTGCTGGGGAAGCTCGGACCTGCAACAAACTGCTGCTAGAAGAGGGACCCTCCCATCGCTCTCACCGCTGCCTCAAATTAGCAGCACCTCATTACAGCCCTCCGGCAGCTATTTAAGTGCTGCTTCCTTTCGGAACAGCTCAGACGGAGGGAGTAGACGTCTGCCTGGCTTTCAAGGCAGACTGCAGTAGATCTGGTGTGAAGAGCCTCTTCTTCCCCGTGAGCTCTGCCCATCACTGCATCTCCTTCAGCAAGAAGACCCGGTTGAATTTTCTCTGGTCTGCAGGATGGATCAGTGACTGGGCAAACAAATTGGTTAGGAAGGGACATGCTGTTGCTCCTGGCTCCCTGCCCTGCTGCCTGATTTGCCTGAATAGGTGGGAGTTGAGGGCATTTAGTGGCACAAAAGCAGGTGGGAGTTTTAATCTGTTATATATGAGTAAGTAATACATTTGTAGATGTATTTCTTGAGGGCATCCAGCCTCCAAAATGTGAGATTAGCAGAGAAGAAGAGTTTATCCAGATATATAATAAAAGCAGAACTGAGTCTTCACTCCCAACCCCATTAACCTCGCCACGGCTTCTGCACTTGTGGCAATTTAGGAGAGAGAGGGACAAAATACTGCATGAAGAAGCTGTTGCTGCAATGTTTGGGCACCTGGGTGCTGCTAGCTTCATCCCTGCCCATGCAGTGCCAGCTGCTCTCGCTGATGGGACTTTATTTTTGGGACCAAACCCTGGGCACTGTTGTGCTGCCCCCAGGGCAGGCTCACTCACGGGTTGAGACGCTGTCGGAGGTGGGAGGGCTTCTGGCTTGTTCCTTCAGGGCCACTACGGTGACGGTGTACTCCTCCCCCGGCTTCAGCCCCGTCTGGTTGAAGGTGGTGACGGTGCTGGGGAGCTGGGCGATCACTCCACCCTCATTATTCTGTCAGGGAATGAAAAAAGCATTAACCCTCCCCCACAAACTGGTGTTTTGCGGGGGGGACTGATGCAAGGAGAGGAGGTGCCCCCCATGTTGTATCCTTGCACGGCCCGCTCTGCATCCCCAAATCACATCCCCACCTTGGCACGTCCCACCGTGGAGGTGCAGAAACCAGGGTGAAGTCACCCACCAGGCGTGGAGCACTCATGTTGTTGGGCTGCAAAATCCTGCTCATCCCTCCTCCCTCCCCAGCTTCTGTGTTTTGCCATTTGTGTCTCTGCTGTTCTCCAGAAGAGGAAAGGTGATAAAACCAAAGCCTTGACTAGACTTGTTTTCCCTGCTCTTCAGGTGCCAGGAGCCTTCTGTTGTTGATGTATGGGTATGAAGCTGTGAGGTCTTCATTTTGCCATCCCCTGCTTTTTAACCATCTTTATTACACTCATTTATGCCTTGCGGTTTTGCCCTGAAAAACTGTAAGGCTTTAAACAACTGCACATGTCACCTTTCCTGCCAGTGTTTGGACAAAGGATCTTTTCTTGCTGCTGTCTTCACTAATAACAGGCTAAACAAATCTTTGCACATAACTCTCAATTCACATTCATCTCTTTCCTCATTAAACAGGAAATCTTCCATTTTAGCCATCAATTGCCGTTTTACCTTTCCTAATTTCCTTTGCTAAATCCATCTTCTCTTTGTCTTTTTCCCACCCCATCCCCAGTGCAGGCAGCAGATGGGAAATCCTGCCTGACCCAGCTTTTGTGGGGGTGAGAGCATCGTGGAGACCATGGAAGGAGAGCTGCTCTCCAGGAAGCTGCAAGCATCCTCACTGTGCTGCTGGGGACCAAATTAGCATCTTCTCACCTAGTTTTTGGGAAGACGGGGAGGTCACTTTTTCTCACAGAGGTTGTGATGCTGCAGTTATAACTCTGTTGTTTTTAGCCTTTGGGAATAGATTTTGGGTTTGTTTGAGGTATGGCAATGTTTTGGCATGTGCCCAAGCAAGCATTGCTTGGAGGGCAGGAAAGGACACAGCACCCTCTGCCTAATTTTAGGGAAAAAGCCGGTGATGGAGACTCAAGAGAGGCCAATTTTGGCAGCTGATGGGCAGGAGCATGACTGTGACTTTGTCTTGACTCGTGGATTTGAGAACTTTAAAGCCCAGTGAGCTACATCCCTTCCCTGCCCAAGACCCTGCACCCAGGAACAGCCATCCTTTTCCATCTTATCTGCCTTCAAATCCCAAAATGTTTCCATGCACTTTTAAGTTTAGGCTGAAAAATGGAAAAGAGAACTAATAGTCTGCATTTATCTGCTTCAGAGGGATGCTGTTCAGCTTAATTCCTGAGCAACAGTGAAATGGTTGAAAGGGCTGTTTTTTCCTACCAAAAGCTTTTCTCTGATGTTGCTGTGTTTTTCAGCTTTAATCCTGATGGCGACTGAAAATTATCCCAGGATTTACACCTGCACTACCTGAGCTTCAACTTCTGACACAATTTGCATGTGGATGTAGCCAACATTGCATCAGGAATCTTCCAGCAACTCTTTGGAAAGGAGAGAATTGAGTTATTTAAGGCAATTGGGCCCTTGCTTTGTGCTGTGCAATGATACTTCATAGTTAAGAGCATTTAAAACTCTGGGGCCAAATTCTGCAGTTCTCTGCTGCCCAGAGCTGCCTTTGATCCCAGTGAAGGTTTTGTACAAGTGAAAACATCATAATTGAGCCCTTAATCAGCATTTCTTTTACTGCTGGGGCTTGAATGCTCTTGTCAAGAGGCTCCACATACAATTGAAGCTATACTTATGGCTAAATGGTGTAGAAATTATGAATATACATTAAATACTTGACGTGCAATTTTTGTTGCTGCACACAGAAAATATGGGGTATTTAGGGCAACATTTTTATCCTTTCATCTTTTCTGGCACAATTTCTACCTGTTCGTCACTGGGATTAAAATTCCACGGCAGGAATCAGCTGCGCGTGTGACTCGGGGATGTTGAAGGTTGTTGTCTGAGAGCCAGCCGCTGCTCAGTTTGATCCAGGCTGCTTTGGGGAGCTTAGTGCAGAGAGCAGGGCAAAGAGGAGGAGGAGAAAGAGTCATTGCAAAGGAGATGGAAGGAAAAAAAGAGGGTGCAACAACAAGAGGCTGTGAGGCTGGAAGGTTTTTTCCCCCATCACTGGATTTTTTTGGGGAGATCTCTTCGAGGACATGTATGTCTTGACACAAAAACTAATGGGGAAACGCAGGCTGGCGATGTTTGGGGAGGCTGATGTGCAGCACACGAATGGCAAACACAGGCTGGGTATTTTAGGAAGGGGGTGATTGGAAACTGATTTAGGATGCACTCCCTCAGTGCTTTCAGGGTGACCCTGCAGTGCCGTGAGTGTGGCAGCAGTACCTTGGGAATGAAGCTGATCTCCCAGCCGTCGAAGGGGAAGGAGAAGGGCTCCCACTGCACCTCTGCCGTCGTCTCCGTGATGGTCTTGAACTTCAGCCCCTGCGGCGTGGCGAGGTCTGGAAGGGAGCAGGGAGGGGTGAGCAGAGCGGGGTGGGAGTGCACACACTGTCAGTCCCCACCCTGCTCCCTGTGGGTGTTTTGTTATCTGGGCAATGGAAACGGGGAACCTTTTGGTAACTGTCAGCGAAATTCCTTTGTCCCCACTCCTTGTGGGTCGGAGGGAAAAGAGGGAAAGGCCTGGGCCTGTGGACACTGAGGCATCTCAGTGCACTGTGGTGTGACCAGAGTGAATGATGGGCTTGCAGAGGGGTGTCTGGATAGTTTCTGGTTTTCCCCTGCCCTCTGTATCCTCAGTCTCCAAGAAACCTTCCTGAAGGTTGGTATTACAGCTTGATACTGCTGTTTTCCTCTGCACATCACGGTCTGGGTGAGGACTGTGTTTGTCCTGATGCACAGCAGCATCCCCTCTTGCTGCACTATCCCCATATCGTGGGGAGACATGATGGGGAATCATCCACTCAGGAGTGGGACTTCCGTGTTATATCGTAGTATTTTCTCTGAGGGAAAAAATGTAATGTTTTGGGTTGGGGAATGTAACATTCTGGGGGCTTCAATCAAACGGAAAGCTTCGTCTTCTTTTTAGACATCCAGGTTTGCATCCAAACTGAGTCTTTCTGAAGAGGGTGGGCACATTTCCTCCTTTCCTATATCCCTACACAGATGAATTTATTTTTTTTTTGAAGGCTCAGGTTTCTGCTGCTAGAAGGTTTTTATGGAAAAAGCGATCCAGCTTGGGCATCCCCTCTGGATACACGAGTAGCAAACAACAAGTGCAGTAGGATACTTACTGGTCATCACCTTGGAGGTAACGGGGATGCTGAAGACGTCACTGATGACTGCGTAGATGCTGACATTGTAGGCAACGCCTGGCTCCAGATCCGTGATGGAGATGCTGCTCCAGTCCCCGGGCACCCGCTGCTGGAGCTGGGTGCCCCCCGGCACCGCGGGCTGGTACGAGACCACGTACTCAGTGGCTGCCCCAGCGCTGTCCCAAGCCAGCTCCATGGAGCTGTCGCTGATCCCCGTCACCCGCAGGTTGTCAGGAGGAGACACTGGTGGGAAGGGCAGAGGTAAGGAGAGTGTCAGGGTGTGCATGGCTTATTCTTCCACTGCTCTGGGAGAGTGTGTGGGTCTGCTGGTGGGAAAGGGGCACGGGCTGGGGGTTATGTGCTATCTGGGGTTGTATTAACAGCTAAAGCAAGGTAAAGGCTCAGGAGAACCTGTCGCACCAAAGCTTTAGCCCCTGTACTGGGATGAACCTCACTGGCTTTCTGCTCATCTCCCAAACTTTTGTCCCCGTGTCTTTGGGGACAGGGATAACAGGGAGGTAGCCACACTGTGGGGCCTGAGCGGGTCCTAAGCGATGTGCTCTGCCGGGTTTGGATTTCTCCCAGGCTTCATGGTGCTGCTATGGGACTCTGGGCACCTTGACACCCTCGCTTATACACTCAGTTCTGTCTCTCCTCATGCATCCCCTCCCTCTACCTGCTGAGCAGTCCTGCCCTTCATAGCCTCGCTCGCAGACGCAGAGCCCGTCCCGGCAGAGCCCCCGGCCGCTGCAGGCGCTGGGGCAGTGCAGCCTGGCGCAGTCCTCGCCGGCGTAGCCCTCCTGGCACACGCAGGTGCCGTTCACGCAGCGGCCGCGGCCCGAGCAGTCGCGGGGGCAGCGCAGCTGGGAGCAGTCCTCCCCGGCGAAACCCTCCTCGCACACGCACTCGCCGTCCACGCAGAGCCCGCGGGAGCCGCAGCCGGCGGGGCAGCGCAGCTGGGAGCAGTCCTCGCCCCCGTAGTCGTTGTCGCAGATGCACTGGCCCTCCAGGCAGACGCCGCGGCTGGAGCAGCCCCGGGGGCAGAGCGGCTCGGAGCAGTTGCTGCCTGCCCAGCCCTCCATGCACACGCAGCTGCACGACTCCAGGCTGAAATTCCCGTGGCCGCTGCACTGCGGGATGTAATCCAGCTGCCCTGCAAGGATGCAGGACCGAGGGTCAGAACCCACCGGGCGGGAGGTGGAAAAAGGTCAGTTTTGGTCTCAGTTCAGCCCCCTGATGGGCCGGACAAGGGGGGCAGGTGTGGGGCACGGGGGGATAGTCCTCCCTGTGGGCACGCCCAGCTCTGGGGAAGCGATGGCTTTAGGGCTGAAAGGGGAAGAATCGGTGATACGGGGTGAAGGTGGGGTTTGGGTGGATCTTTCCCTAAGGACCAGGGGTCTCCATAACCATGGGTGCCATCAGCCTTGTGGTGGGGCCGGTGCTCCCTCTGGTTTCTCTCCAGCTCAGCACTCAGTCGACAGGAACTTCCCCAGACCTCTTAACTGGGAAAAAACCTTCCCTGGCCAAACCCTCTGCACCAGCCATGACTCCTCTGGTCTCACGTCTACCCACCTCTCCTTTTTCTAGGAGAGAGGTCCCTCTCTGCTCTCTCTCTCCCCTATAAGAAGTAGACGTCATCTTCATCCGTGTCCTGGTGAACCTGATTAAGGCAGAGCTGTTGGCTTTGGGCACACTGAGGTTGTGGAAAAGCAGGGAAAGCACACGGGCTCTGTGGCCAGCACCTCCAATGCCCCCTGTTCACCTGGCAGCCTTGCACAGGGTGCTCTGGGGTGAGGAGGGGTGCATGGGGGTGAAGGCACCAGTCACTGACATTGCTAATGCTCCCGTGTTTTGCCTCAAAACAGAGCCATTGCTCCAGCTACAGGTTTATCCCAGGCAGGCTCATTTTTCCTTGCTGATTTTTACTGCTTTTCCTCATGTGAACCAAGGAAGAACAGAAACCCCTTCTGTGCTTCCTCCAAACCGTGGAAAACCTTTGCACCCCAAAGACCCCCAAGCCCCAGGACTCTGTCCCCAGCTAAGTTTTCCATCCTAGCTGACCTTCTGAGCAGCCCTTCCAATGGGGGATGTAGCAGATGCACGTGGAAAAGCAGCTCAGTTACAGGCTGTGCCAGACAGACCCATCTGGGTTACATTGCAGGACAATTCCCATCCAAACTGTGAATGCTGGGAATGCCAGTCAGGATCTCTTCAGATCTCAGCCTCCAGTTAAGTTATCAAAAGATGAGAGAGGATGCTTGTAAGTGTGCTGGAGGAAAGAGGCTTTCCTCGGGGAAATGCCTTGGGTGGTGGGGTAGGGATCCTGATCTCCTTTGCAGTGCAGTGAATTGAAAGCAACTCTGGTAAAAATAAATGGAATTACTCCAGTTTTAGCTCGGTGCATCTGTGATGGGAGTGGGGACTCCAGCAAGTGATGAATGTTTAATGGGACTGTCTGCGTATGTTGCAAGTAACCCAAATAGGCCCATCAGAGTTTCAAATTAATTCCTTTAAAACAGGTTTTTCCCATAGCATTTCCTGCGTGATTTTAACCCTCACCGTGCACAGTGGTGTCTTCTGTTCCATCTTAGTTACTAATGCAGCTGATGGATGTGGCATTGGGAGAGATGTGGGCTGCGCCCATGGCTGGGAACGCACTGACTTCCACTGGCCACGTGATGGATGCCAGCCCAAGCCACCCTGCTGTGTATCCATCCTTGTTCCTCCCTCCCTGACCAACACACCTTTGGTGGAACGCTTGACCTGAGCATTGGTTGCACCCATTTCATTTTAATGTGTCCTACACATAGAGGTGTTGGGGTACCACTGGAGAAATCACACTCATCAGTGTGATTTCTCCAGTGGTACCCAAACACCTCTATGTGCAAAACTTAAAAAAAAAATGCAGTGAGTACTGGGGGTAAAAGGGTTGCCTTTAATTTCTCTTCCTTCCTGTTGCTGTTCCTGGTGTGAAAAGCAGTTTTCCCCTGGAAGGATGCCCTGTGGAGTTCTCCTTGCTTAGTGTTTTCCTCCCTGCAAGGAGCCCTGGTGCTTTGAAGCCACGAGCAGGGCTGGGCTGCGTTTGGGATGGAGAGACAGCCCCTCTTCCTTGAGACAAGGACAACTATCATTATGCTGGCTCCTGTGCCATGGAAATGCAGCTGCTAGCCCAAACCCTCCTGACCCATCTCATTTCAGCTGAATGCTGCTTTCCTGACCCTGAGGAACAGCAGAGCTGAAACGAGGGGCTGCCTTTAATGGAGTAACCCTAATGGGACCTCTTGGAGGTCTCCACAAAAGCACATCTTTTTATGCAGATGAAACATCATGTTGATGGTTTTGTGCCTTTTTTATAGGTTTTGTTTCCATCTTTCAAGTATTTTTTATATTTTTTTTCCCCTTAACTCAGCTTTTCAGATGTGTTCACTCCCCCTACAGAGAAGGTGAAGGGGCTTATTGCCAGCTCCTATGGGGCTGCCTTCAGCCCAGGGACAGTTCAGGAGAGCAGCAGCTCCAGCTCTGCTCCCTGTCCCACAAGCAGTGGCAGATGTCTGAGAGTGTTGGAAGGACTGCAGAGTTGGGAGATCCCCCTGCTCACCCCTAACCAGCTGTAATTTTATCCATAAAGGGGGTCCAGCTCTCTCCATTCTGCAGTGAGTGAGGCATGGGCACTCAGGGGACCAAAGCCCTCCCGGGGGTTTTCCTGGCTTAGAGGACTTAAGCTAAGTTTTATCACTAAAGCCACAGCCCCCTCGTGGGTGAACAATGGTTTTCCTCTGTCACCACTCTGAGTGGCACCATCAGGTTTTGCACTATTTCTCCTGCCTTTGGCTCAAGCCCTCAGTCCCCAGCAAGAGCTAACAGGACGGCATTACTACCTGTGGCTGCATTTTCTTGGCAGCAATTGGAGGTGCATTGGTCCCGGAGGATGGAGACCTCCCTCTCCAGCATCTCAATCCTGCTCAGCAGCTCCTGCAGGGATGGGAGGGAGGTGGAGCACTTGCAGGCCTGCTTGGGCATGTTTATCCTGTGGGTGAAGGTGACCTGGCTCTCGCTGTCGGAGGTCTGCTCCGTGTACTCTGCCAGCCGGTCGTCTTCTGAACTCACCTCCTCGGCCGAAGACTTGAACACGGATGAGCAGCAGCTGTCCAGCGGGATGTTGATGTTGTAGATGTGGTGGAACACCATGGGCTGCTCTTTGATAGGTGGGCTGCAGTTGGCGAGGCCACCTGCCTCATCCACCGCTGTCCTCTCAGCCGGCTCTGTTGTCACCTCCAGCCGGCACTCAAAAGGCTTGAGGACAGCGCCCAGCAGGAGCAAGTTGAAGCTGATGAGCACGTTCCTCAGGACCGGGTTTTCACCATCAGTCCCCATTTTCCTGGGAGAGGGAAGAGCCTTCCAAGCCAGTCTTGGTCAGCCAGGAGTGGGGAGGACCTGGGAAGACAGAAGCAAAAGAGCGTGGTTGGTGGTAGCCTCGAAACTATGCTCAGCAGAAAGAGGCAAATCCTTCTTGGCTGGTGACACGAGTGGGGCAGACTTGACCCATGTGAAGTCCTGCTGGCTTTGGTGGAGCCTAAATCAACCCTGAATGGAACCCATGGCTGGTGGGAAGACCTTGGGTCTTCTTCTCGTCATAGCCCTTGAGTAGTGACAAAGACAGATTCTTGTTGCTCCTGCTTTTTTATTTAGGAAACAGTTAATCTGGTGCTGTCAAAGCACCAAATACTCATCTCTGGGCCACTGACCACATCGTACTTTGCCACCCTCTGCCAATGCCATAACCTTGAGCAATTGCTGTCTCTTGCTTCTAGTGGCTCTCCTGCTCTGGAGCTCCTCTCCAGCTCCCTGGGGAACATCCCTGCCTCCCCCATTACCCTGCTGCTGAATGAAAATGTTTGCTGGTTTCTCTCCAACAGCACCTGGGACTCCTTTGGTAGGTTTTTTCCTGGTTTTAGGAAAAGCAAGAAAAATGGAAATAACTCTGCAGTGGGGTGGCTCTGACCATGCTCACAGAAGACAGGTTCTGTAAGTGGCAATTTGGGGCTGCATTCTCAGACCCCGACTCCCTCAAGTCCTCCTCTGCCTTCTGGGCTCTCCACTGCCTCCTGGGTGGCCCTGGCTGACCCACGGAGAGACTTCTCGTCCCTGCATAATGGGGCGGCCGTGACAGGGGAAGGCACAGGGACTAATGAACAGCGGCTGCCTTTGATTGAGTCGCTGGTGTTCAAATCTCAGTCCCCCCTCCTCGGCCTCTTGCTTGGCTTTTTGTGTGTGCTCGGAGTGGAAGTAATTGTGGCCATGAGCCAGCTGCTCTGAGCCAGGCCAGGGCTTCAGAGGAAGACTCCTTGCAGGATTACAGGAGCAGCTTAGACATGGGGAAATTAAATCCTTCCTCTCCCCCTCTTCGGATCCAGCCTGCCTCGAGAGAGACGGCAGAGCCTGTTCGGAGCACAGCCGGCTGGGGGGAGGAGGGTTCTGTGTGGATGCAGGAAGGAGGGAGTGGGAGATGGATGGTGAATAAAGCAGGGTGAGCAGATACACACGGAGATTGCTCGCTAATGACAGCGAGCAGGGTAGTTGGGTAGGTAACGACTCTGTAACCCACAGACCGAAAGCCATTCATTTGCTGGTAGAAACTGCCAGCCTTATTGATCTGAATCTCTTTATCAGTACATTCGTTACAGCTGCCCAACTCTCGGGTCTGAGCGGCAAGTCACGGCATCCCCCCCTGCCCCTCAGGCAGGGCATGATGCTGTGGGACTGTTGGCATCCCCGGGCCACGATGCCAGGGAGATTTCTCCTAATGTCACTGGCTGGGCACTTAGTTGTGAAATGGTTCAGGCTGGCCCCGGCTCAAACCAGGCTGAATCCACAAGGCAGGTGGATGCTCCTTGCTGCTCTCTAGCCCAGAGCAGGCCATACATCCCTATTAACCCTCAGCTTCTTCCCAGAGGCTCGGGCTGACAGCTCTGAAGCCCTGCCAAACTTGTGAACGCATTCCTGAGCTCTGTCGCCTCCATGCCCTGTCTGGTCCCGCTCTGTCTCCCGCTCCTTGTGTCAGCAGCTTGCTTTTCCCTAAAGGACCCATCATGGTGAGCTCAGCCAGGGTGGGCTGGGGGAGCTCCGGGGCTGCATGAGTGGTCTGACAGCTTGAGTTGTGTCTGCCTGGGAAGAGAAGTTGCATGACTGTTCCTCCTTTGGGTTCCTCATTTTCCTGTGCCCCTGGTGCTGCCCAGTCCAGCTCACACTGCAGTGACAGAACCATTAAAAACCATTGACTGGGCGCACAGATCCAGGACTGTAAATTTTTTCTCCCTCCTTCGCAAGGATAAGAAGCCAATTTCTGTGGTCATTTAAGGTGTAAAACTGGTTACATTAGCACAAATTTATCTAGGTTGCTTTTAGTCTTTTTGTTTTAAATTACACCTTTGTCGTCCCCAAGTTCAGATAAAACTCCCAGCTGGTGGCCTTCTTGATGGCTTTGATCCCTTCATCCCTAGAGCTGGAAAACCTCCCATCCAGGGCAGTGAAAGCAGCTTTGAGCCTGTCACTTTCCTGGCGTCTGATGTCAGTGTCCTTCTCCTTCACTTTCTGCTGGACTGAGACAATGCCTCTCCATCCCAGAACAGGCTCTGTGTAACCAGGACAGGACAGCTGATCTCCAGTTGCCTCTGGCACAGCACAAGCTCGGAAGCTTGGGGCTGCTTCTACATTTTACCAGAAGTGGTTATCTTTGGTTTGTTTGGCTTCCTTTTTTTTTGGATTTTTTTTTCCCTACAATCCCCCTGAAACATGGGTGTTTGAATTAAAGTTCAAATTAAAGACTTATTACAGTTAATTATGAAGTCTGGCAGGCATTGAGCTTTTGGCTCCAAAGCATTTCAACTTTGGGGAGCTGTGAAAGAATCAATCTGCTGCAATTTCTCTGTAGTGCTCAATAAAAAATACAGACAATATAAAACTGAGAAAAATATTTGAGGGTTTTGCCAAACATGCACCACAGCAAAGCGCTCTCTTTCCCGCCCCATCAGCCTCTCTCCATCCAGGATCTGTGCCTTATGGGCCAGCAAAGGAAGAAATATAAAAACCCTATTAAATGCACAGCGCATCCGCCCTAATTATATATTTTCAGTTATTTTTACATTTTGCTGATGGGCTGTATCTGTGTGAGCAGCTTTGGGAGAACGGCTGCAGAAGGGAACGGGGGTGTGTGGATGCTCGGAGCAGCTGCGCCGAGGAAGTCATGAATGGTGTGGCAGTGGTTTGGGGGGATGGGGGGCAACAGCAGCCCCCCAGAATGCAGCTCTGGGTCCCCCAGCAGCCTCTGCAGCCCCTTTTTTATAACTTAGCCACGTGAATGTGGCAAATGCAAACTGTGCCCCAGGGGCTGCTGCAGGACAGGTGCAGAGACATCAGGTCTGCACAATGGGTGTGATGCCAGCAGTTCCGTCTCTGGCATTTTGTGGGGATAATTTAGTATTTGGATGGTCCAAGAATATTTCTATGTTCATGGCAGTTTTGATGAGTTGCTTTGGTTAAAAAAAAAAAAGTCAAATGTTGCTTGGGAAGATGCTTGAGAAAGGAAAATATCTTTTTCTTCAGCCAGATATTGTGTATTAAAATGTTTTTGAAGTCACTGAAGATGCGAAAATGAAGTGAACATTTTGTTTTGAGTGAGAAACCTTTTAATCCACCCAGAGCATATAGAGATGTGTATGTGTGTATATATATATTCATGTACATTGACTGCATTCCCTTTTTCTGAACACCAGATAAAACCCAAGCCCTGATGTTTGGTGCAGGTGACCAAGTGGAAAATCAGATCTATTTGGAGTTCAGGCTCATGCTCATCCTTGATGCTGACCAACAAACCACCAAGAAACAGGGTTTGCTGCCTGCTTCCTCGGCATGGCAGAAGCAAGCAGGACTTTGCTGGCACCCAGCAGCCCCTGAGCCAGGCAGCTGGAGCTGTGATGTGCTCCCTGCTGGAGCACAAGTGGCAGGAGCCGGACCTCTGTGATGGGTTTGCTCCCACCGCTGTTGATGGTGGGAGTGACCCCAGGGTGCGGTGATGCAGGAAGCCTCCGAGTGCATCATGTGGACTTTCATGTTGAGAGGTGCCTTGCAGGTTTTCCATAAGCCAAAACCAGCTGCTGATGGACGGCTTTCAAGGCTGCCAAAACCACACTGGAGACAACCAAGTGCTTAGTGCAGATGGTGCCTGTTCCATGGTGTGGCAACATGCAGCCTTGTGCAGCTTTCCTCTCGGGTTCTCTGGGAAGGAAATTCAGCTCCAGGGTATCCCTGATTGGCTTCCCAGCCTTAGACTCTTCATTCCAAGGCGATCACACAGCTGGAAAACTGACATGGATTGCATTGCAAGCTCCGAGCCCCAACTCTGGAGGTTTTTGGGATCTCCAAAGTGAGGCTGCAGGACTCGCTGCTTTAGGGCAACTCGTCGTTCCCATCCATCAGCATCATTACGGCCTTGACACTGAAATCTCTCCTGGGTGCCGTGTCCTCCAGCCATGGCACGTGAGGATGTGTGCATGGCAAGGCACACGTTGTCAAGCACTGGCACCCAGGGAACTGGTGAATCACCATCCTTGGAGGGATTTTGAAAAACTTGTATTTTATGGCACCTGGGGACATAGTTTAGTGGCTGGACCTTGATCTCAGGGAACTTTTCCAACTCTAACGATTCTAGGATTCTCAGACCGTACGGTGTGTGTGCCTTGCTTTTGCTTTGCTTTGTGATTCAGCAAGAAGCCCTTGTGATTTTCCTGTCCCACTGGAAGGAACTTGCATTGCAGCAGCTGCTAATGAAGAAATAGGGGAAATAATTGGGTCAGCTCCCCAGCAGCTGGAACTGCTGAAAATCTGGTGTCACAAGACTGGTCTGCACCAGTAGGATTGTCCTGAGCAGATGCAGAGATGCAGCATGTCCTGCAGACCAACTCCCTCCTGCAGCTTTCTGAGGGGAAACAGCACTGCTGCCCAGTCATTACTGATCTACTGATGTGTAATTTGTCTGTTTAAAAAGGTTTTCCTTGCATTAATTCCATGGGCAGAGTGAAGGTCCTTGCTACGTGCAAGCAAATGAAGCCCTCTCCCCGATCAACTCCTTCTGCACCCTCTGCTTAACTGCAATCCTTATTGCCCCTCTAAACACAGCCTGCAGCAGGATTTTGGGGAAGTTAAAGAAGGTGGAGGTGCTTAGAGGAGCAAACCATCCACTGTAACAGTGGTTTCTTGAAGGCCAGATCCTGTGGACTCAAGAGGCTGGAGCTGAGGACCAGCGACGAAACCTGCACCATGCCAGAGAAACACAACTGAGCGTTTCCATTCCCATTGCATGCTGTCACCAAGCAGCCCTCAGAGGGGGGATGATTTTCACCCTGCTGACCAATGACATGTTTAAGGATGAAATGCTTTGATGCTTTTACCAGTTTTCCTTAACTCTATGCGGAAGAAGAAATCTTCTGCTCTCCCAGCTGACTGCAAATTCTGCCAGTTTAAAAATTCACGCACACCTCTGTCATTGCAACCTACGTTATGGCTTGCTTTCATTACATATTCTTTTATTGAATTGCCATGGAATATATCAATATGCTCTATAAACTCCCACAGGAAAGCAAGCAGTAGATTACTGCAGAGGTTTTTGGAGGAATCTCCTTTTATTTTCACATTAAGAGCCTGGATCTGGTTTCGTATCACTTCAACAGGTGCCTCCTGCCCACTCCCCTGAGAAGTCTGGGAATCATCAGGTTAAGTCTTGTTTTAGCAAGGGTGCCAGCTCTAATCTGAGCCTATCCCAGCATTTCAAAGAGCACATTTTGGTGCTCTCTTCATTTATGTATTTACATGTATTTACAGGTAACTTATCAGCTCCCCATGCAAACCGTGTTTGAGCACACGCCACAAAAGAATACTTGCTCCGTGCAAAATCTTCTTCTTTTGGCTTGCAAAGGTGGGCACCCAATTTTATACTGAAGACCGAGGTGAGTGCCCAATTTCATAATGAAAGCTGCCAGCAGTGAGCTTGGTCTGGCCACTGCCTGTCCCTGTTCACTGTTACCAGCCCCAGTGCCGCGTGGGCGATGCTGGGATGCAGCACAGGCTGCAAACGCACGGGGTGGCACAGGATGGCTCATGGTTAAAGGCTTTCCTCTATTCTCCAACACAAATCTAAGGACCTGTAAACACCCCCAGTGTCCAGTGTCCTGCAGGAAGGTGACCTGTTCCCCTCTGGATCCATGTGTAACACCCTGGTCCAGTGGTGCCTGAAATCCCAGCTCCTCATGGGAGCTGCTGCCTGCTAACACTGAGCTCTTCCATACCAGCTTGTGAGGCTGGACGTGTGTTTTGAGTGGTGACAGGTGAGTATTTGCTAGCCTGGCCCTTCGAGCACTAAGATTTGATGTCTGTTGGAGATGGCCTCGGCTGCCGTGCTGCCAGGCCAGCCCTGTCCTTCGGGACTTCCTGCCTCTGAAAAGTCCTCACACCACATATTTATTCACGCTGAGCTGTGAAATAAATCCTCCCCCCCAGCAGGCCTGCGTGTTGCACAAGGGTTTATTTCATCCTTACGTGGCGTCTCTGGCAGCTAAAGGAGTTTTACCAGGGAGAGCTGGGGACGGGACAGCTCCTGCTGCTGTTCTCACCAGCACCTCCATTTGCCCGTAACGATGCTCCTGGGGTCATCACTCCTGCCCTGTGCCTGGGGAGAGTTTAACTTTCTGAAGAAAGATTTTGGGATGAGGACAGACCTTTCAAGATGCTAGACTTCAGTGCTAAAGCTCTGCACTGTGTTCCCAAGCCCTGCGATGGCCATTGTCCCTGCCCTGGCAGCTCCTAGAGCTCCACTGGAGCTCCACTGGAAATGCTTAGAAGCTGTAAACGAGAAATTAACTGCAATTATGGAGCATTGAGGGGCATAAATACCCTCTAAATCCTCTTTAATTACATGGTAGCACTTAATTACATGGCAACTAGAATGTAAGCACAAAAATAAATATGATTTCAGTTTTATCTTTAGCAGAGGCACTGGTAATTAATTTTGGAGGGTAATGTAGGACCTGCACGGTGTGGACTCCACCAACACAGTACTGCAAAGCTGCTGCAGCCCAGGACAGACAAACCTCCCTTCTTCTCCCTCTCCAACAGCCACGACTTTGTCACCACTCAGTGTCATCCCTCTGTCTGTCTGTGTGTTGATGCACAGGCAGAGACTTGCAGATGCCAGGATAAGGCAGGACCGGTCAGTGTAGCATCCACTCACCCTCCTGCACGGAGAAAACCAGGCGTGAGAGCCTCCCTGGTTCATCCATCCCACCTCAATTATGCTGTGAGCTCACAGCCATCGGGATTTGGCTCGCTCTCAGCCACGGGCACGGGCCTTTTTCCCCCCTTTGCTCCCAGCATTCCGCTCGGGTGCCGGCAGCGAGTCCTCGTGCTCATCCGGCTGGTGCTTGGCTGTCATGTTGCATTAGAGCCTGCAAATCAATCCAGACCTCCTCAGGGCTTTGCTGCAGCGGATGCAAACCCGGCTTGGGACGCTCCTTTGCCAAAAGGCTGGCACCCACCACCCCCAGCACGCAGCGAGCGCGTGCCTCAGTGAAGGCGAAGGGGTGTGAAACAAAGCACAGTCATGCTGAAGAACTCGGCTGCACCTCAACCTCTGCCACCCCCTAGAACCACCCCGGCCACATTTAAACGGAGAGCAGTGCTGCGGACCAGCAGAGGAAAATCCTGACTGCTTCCCTCGTTTTTTTAACCGTAATTAGTGGATTGCAGCATTCTTCTATGGGAACTCTGAGCAGAAGCACACAGGAACTCAGCTTGCTTTCAGGAAAAGCAAAGCCGCCTGCTGAAGTCAAATGAGAACAGTTTTTAACTTGCTCTTCGTTTTGCCAAGTCATTTATACCCTCACCCAAATTCAGGGGGATGGAAGGGGAATGTTCATCTGGTGCATTTTTGCCTTGCTTTTCCCCTCACCTGTAATTTTACACCACAGAGATGAAGCAGAGCTGATGTGATCACAGCTGAGTGTGCTGTGACTTTCCCCCACCTACTTTATAAACCCCCGTGCTGGAAAAAATTCAGATTTTCCTTTCTTTTGAACGAGTTACTCGAACTAAACAGCATGTTCAAGCTGATCCACCTGCACATGCAACCTGGCAGGTAGCAGCAGGGATCGTGCTGTTTGAACCTTCCAATAATTGGTATTTTCTACTACATTTTTGCCCTCCCATTGTAATTTCTCTGGAATATAAAGAGCAGCAGCAGATACTTGTGGAACAGATTTGAGGCTGGAACAGAGCTGCCACGGTGCAGCTGGCTGGAAGGTGATTTTCCTGGGGCAAAGCTTGTACCAGGTCCCTTTTGGAGACCTGTGGGATCTCCTCAGGAGGGGAACAACCTTCAGTCAGTGACCACAAGGAGCCTGCAAAGATTTTCTATCATGTCCCATTGAAAAGACAACCGAAGAGAGCATGAGCAAGCTGGAGCAGAGGAATGAATCATAGTCCTGCTGCAGAGGCTTCATTTGATAAATAATGTATATGGAGTTTACAGTAATAACCGCTTTTTTCCCACCCAGGCAGCTGGGCTGGGTTTCCTCCTCCCAGGCAGAGTGACAGACTCTGTTTTGCCAGACAGGTTAATCTGGGGCTGTTCTCACCTCTGGCCAGCCACACGTGTGGGTATGGAGAGGAGGAGGCATTCCCAGACACGGCAGGAGGGAAGCGATGCGCTGGGGGTGCAGTGTTTGGGAGATCTCCTGGGGTTAACACGTGCCATGGCTGAGAGGAGGGGTACAGCCCTGCCTCTGCACCTGGGTACCAGCTGCACCAATGCCAGGGTGCTGCACCCTGAGCTGCCCAGTGCTCGGAGGTGGCTTCCCCATCCCAGGGCCGAGGCCCTCATCCCACCACTGAGATAATTTTTTTGGCTTCAAGCATGTTTTCCAAAGAGTACATGGCATCTCCCACAGGTGGGTTCTCTCAGGAAAGATGGGACCTTGGAGGTGACCAGCTAAATCACCTCTGGTTATCTCTGTAGAGCACTGGAGCAAGGATTATCCTTTGTGAGCCCATGCTGCTGGTACGACGACATGAAGGGAGGTTTTCCCATCACCTTCCCTGCCCAGTTTTCCTCCCCTTTGAGTCTGACAGCCATCACAATGGGACAATCCAAACTGCAGGCTAGCCCTTGTCCTCCCTCTTGTGACATCTCAAGACATGTAGATGGGAAAATGGGGGTGAAAGTGGGGCTCTTTAGGAAGCAAGAAAAGGGAGAAATTTCCTCTTGCCACTCTCGTTTTTGGGCTTCTGAAGAACAGCAAGAGGGGATATGGGAGGAGAGAGGAGGACTGTGACCACTCCTGAGCCTCAGAGATCCTGGTGACTCAAGGATTTCCTAACCTGCAAGAGCCTGTCTGGCTTGAGGCAGCGAGAGGGGCTCCCAGGTGTAGGACAGAGCTGGTCTGGGCTTTTAGGATGGGGGCCAAGTACAACAAATCATGCTGTGGGCATGCAGTCCAAATCCCAGATTTCCTGAGGTCATGTCCTCCTGCCAGCTGGGATAGCCTCCCTGGACACGTCTGGATCTGAGGAGCTGCCTGGGCACCTGCATGGAGCCTCTGGTGCCACTAGAAGAATATTAAATGGCTTTAATCAAGGCACACCAGAAAAAATACTCTTCAGTCATTTTTATAGCAGGCCCTGAAGGCTTCGACTGGCGTCATATGGTTAAAAATAGATTCGTTTCTGTTGGGCTTTGGCAGAAAACCTGGGCTACCATATTAATGAAGGTAAGTGGGGAAACCCAGATCTCTCCCCATTTTACATCCCCGTGGAAGAGCTGGAAATAGCCTCAGCACTTTTACTGCAGAGATAAACAAAGATCCTTGGGAGGCAAAATAGCTGTAGTCAATGTGGGCCTGCACCAGCTGAAGACTGGAGTCAGGCTGGGGTTTTATTGCCCTATAATAGGCAAGTACCTCATCATGGAGTGGATATAAATGCATAACGTAATTTCAGGGAGCCGGTGCGGGGTGTGAGAGCTTGGAAGCCAGCCCACTGCTTTGCCGTGTATTTTCAGCAAGAGTTTGGTTTTGCTCCCTTTAGTTCTCCACCTGGTAATGTAAGTGTTGGGCTTAGCTCACGAGCAAACACTTAAAATCAATTTTAAGGCTGTTTTTATGCTGAAGAACTCTGTGGAGATCTAAGACTCAGGGTGAAGGAGACCTCCTAATTCCTGTGATAGACAGTGATGTAAGTCCTTTCATGAACGGGTCAAAATTCATCTTTGGATTGACTCCTGTGCTCCCCAGTGCCCCAGAATCGTGGCTCAGCACTTTGCATTTCCAGGACTTTGATAATTTCTAAGCCTAAATTAACCAGAGTCAGTTGAAACACACTTTCTTGCCTGCCCGTGCTGTCCTCCTTCACTTCTGATCAAAACAATAGATAAATAATGACAAATAACACGCCGTGGCCATTTGAGTAGGGCTTGCTGAACTGAGAAATGAGATCTCTTGGGCAGCAACTGCAGCAGTGGAAATGGCTGAAAATATTTCCAGTGTTGGAGAGCAGCAATTTAAAATTGAGGAATTACAGGCTGCATCCCTTTCCCACAGAAAGTGAGCATTAAACGCCCCTTGATGCCTGGTGGTAGTGGGACAGCCCTGTGAAATCAGGCAAACTCAACCTGCTAATTGAGGTGGGCTTGGACTGCTTCTCACACCCCTGAAACAGAGCAAATAGGAGAGTGTTCGGAGAGATTTCATCCCGAGGGAGCTGGACAAGCTCAGGGAATGGGCCCATGGGAGCCTCTTGGGGTTCAACATCAAGAGCAAGGCCTTGCACCTGGGTGGGGGCAATCCCTCTATGAATACAAGTTGAAACAGGGGATAGAGCGCAGCCCTGAGAAGTTCTTGGAAGTACTGGCAGATGAAAGGCTGGGCATAGGATGCGCTGGTGTGCTCACAGCCCAGAAAGTGACTCTCATCTGGGGTGGGCAGCGGGTCAAGGAGGTGATGCCCTCCCTCTACTCGAGATCCCAGCTCTGGAGGGCTGCATCTGTCCCAGGAAAGACAACCTGTTGGAGCAGGGCCAGAGGAGGCCATGGAGGAGCTCTGAGGGCTGGAGCATCTCTGCCATGCAGAGAGGCTGGGAGAGCTGGGGGTGTTCACCTGGAGAAGAGAAGGCTCCAGGCAGACCTCAGAGCCCCTTCCAGTGCCTAAAGGGGCTCGAAGAGAGCTGGAGAGGGACTTTGGACAAGAGCCTGGAGTGACAGGAGAATGGGGAATGGCTTCAAACCGCACGAGCAGTTTCCTATGAAAAGCTGAAATAACAGCCCACAGAGCAGTACCACGAGCTGCTGGAAGTTTGTGCTGCTCTCAGGGACTGGAATGGTTCATGCCTTAAACATTGCCATGAAGGGGTTTTGCCCATTATAGCAAAAACTGTATTTATACAGCTACAAGCTACAAGCCCAGAAGCCCACCCCTCCTTGAAGATGCCTGACTGGAACCTTGGACTGTGGGTTCATCTGCCCAGATAAGATACAAGAGGCACCTGGGCACCCCCACCTGGCCTGAGATAGATCAACCCCTCGGGTTCTGTGCTTTCTGGGGGACCCTCACCTCCACAAGACCAGCTGGAGAGGATCATTGGGATACCAGTGGGATCCATGGAGTGGTGATATTTTCTTTATTCTGTCCCTGTCACTCTCCCTCTGGCCCCCAAGGTCTTTTCTATTTCTTATTTCTTCCTCTCTCTCTCATATTTACTATCAAATAAAATCCATATTATTGACTTTGGCATGTGGCCTCGTTTGCACCTTAATTCGGGCACAGGGATTTCTAAGAACTTTAAAAATTGGACCGTAACAGCTGCCAATCTAATTTTCCATTCTAGATGGGTATTTCAGAACTCCAAGTCCTCTTACTTTGTTTGGATTTTCTCTGTAGCACTTCTCTTTCTCAAAGTCCAAAATACTCTGCCAAAATGCACATGAGAAAGGAAAACAGAAGCCCTGTAAGAGACCCCTCAGGCACAGGCTGGGCTGGGAGGGTGACACGGATGACTCCACTGCCCAAATTGTGGAAAAAAATTAAGTTTTACAATCTGGTCTGAAATCTGGGTGTGTTCTCTTCCTATCCTGGCTGGCCTTGCCAAGTCTGGTGCGGTGTTTAGCTGGTCTCTAGGAGATACAGCTGAGCTGTGATGTCTCTGATTCTTGTCTTCTGTCTTGTTCTGTCTTGTCTTCTTTTACAAGTGCAGTAGGCAGAAAAGATGTTCTTTCAATGCAAGCCTTGGCTGGAAGATCAATAGCAGTTTGACATGCTGTTTTTTCCTAATATTCAGTTTTGTAGGGCTTGGAGGGCATGGAGGAAACTTCCTCTTCACGCAGCCCACGGACATGACGAGTTCTGCTGCCTGGTTCTGGGCTTTTATCACAAATTGCCTCTCCAGCCACCGGGGCCAAAACCTTGTGGCCAGGGGCAGGCTGCAAGCCAGGACTGCCTGTACTCATCTCAGACCTCTTCTGCCCAAACAGATGGACAGCCCGAAGCTGGAGCACGGTTGGTGTTCAGCCTGCAGTGTCCTGGTGGGCCTCACAGAGGGTCTGCCACTCGTTAGTGTTTGCAAGATGCTCCGACTGAAGATTTTCTGGCTGCAAGTCGTCATAATAATTTTCATATCTGGTTTTGTTTCCTGGCAGAGCATTGAGTCTGCTTGACACAGGCCTGCCTTGGCTGCTCTGGAGAAACTAAAGCAACACCAAGCATTGCTAATAGTTCTTTTGCAATTCCACCTTCTCCTCCCTGTGCTTCTCCTTTCTACAGCTGCTGCAGCTCTGGCAGGTGAGATGGGTGATTAGAAGGGCGGTGCCAGCCACAACTAATCAGGCTGTGGATCAACTCCTTTAAGCCTGTGTGCCTCCACTGATTTCTGTGCTCATTTATGGCTGCTGAGGTAGGTCAGGAGCAGAGCATTGTGGCAAAGGAGGGGTTGGTGATGTTCTTCACAGGTAGGGCAAGAAGGAGAGGAAAGGGGGCTGTTTGTTGGGGGGAGGTTTTGTGATTCAAGAGGAACACCTCAAGTTTGGTGTGGTGCCCATGAGAAGCTGTCTTTCATACCAGGCAGAAAAAAATGCCAGAGGGCTCACTAGGAATGCTTCTGTCTCATTCCAGTGTGTGCATTAGCATGCCACTGCTGTGCTGCCTTCCTGGGAGCCACAGAGGAGGAAATGCATCAATCTTCTGTGGCCCGGGTCCTGTGCTCTGCAGTTCAGGTGTGCTTCTTGTGTTGATTTTCTGCTGTCTCATTTTCTACAATGCTGTGCTGTCTTCCGTATCTCACACTTATATAAAATATCAACATACGTATTCTCTATTTTTTTTTTTTTTTTTTTTTTGATGTGTGGTCAACCCCTGATCTACGCAAAGCCAGGGTCACAGAAGAACACAGCAGTTAATCACAAAGACAGCCACGTTTGGAGGAGATTCGAGTATTTTCTTTAAATCTTCACGCCCTGAGAAAAATTACATTTAAACCCCAGCATCCTGCCTCAAGCCTCTCACAGCTGGCTGTCGAGCATGGATGGGAGAATGCAGGGAGGAAAGGTTTTACCACACCATTTGTCTCCCCTCTCCACATTTCCCCATCAGCGGTTTTGAGGGGGCTTGGTTCATGCCAGGACTTCATGGTGTGCCCAGCTGCTGCCATCTCTGAGCTGGTTTCGTATCTCCCCTGAGCTGCTTGTGCAGCCCTGAGTGTGCCTCTGCCTGTCACCAGCTTTCCCATCCCTCCAGGGTGACCTGAGAGCCTTCCTGCTTCCCCAAACACGGGTGCTTTGGAGCACACGGACTTTGACATGGTCCACGCAAAAATCAGAGGAACAGCTGAAGGCAGGAAAATGCTTTCTGTTGGCCAAAGTCAGGAGGCAACAGTACTGTCCCCATCTAGGGGTACTGGAGACACAGAAACTTCTGCTCTGAGCACATCCAGATGTCCTAGAGCTTTTTCTGGGTGCATTCCCTGGGTTATTGCCCTGGGAAGCGGCGAAGGTGGCTGTAAAAGACGGAAGGAGGATCTTGCTCCAGTTGGAAGATGGATTTTGCTCATCCAGTGCATCTGGATGAGGAGGAGCTGCTGGACACCAAGACACGGAACTGCTTCCCCTGAGCTGCGACGGTCACTCTCCCTCAACTGATTTCAAGCTCAGCACAACAAACCCCTGTTAATCCTTGCTGGATATCATGTTTTGCATTTCTGCTGTGCTTAAACCACAGGATAAAGCTCCTGTGCACGGCTGTATCAGGATAGAGCCCTCACTGAAGCACCTGCCTTTCCAAGGAGCCGCAGTAATATTTTTCGACAAGCGCTCCAGTGACCTTTGAATTCCCACGGAGCTCTTGAGTACGTGTGACCTGAGGCTTTGGTGGTATGAATCCAGCTCTGAAAAAGCCTGGGAACTGATTTATGGCTGAGATGCACAGAGGCTTGGGAGGCACGGGGGAGGTGATGGCTTGTTATCTAGAAGTGCTCTGTTGTTGGACCACAGCCATGGGTGCACCCATGGTGGGCCCATCCATCCTGCAGCAGACATGCTCGTGGGCTCACCAGGCACTTCCTACCACGGGAAAATGCAAGTTTATATGGAGCTGAGTTTAAAAATAAGGGGATTTGCTAGACTAGGAGCCCAACATTTTGAAGTAAAAAGCGTTGGTGCTGATGGGATCCATCCATCCAACAACTGCGGTGGCTCTGCTGTGTTCACACAGCTCCAGCTGTCTACTTCAGGTCTGTAATTATGTTCCTGCCAGCACAGGATCTTCACAGAATCACAGAACAGTTTGGGCCAAAAGAGATGTTAAAGCATATCTAATCCAACCCTCCTGCCACGGGCAGGGACACCTTCCACAAGACCACGCTGCTCAGAGCCCTGTCCAGCTTGGCCTGGGATGTTTCCAGGGATAGCACATCCACAGCTTCTCTGGGCAACCTGTGCCAGTGCCTCTCCACCCTAACTGTGAAAAAACTTCTTCCTTACAGCTAGTCTAGGTTGGGGGTTTTTTTGAGGGGGAGATAGATGATGGAAACTTGCATACATTTCACATCAGCCTTCCCTGGCACATGAAAAATTACTTTTTTTATTTGCTGTGACAGCAGGAACTTAAATCAAACCTTAAATAGCCATAAAACCGTGTTAGTTGTGGAAGTCCCTGCTTCCTGGGGCTGGGAGAAAGGAACATGGCAGCTGGAAGGGACCACCATGAGCAGCAGCTCTGTGAGCCCTGCTCCATTTTCACCCTGCTGCCCATCCTGCGAGCCCTGCTCCAGCTCCTGGCTTCAGGCCGGGTCTGCCTGCTGGAGCGCTGTGCTGGTCGGCAAAGGCAGGTTGAGGCACATCACATCAGCTCACAGACTTGCATGTGGTTAAACTTCGTGCAGTTTTGGTTGAGAAATGCCCCTGAAGCTTGAATATTGATTTTAAAGGAAATCTCTCAAGCTGTGTTTCAGCATAACTTGTTGTCTAGGAAATCTTCCACTAAGGGGAGGGAGGAGAAATTACTGCCAAGCCAGATTTTGGTGGGTCTTGGCTTCCTGTTGCCAAATCTGGCTGAAGTGCTGATGCTAACGAAGCAGAGCGACCTTTGTGGAGAGCCAGATGCTGCCTGTGAGCTGAGCTTGCCAGGGGAGAATAAATTTCCCAAAAATACCGCTCCAGAGAGAGCGACCAAGCCTGCGAGGAGGCAGCACCAGCACAAAACCTGAGGGATGCAGGTGAGGATTTACAGCATGGTGATCACAGCCTCGTGCACCGGCAACCTGGGGCTTGGCACGGCCTTTTGGAAGTTTCCTTTGCTTAGTTTTATCTTTCCTCCCTAAAAGTGAGGGAGGGAGATGGCATCCCCCCTGCTGCGGGAGGCAGCTGCTCCTGCTGCACACCCAGCACGCTCAGTCCAGAGCTTCCAACCTCCTGGGCTCTGCCATCTCCTCTCCCCTCAATCCCAGTGTCTCCTGGGGGGCCCTGGAACAGAGCTGAGGCTAAGAATACTTTTTCCCTCTCTGATTTTATTTTTAGACCCAGCCCTGAGGGTGCAATGTCGGAGCTGCTGCTGTTTGCCTGAAGGCTGACTCAGACTGAGCTGATGCCCAGGTGAAAGAGCTCATGTATCCACTTCAGGAGCTCATCTGCCATGGGAAATGGAGTCCTGGGCTCACCTGCAGCGCCTGGAGAACACAACCTCCTTCCCAGCCGTGCCCACAGCACGTCCAGGTGGTTACAGGGCCTCTGTGTGTCACTGCTTCTGCACCACGTGTGGAAAACCAGATTCCCTGGAGCCAGGGGTGGCCAGGGGCAGCATGGATGCCTTGACTGCACCAAAACCAGCTTCTGTGGTGTCTCCACCTGGCTCCCACCCAGCCCCTGCACCCCCGGCTGCACTGCTTGGGGCTGCAGGCTGCTCAAGGTAATGGCTGGGAGGATGTCAGGATCTCTCTGCAGCATCTGTTCCATGTTTTTAAGCGAGGAGGAGCGTCCCTTGGAGGGGGCTGTGTGTGTGAGTGACCAGGGTGGCTGCTCAGCTTTACTGCCACGGAGCAGCAGATGTCAAACCCAAGAGCCAAGTGTCCCCTGAGATGTGCCACCACCCTGCCCTGTATTTGGGGACCCGTGATGCTGCAGGAACTCGAAAGGCAGCCCCATCTCTGCAGGAGGCCTCCTTTGCATCAGAGAACCCCCTTCCTCTTCCTCCTCCTTTGATTAAGTTAAGGATGAGGAGGATGAGATGTGTTTACTCCCATTTTTGTCCCAGTAAACTTCTACCCAGCTCTTACTTACTGGCTGTTTTATAAAGCAAGTTGTGTCTCTCACTCCTTGGACACCAAAGCAATGGCCATGAAAACCCCCTCTGCTTGTCTGGCAAACCCTGAACTGGAAACTGGACATTTGGGTGCAGTCCACAGCTGGGTCCCAGTGAGACCCATGAGCTCCTGTGACATACCTGATTTTTATTCCAAACTAAACGACTGTGAGTGCCAAGAGTGGAGAGTCCAACTCTCAAATCCGTATTTAAGCTAAGAAGGAGCCATAACTTTGGGGAAATGTATCTCGAGTGTTGTTCCCTGACCTTTTTTACCCCCTTGAAAGGAATAGATCTTAACAGAAAATGCCTTTCTTGCTGGTTATTGTGGTTCATGCTCTGTGAAAGGGCAAGAATAATTCTCCCTGCCCTATGAAAACCTGCACTGGATGGTTAAAACTGCTGCTAGCAAGAGCTGTGAATCCCTGCAGGTCTCAGGGTACTTCCATTGGCTGCACTGCTGTTGCATCCTGCAGGAATTTCCCACAGGGTGTGGTTTCTCAGGGAGCTTTAACCGTGTACACCAACACTCAGGCATCTATAAAAGCCAAAATCACATCATTTCTTCTCCTGAATAAAGGGGATTTAACCTCTCTATTTCCTACTCTATTTCAGAAGCACCCTGAGGTTACGCCCAGATGCTGCCACCTTCACACATTTGGGTTTTCTACCCTCCTGCCACACTTCGAGGCTGTCTAATCCCTTGATGGCAGCAGGATGTGTCCCTGTGGCAAAGTGGGAGCATGTGGATGCTGCCATCAGGAACGGGAGCTGGTCCCACTGCTGCAGACACCCCGGTGCCTCTGGGTCCCAGCACAGCACCTCACACACAAGCCTTGCACCCAGATTTGCATTCCTGGCTTGCCACACAGCCTGGAAGGGCTTTGGCTGATGCCTGGAGATCCTGGAGACACGAGACTGGGAACTTGGTGAGAAGCAGGTGGCAGAGAGCAGCAGGAGAGTTCAGTTCTTGCTCCAGGGGGTTTCCCTTAGCTAGGAAACAAAGTCCTGCTCTGAGTCTCCCTCTGGCAGCCAGCATCAGGTCAGACTCATTTTTATTTTCTCCCCAGCCTATGTTTTTGTTCTTTGTCTCTATCTTGCCATCCCTAAAGGGAAATCACAGCCACTCGTGCACAGACTGGTGGGAGCCCTCAACCCTGGGCATTTCTCAGTGTGGATAATATTGCTGCAGCACTCACAGGCTGGCTGAGCAGAGAGCTCTGTGGGAAAGCAGCCTCCAAACAGCTTAAATACTTTATTCCAGGGCTGTTGGACAAGCCACTGATCCTCTCCAGCTCTGTGTGCTGGTGCCTTCCCCATGCACTACTATGGATTTTTCTTTTTTTTTCCTCTGCTCTAGATTTTGTCAGGTTTTTCTCCTACGTTACACAGTGTAAGCAGCTCTTTTCCAAAATAACCAGCAAATATCCTGATCTACTGAAATCCTTGTGCAAACTCCTGCTGATCTCCCTGGCCCTCCCTGTACTGCAGGAAAGGGACGTTTTCCTGGTACAAACCTCCCAAGGAACAGCGTGTGAAAGCTGACTATTCCAGCTTCTCTTCAAAGCTCCATTGCCTTCCATGGTTTCTACCACATGACAACACTCACAAAGTTTCCAACTTGTTATTTATCAGGGCTGGAGCCTCTGGTGATGACAGAAATGGGAGGTTTTCCTACAAACTTCCTCGGGCAGCCACAGCAGGTTAGTCATTAAGGGCTCTGTGCACAAGTTCATCCTGAAGCCGAGCAGAGCTTCACTTCCAATTTCCCCTCCTATCCTTCACCCTTGTTCAGGTTTCCCTTTGGGAGACCTGTAGTAGTGAATTTTTTTATCCTCCCCCCTGTATCTAGCAGAGTTTGATTTGGCAACTGTCCAGCAGAGAAAGGACCTGCAATTGCTTTGTCCTTTGGTGATTTAGGTTATTGCGACTTCATGGTTTGCTGTTGGGAAAGCGATTAAGAGAAAAAAGTCCCATCTGTGACTGAAAATGGACTTTTAGTGATAAAAAATGTCCCTGGGTTATCTCTGAGGCTGGTGCAATCTCCAGCATTCTTCTTTTCCCATTTTTTTTCACCCTTAATATTTTTTTTCCTGTTAGCTCTTCTATTTATTTCCCACACCTTTTGCATTTGAAGGGTATTTCTTCTCCCCTTCTGCTTGGACATGTGCAGGTGGTACTTTAGGCCCATTAAACCCTGTGTACTGGAAACAGGGGCAGAATCCAAAGGTTTTGAGGAGCTCTGGGTCAAATGTGCTGAGAGGTGGCTGATGGACACAGTGGGAGGTGGGGACCAACTTGAGACACTTGATATTTACAGGGTGCCCTCTCGGTGGGGGAGGTCGGGACCACCTTAACAAGAAAAGGCACCTGGTCACGCTGACAGGCTGCCCAAGTAAGGAGGTGCCACTTACCCACAGGAGAACAGAAGAAATGCCAACAAACAGCAGGGAAAAATGTGGAGGTGAGGTCAGGAAAGGGAGGAGAAAGCAAAATAAGAGGGCGGTGTCTGTGCACACGTGGCTGAGCACTGGCGAAATCAAAAGGCTGATGCAGACACCTCGGTGCCTTGCTCAGGCCAGGGCTTAAGTAGCATTACAGGGATTTGGCAGGATGAACAGGAGCTGCTGGGGAAGAGCGAGTGAGGAATGAAGGAGAGCAGTGCACCGAGAATGGGGCGCGTTTGTCCCGTAGGTTAGCAAGGGGCTGGGAACAGCAGCTTCAGTGTGAAACTGGTGCGACAGACCTCATGTGAGCTAAAAGGAGGAAGGTGGGTGGATGTGAGGGACTCTCAAAACCCAGAGTACCTCCAGTTCAAACGGCATCTTAAACTCCATCATGAGTGATGGAGCAGCACAGAGCTGTCAGCTCCTGGGGCGTGTCAGGGCAACAGCTCCTCTTTAATGATGCCAAGGACTCCTGGAAAAGCTGCTGTTTCGAGCTTGATTTGGGATAATAGAGCAGAACTGGCTGAAAGAAGTGGAAGGTAATTTCAGAAAATAAGTCATGAAACAGTGGAGCCAAGAATGCCATGAGAAAGGGAGTGCAAACAGCAGAGTAAGGATAACGGGCTGCAAAAATCTCAGAGAATTGGGCAGCGAGCCCTGGGAAGGCAACCCAAGGGCTTTAGGAGCACAGAGAAACTGGCAACTGCCTAAAGTGGCTGCCTTAGGGGCACCACAACAACCCACCCCAAGGAACAAGAGGAAGATGGTGCAGAGACTGGATGGACCTCAGACACAGAGAAGAGCTGCAGAAGGGCACCTGATGCCAGCAGAGACCTGGCAGCAGGGACCACGGAGCAGTGGCTGCGAGTTGGAGATGCAGAGGTGCAGAACAAGCTCCAGTGTGGTTGGGTTGTCCATTTTAAAGCTGGGCAAAACCCTTTTGTAAATGCCCGGGAAGGAGGAGAGCAGAGGGAAGCCCCAGCGTGTTGCTTAAATGAAGGGATTCATTGTGGACTTCGCTTCAGCCTTCCCTTGCACCCAGCTAATTAGGACAGGATGATTAAACGGGGCCGGAGTCCAACTTGAACAGAGGGCAGAAGACCTGCAAGGGTATTTAGGGCAGTCAGGTGTGCTGGTGTTGGCAGGACCTGCTGAATTCCCCCTTGGGTGTACTTCCAGAGCTAATCCAGCCTTGGAAGTGTTCAGGGCTTTCCCAGTACTGCAGGGCAGGGCAGGCTGGGAGCTGCAGTGGGGCAGCTTCAGGAGTTAGAGGCTGCAAACCAGGGAGCAATGCAAGAAGATGTCATTAAGCAATCAATCTCTAAGAACCTGGAGGACAATGCGGGTAGAAAGTGACACCTGACATGGGTTAGGCGAGGACAAGTGAAGTGAAACAAATGTAATTTTCTCCTCTGACAGGAGAACCAGGCTCATGGGCAGGGGAGTGGTGCTGGATGGGGTGGGGCTTGCCTGGCGGAGTGCGGCAAGCAGCCTTGGGGGGGTGACCTGCTCTGCAGGGGTGGTTGGGGACCTTGAGCTGAGCTTTAGGGGGAGGTGAGGAGCTGACTCATCACACGGGATCTGAAACAAGCACCTCAATGCATGACGCCATCAACTGCTTTCTGAACCGTCCCGCTGCGGCACTTGGTGCCTGTGCTGCTGCGAGGTGACCTGCTCACCTGTGCGTCCGGCTCTGCCCTTCCTAATTCCTGCCGGGGGCCATCAGGCGGTCCCTGTCACCATCAGCTCTGCTGCAGGGGCTCTTCATCCCCGTCTTTGTGGTGGGCTGCCCTCACTGGGGGCATGAGGCCATCAGCAGCTGCTTCCCCCTCACCCCATCCCCGTCTCCTCGGTTCAGGACTCTGAAGGGCAACGCGGCCCTTAAGCAAACATAGCAGGACTTGCCCAGGTCATTTGTCACCGTGCCTTTTACTGTCTCCTCTGCTTTGTGCCTCGTGCTGCAGCACAGCATCCCTCCTCGCCGGGATCCGCACCTCCACCTTGCATCTCCAGGGACCGCGGTCCTGCCGTGCTCCTGGCGTGCCTACATTTGTCTTAAGCATTGACCCTTCAGTTATTATTAGCCTCATGGTCACCCCCAGCACTGCCTGTCATGATGAATCAGAAATAGAATCTTCTCTGCATCGTAGTCCTCGTTAAACCGACCATCCCCTTCTACCTGCTGCAGTCATCGCCTCATTATAACTCCATTACCTTTAACAACAACCCCATTACCATCCATTATCTTTCTTACCATCTCCTCTACAAGGCTGTTATTTGCACCTCCTCCTTTACAGCCATCCCCTCTTCAATTACGATTCCATTATCTTTATTACCACCCCATTACAGCCATAATTATTCCCATTACAATTTTGAGAACTGCATCTCCATCCAGACAAGTCGGTGTCTCCATCAGCCCTATCACCAGCTTCTCCTGCTCCATGTTCCTCATTGCTTTCCTCCACCTTCCCTGCATTCCTAACTATCCCCACACCAATGGTTGTATTCTAATTATTTTTCATTATGGTTTTATGATCTTTTGCCGTTATTGCTCCCTTTATCAGCCATTCTCATTTCCCTGAAGTATCGCAGCTGCAGTGGGTACTGGGGTGGGAGCTGCGACTCAGGTCAGGGATATTATACCGATCTGCACCAGCCCTGAGCAGGTAATTACAGCCCATCCCTGTCCTCCTGTGCAGTTCCAGCACTTAATCTCCATTGCAGCCCTAATTACTGATGTTATCTTTCTGTTATCCTTCACCTCATCTCCGTTGCGGCTTCCCAGGCACGACCACCTCCCGCCTCCTGCCTGGTTAGAGGAGCATCCCTGACCCTACCTGATTGTCCATACCTGGAGCTGAACAACGGCTCTAGGGGCCTTTTACCCTTTTAAATTAAAAGAATATCCGTGTGGTGTTAGCAAAAGTGGTTTTGTCGCAAGGATTCATGAATTCTCAGGGTACGGCACCAAGCAGCACATCCAGCACAGAGGTGGTGGAGTCTCTTTCCCTGGAGAAGTTCCAAAGCCACCTGGACACTTCCTGACCAATATGCTCCAGGAGGCCCTGCTTGAGCAGGGAGGCTGGACTGGAATAGCCCCAGTGCTGCCTTCTAACCTGAAGCATTCTGTGGTGTTCAACACCATTCACTGGTGTTGCTGTGGCCGCAGTTTCAGCTGTGTGCCCCCACCCCAAGGGCAGCCAGAGCTGCCTCTGCTCCATCCATTCCGCTTTCCTCTCCCAGAAGCCACACTGGGGATTCAGGAGCAGCCCTTGGAAGCTTTTTCATCAGCACTAAGAGGAGGGACAAGGCTTCTTGACTGGCACAGAGTGGGCTGCACCCTCTAGGGTGCCACGGAGGAGCTGGGTACCGTGCTACATCCTGATCCAGCAGCGGACCAGAGCCCTGACAGCCGGTCCGGTGCCCACGCTCCTTGAGAGGACGTTGAGAGATTGGAGTGGTTACAGAGGGAGTCACAAACCCTCTCAAGGATGGTGAAACAGCCAGCTTTAGAGAGCTCGGCCTGCTTAGTTTATCACCAAGATTGAGGGGTGACTTCATGGCTTCCTATAAGAACTGTCAAGGCAGGGAAATACTACAGAAGGTGCTAAAGAGCCCTTTACAGCCGGGAAAGGCAGCACGGCAGCAGCGGCTGGGACCTGAGGCAGGCAAATTTGGATGACTGATGCAGCATGTGGGGTTTAAGTGAGAGCGATTCCCCATCTCCAGTGGCTCCGGGAGACCGCGAGGTGGGTGCGATATTCCTCGCATCCCTAACCCCTGCGGGCAGAGCAGCTGCTAGCAGCTTGCAGGTAATTAACAGCTCGGGTGTAAGAGGGGATGTAGCTCATGTCGGAACGCCCCTGGGTCATTTCCCACAATCGATAAGCTTCATAAATGATGTATCCCTCAGGGGGAAAAGCTACCTTGCGCTTATCAGATTCTGCACTTGTTTGGCTTAGCAACGCTAAGAGGGAATACGGCTCCGAGGGAAAAACAGAAGCCGTAAATAAGTAGAGGGGAGTGCAGGGAGAGGCACGGGCAGGGAGCTCGGGCTGGGTGACCCCCGTGCCGTGCAGCCGCCCCACAGATCCCACTGGGGAGCACTGGAATGGGAAAGCTGATTCAGAGCTGGTAAAGGGACAGTGAGCTGCCACGCAGGGACAGACGGCAGCTCCCAGCACCACACTGTGCCACCCCCCTGCAAAATTTGGGGGAAGTTTTCCTAATTCTGGCTTGGTTAAAGGCAACCAAAGGAAGGGAGATGAAGCACTCAGCACCGCTCTCCTATTATTTCTTTGCTTCACAGCCTTCAAGGGCAGGAAGGGAGCTGGGCTTGCTGCAAACCACGGGGGACGCGGGGCACCATTGCTCTGCCATTCCCGCAGGGGTTTGGGGAGAGCATGCCAACACCCAGCGGCGGCCTCTCCACACCTCACTGGTGGCCTGGGAAACGCTGAATGTAACACAGGACAGCAGGACATACAAGCTCTTTTGGGATCAAAGGGGAAAATTTGACTGAGAAATTGCCCTGCAGCATGAGGAGGATGGTTCTTCCGGCTTCTGGGTTTAATCCATAGCCACAGTTTTCCTCTTAAAAAGCAGAGTCTGGGATTTCCTGAGAGAGCAGACGGAGAGCTGCTTCTCCACCGTGACCTGACACCTGCTCTTTGGGTTTGATACTAAATAAAAGGAGCAAGGAGCTGGCAGGAAGCAGACAGCGTGGTGGAAAACAACTCTGGGATTAAAGTAACACCCTCAGTAAGCTGTGGCTAGCAGGTTTGTGCTGCCCAGGCTGCTCACTGCACAGCTAGAGCCAGAACATCTGGGAGGTTTTATAAACTGAAAGATAACACAGGTTTCCTTGCTGTAAAACACAGTTATGACGGGCAGGAGAGCATAGAGGCTCCTACAAGCTCCACCGAGATGGAAATTTTCGGGTGAAGTCGGTAAATAACCCTGGGCTTGAAGCGTGGTAGCACCGTTTTCCACAAAGCCCCTTAGGAGGGGCAGATCCTGGTGCTTGTCAGCCCACATTCCCTAAGAGCGGGCTGCAAATGATCCATCACCTCCTGGCCGGGACCTGGACCGGGCTCTTTCCACGCTCCCGTTGCGATCCGGCCGCAGGCAGCAGCCAGGGGATGCGCGGGGCTGCGCCTGGAACGCCGCAAAGTGCCGGGCTGGGCAGGGAGTGCCCTGGGGAGTGTTTAACTGCGGCTCAATTACGCGAGTGATACACCAGCCCAGGGGATAATTTACAGCTCCAGACAAGAGCTTTACTCCTTGCAACAAGACAGAAACAGGAGCGGCCCCCGTGCAGGTGCCGCCCGCGCTGGGGACGCCTCTGACGCGTCAAGAGCTGCTGCTCTTCCCTCGCAAAGCATCAGCCCCAGGGGCTTTGTTGACAAGTGGTTTTCTGCCAGGAAAAGGCCATTCCTAAGCCTAGGAATGCCCAAGTACAGCTCTAGCAGTTAAGAGTGAACTGATGTTTGCTCAGCGGCCGCGTAAGGGGCTGGGTCTGCTCCCTTCTGCCCCTGGGAGAGTGTTCTCTGAGGTGGGATGGATGCTCGCTGGCCCCCACGGAAGCTTTGCTCTGCAGCCTGGCTGCTGGACCATTCAGCTGCTTCGTGGTTTAAATTTCACCTTTCGTGGGGCTGGCACCACCTCCTGATCTCATTTTGCCCCAGCCTGCGACCTCCGCGTGCCCCTGCAGGGACTAAGCCGTGGAGCTGCTGCCCTGGGACCAGTGTGGCACTGCAGGCACTGGCAGCAGCCAGCACATCCCCGCTGGGCTCTCTCTCCACCACCACACCTCAAAAAAAAAATCCCATGCTGATGTGGCTGGGGCTTGTTAAAGCTTTCCAGCCCTCATCAAGGCTGCTCTGGGAGCCGGAGCCCAGATGGTCGGAACAGATTACTGCAGCCTCCCGGGCTATCCATCCCCGGCACTTTGGCAGGCCTGAATTTCCTCCAAATGACAAAATGACAAAAATAAATAAAATCTCTCAGCGTTAGAGGCTGGGAAGCCCATGAAAAAGCTGTGTACACAATGAAAACAAATATATGGCTAAACAACCTCTCTAACAGTATTTCTATAAAATGCCTCTCTAAATAATGGCAAGTGAAAGGCTCGCTCCGTCCTGATTAACCTCAGCTGGGGAGGATTGTCTGTATCAAATCACCACCATCAGCCGATTAAAAATGAATTAAACTCAACAGAAAGTCCCAAAACCTGCCTTCTCCTTTCCAGTTCAGGGGCAAAATAAAACCAGCAATGAACCCTAAACGCTCCAGGGCAAGCGCAGCACTGAGTCACCCCAGCCCGAGGATGGAGCAGGTGAGAGGGACATGGGATGGGGTGGGATGGGGTGAGACTGGAAGCTTGACCATGGTCACTCCATGGAGAGGTGTCAGGACCAGGTAAGAGTCCTGAGGGATACAGGGGATGCTGATGCAGATTAATTACAACCACCTAAGTGAGCCATCCAAGTCCTTCGCCTCTCGAACAGAGCCCTTTTTCCTTAAAAGACTGGAGTCAGCTAAAGTGACTTTTTAACATTTGGCTCTTATTTTTAGCAAGCCCAGCAGACCCTCGGGGTCAATATATCCAGAGGAAAACCCAAAGTCCCAAACCTCGAGTGTCGGCCAGATAAAACCATCCCAAGAAGAGCATGCTCCAGTACTGAAAGCCAATAGGAGATGATCTTTCATGCAGCAAAATCCCATCCCAGTGTCTTTCCAAGGAAAACATCCCCAGCAGCATCACTGGTGTACACTGAGAGGGAAACAGTGAGCAAACCCTGTGTTTGGTACCCTGGACCAGCACCCTCTTTCTCTATTTTCCTCAGGAAAAGACTCAGAATAACAGAGAGGTCTCAAATGTTTCTTCTCCCACTTATTTTTCGGTTGTTCCCATTTTCTCAATTATTTTCTTAATAACTGCATAGTAATTGTTGGGTCCCATTGATGCCTTAGGTTTTAACTTTTATATTTTTCACATCCTGTACTGCCTGGCGTGTGACTCTGAAGTTTTGTGTGCCCTGTGAGCTGCTGTTCTCTCACGCTGCTTAGACATAACAAACCTCTCTGGGTTTGCTCTCCAAGGACACCTTGGTTGTCCCAGGCCCCAAAATGTGTAAACTACAGCCTGTGAGAGGAGGGCAAGCTTGGGGTAATTACATCATGAACTGAAGTTTTAACTTGAGAATTAACCCTGATATGCAAATGAACCAAACCTATAAAAGTGTGAACAACTCGTGACCCGGGGCCCATCCTGAGTGTGGCCTTTGGCCTGCCCGGGGTGCACCTTTGAAGGCCCTTCAAATAAATACCTGCTTTTATTCCCTTATTCCTGTCTAGCTTCTGTTTTCAGGCAGCCACTTCAAGGCATCACCATCAACACCCAGCTGGTGCTCCAAGGTCCGCCCCCCTTCTTGGGCTTGGACAGGAGGCATCCTAGGCCGGAGCAATGAAGGAGAAAGTTCCCAGAATTTGGGTGGCAAGAGGGTGCATCCTTCACTGCAGCTGTGCTAGTGCCACTGCTGCCATGTCCCCTATGTGAGCTGGATAGAGAGTTTCAGGTCTCAGGCTAGGACTGCTGGCAACATTCACATCACCCACACAAACCCAGCATGTCGTGAAGGACAGTCTAGTTACCAGCTCTAATTACTAACAGGGGTGTATCACACAGATTATTTTAATTTTTGGCTTTTGCTGCGTGTCTTTGATACAATAAAGAGGAATAATTGACAACCAGTGGGACCTGCCATGCTGACACTTTAATGACAGCCTATTTTGAGACACCAGAACTGCAACTCAGTGGTTCTAGAAGTTGTAAAAACTGCTGTAAAAACTGCTCTCTGTCCAAGTGGTTGTAAAAACTTGTCTCCAATGATATGGGGAGCATGACTGCTGCCAGGGCCCTTGGGGCATGGGTGTCCCCGCAGGGTCCTGTCCCCAGAACGAGGTGACTGTACCCGATCCCCACCCCCATGTGACCCTGTAGGATGTGTGGAGGCCCCATGGCTGTGGGGGAGAGCAAAGTATCATCGAGGTGGGGTTTTTTCCCACCTTAGCTGTGCTGTAAGAAGTGCATTTAATCCCCCAGCCAGTGGCAGGGAGAGAGGGGAGTAAGCCAGGAGCAAGGCTGAGCATAGAGGAGCTGTGGCAGGGGAGGTTTGCTCCTCCACGAGATGTCAAAAATGCCCCTATGCCCGAGGGACATTTTCTGCTTTTTCACTCTGCCCCTCTCTAGCTTTCCAACACCAGGACATCCCCTGGCATTTTCTCCACCCTGAAGCCAGCAGAACCCCCCAGTACGAGTGTGAATAGGAGCAGTGTGCAGGCCATGCACGCATGCATGTGTTTTCTGGAGCATCTTTTCAGGGTGCAAGGTGATGCAGTCAGCAGTGCAGCCTGCCAGGGGCCCAACACGGGTAGGCAGCAGGAGGGGGGCTGGGTTGGTGCCCTGCTGCAGCCGGCAATCAGCACCGAGGTGCCTCTCGCTTTGTTCCAAATGGCTCCTGCGACTCGGGCCATAAAATTAATGTCTGAGCAGTTAGCTGGGAAAATGGGAAGCCGTGTAAAGCAGCTCGGAGCTCGGTGGGGGAACTGAGATGAGCTGCATTTGGGGCACGCTGGGGTTTCATTGTATTTCTTTCCCCTCCGGAGATGCCGGGGGCCCAGCACGGTGGGCACCACGTCCCCATCCCTGCAGCCACCCACCCCAGCACTCCCCAGCCTTCAGCTCCCTGGAAGTGCTCTCATTCTGCCTCTTATTCATCCACCTGCCTTCTCTTGGGAGTCCCTTGCACGTTTATCCATCCCTCCAGCCTCTCACTGCTTCATTCACCGTCTCTCCAGCCCAGCCCCTCCCTCGTGCTCCTGGTTCGAGCCATACCTATTTATATTCTTAACCCTTGCTTCTGTTTCCCTGTCTCTTTAATCCACACATCAGTCCTGTTTATGGCCTCCATCAGGCATTAACCTGTGAGCTAATGCTGCCTCATCTCTCTGCCCTCCCTCCCAAGCCACCCTCAGCTCCAGCTCCCCCACGCAGCAAGACATGATGGACGGAGACCTTTTGGCAAAGGAGCATCAGGTGCAGGAGTTCAGCATCTCACACCGTGGATGCCTCCCCTCCCTGATGTACTTTTGGCCCCGTTTTGGGGTCAGGCTTTGCCCTGTGCAGAGGCACCAAGAAACCTGCAGCTGAAATATAGACACGGGGTACCCAAACCCCTGCATCCTCCCCGCTGGGGATGCTCAGGACCTGAGCGCCCAGCAGAGGACACTGGGTTTGGGGACAAAGCTCACATTCAGAGATGTTCTGAGATTGGTCTCTAGGGCAGCTTTCCCAAGCTTCCTGGCAGCTGAAATCCAAGCCTGGAGGATCATCAGCTGACAATCCTCAGTCCATGGTCCCATGGCTACACCCTGCCGGCTGCTTTGGCACCACGGCTCCGTGCCTTTCCTCGCCCTCCCTATTCCCATTCCCCCACTGCATCCCACAAAGTTGCCTCACGGAGTCCAGCCTGTAATTTTTCTGCCTGCTCTCCTTCCCCAAATGGTGGGAATTTTCCTCTTGCTGATTCACGCCTCTGTCACGTCACATTTTTTTTTAGCGCTGACGCTGGCTGCGCTCACCCCAGGGAAAGGCTAAAACCCCAAGCTGCTGCTTTGGGGACTGGCCCTCTGCCAGCCACGTGCTGCCAACTCAGCCAAAAACCTGCATCTGTGCTGAGCAAACCCAAACCTCTCCCACTGTTGGGGTCAAGTAAGGGAAATTTCAGGGGTTCTTCATCTCCCTACCTCCCTAATCCCAACCCCGGGCTCCCAACTGAGTCCTCGTGCTGGGTACAGCACACCTCCAGCTTCAAAAAACCCCCTTTTTAAGTAAAAAAAAAATCCTCTGGCTCTTCCCTCTGGACCAGCAGAGTGGCACAGAAAGGTGGAGGGCCCCATGGACATCACCTGCATCCCTGGTGGGATGGAGGCATTTGCAACCCTGGAAGGGTTTTGGGGTAGGGGAGCATCCAGAACCTCCTGCAGGCACCTTTTTGGGGGTTCAGCGGCTGCATTGGGTTTACACCTCTGCTAATTCCTCCTGGAAATGGTAATTGTGGGAATCTCACCCTTCCCTTGGTTTCTTCTCAGCCCCCTCCACGCTGTGCCCTGATGGATCCAGCCCCTATGGAGGGGTCAGAGCAGCAGCTCCTGCCGTGACAGGCACTTCGCCAGGACTTTTCAATTAATTTTCTTTTATTTTCTGCTACTGAAAAGGCTCAGGAAGCATCCTGACCGCCTTCCCAACTCCAGCACCCCTGCCAAGCCCTCGCTCAGCAGCAATCCTGCTTCTCACCAGCGGGTTACAGCAGTGCCATGCCCGACCCGGGAATTCCAAGGCATCCAAGCAATTCCCGCCCTACAAAGCCACGCGCTGCTCCTTGTGCTCAGCTCTGGAGGCAAGGTCCCAGCAGGCACCCGAGGGATGTCTCTCCAAATCCTGCAGCAGGGAGGAATGACCGGGCTCCTTGTTCAGGGAGCAGCTCGGGGGCAGACTCCTGCTCCTGTCCAGGGAAAGCAGGATGCATCCCATCCCTGCCGTGCCCCGGGATGGCAGCAGTGCTGTCCAGGGAAAGCAGGATGCATCCCATCCCTGCCGTGCCCCGGGATGGCAGCAGTGCTGTCCAGGGAAAGCAGGATGCATCCCATCCCTGCCGTGCCCTGAGATGGCAGCAGTGGCACACCCCTGCAACCAAAGCCCCTGGCTTGGTGTCCGTGCCTCAGTTTCCCTAAACTGAATAACGAGTTCCCTAAAAAGACTTTAGATCGAATTCTTCACTTTGGGACTTCTCCTTCCCGTCTTGGGGGGTTCGGGGTTTGTCTTCGGGGTGCAGCCACACAATCGGGGAACCCTCGTGGGGTGGAATGAGTTCGGAAGATCTCAGTTGCAGCGGGGTGATCCTGCTGGCAGAGGCTGCCCGTGCCCTGCCCGCACGCAAAAAACCCCACCGAGCTTTTTTGGGGCCATCCCAGGGGACACCTCCTCTCTCCCCCACCGTCCCGACGAGTCCCGAGAACAATTATCGAGCGAGGAGCCGCACAGCCATAAAGTCAGAGCGGCTTTAGCTCGGGCTGCTCTGCCGCCGTGCAAATTACGGGGAAATGGGGATTTTGGCATTCAGCTGCACCGCCGTCATTACGGATAATCGCAAGGTGCCCCTGACAGGGATGAGGCTGCGGGGTGCAGGGAGGAAGGCCGGGGAATGAAAATACAGTAATTAGCGGGTAATTGCCAAGTAACGAGGGGCGATGAGCGCTGCTGCCTGTGATGGGGTGGCGCTTGCAACCCTGGGCTTGGGACACCGTGGGACACTTTTCCTATCGAATACACCACAAATGCATCACAAATGAAAGGTTCTGGGTTGTTTTCCCCCATCTTCGCATTAAGTCATTTATAGACAAGCGGCCATGCGGGAAAAAAAAGGAAAGGAGAAGAAAGGATGCAGCTTGCTGGGGATGATGGTCGGGGAAGGCTGGTACCCACAAGTGCCACGAGTTTGCAGCGCCCCTGCCATGCTGAGCCCAGGGGGGAGCAACGAGCCGAGAGCTTTCCCCTCTGCAAAGCCCTGGAGGAGACGCAGCAAGGCCAGAAGCTCCCTTTCCCTGGTCATATTATTGGGGTGTCACCCACCGAGCCCTCAGTGTGGAGCCCAAGCCAGCACCAAACTGCATTGGGACCTCTCTCATTTGGAATGAGTACTTTTATCAGGGTCAAGGGGCAGGGAATATTTCTGTGGCTGGCTGCAGGATTCAGGAGGAAATACCCCCAAAACCTGATTTTTCACCCCAGTTTAATTCCTAGCCTCGTAACGATGACTGGTGGTCCCTCCTGAGTTACAGGTTCTAGTCTGTAGCATCCCAAAACATCCCACCCTCGGGTGCAGGACTCATCCTTGGATGGCTGGCAGGGCCTGGGCAGGGCCACATCAGCAGCTTAGCGGGATTTGAGAGAGGATTAGACACCAAAGGGGATAACAAGAGAGGATAAAAGCTTAGAGGGAATAAAAGACCCTGGCACATCGGGGTGAGAGGCAGATACTAATTGCCTGGGGTTGGGAAGGTGGATTCCCTCCGGGAGGGTGATTTATGGCCGTGGGCAGGATGCTGCTGGGCCCAGGTACCAACTGATGTGGCTGCAGCCAGGGCCTTCCCCTAAAAACAAAGCTGAGATTTTTTTTCCCCCGGTTTGGGTAGAGAGGTGCACACATCCATGGGCAAGAAGTACTTGAAAGGGAAAATAATTTTGAAGAAAGCATCTCCAGCTTGGGGTCAATTCGTACCCCGAAGATTTAAGTCTGTTGGTGTCCTGTTTAGTACGACCCCAGTGCGGGCACTGAGCAGGGAAATGACAGAGCCTGCTGTTTTCTGTGCTGTGGCATTCCCCAAATACACTGATTTTAGGAGGAAGGGGAGCCCATGCTGGGCTGGAACTCAGCAGCTCCTCCGTGCCAGCTCCGCAGGCCCCCCACACGCATCCACCCCAGCAGAAGCAGCAGCAGTGCAGACCCCAGCAGAGGGATGTGCTGCCTGCCCCAGCTGCATCTGCCTCCAGGAGCCAGTCTGGGGTCCCTCCTGCCTCTTCCAGCTGATGGAGGACTGTCCCACTGGCTGGGTATGGTGGGCCATGTGCCAGAACTCAACGAGAGGTCTGCCTGCACCGGGCACGGTGGGACCCAAACTCCTGCAGGCTTGGAAATCAAAGGCACCAGTGGCAACCCACTGTGCCTGGTGGCCTCACGCCAGGCAGTGGCTTTATTAAGAAGCCATCAGGGCCAGGCTGACACAGGCTGTGTGTGCCACTGATGCCTTGAGTTTTCACTTTTACACTTTTCAAACCCTGCCCTGCCTGGTGTGTCACTGTGCAGCTCCTTGCAGCTGCTCGCTCTTGCTCTCTCAGGCCAGGCAGGCAGAACAAAGCCTCTCCAGGCCTGCTCTCCAAGGACACCCAGACTGTCCTAGGCCTAAAATGTGCAAACCAACGTCTTGGGAAGGGGGGTGAGCTTGGGGAAATTACGTAATTAGCTAAAGTTTTAATTGGTGAATTTATGCTGATATGCAGATGGACCAAACCTATAAAAGTGTGAAGAACTCATGACTTGTTGTCCATCTCGGGGTCCATCTTGGCAGTAGCCTCTGGCTCCCCAAGACCTTTGAAGGCCTTTCAAATAAATATCCACCTTTATTCCCTTACTCCTGTCCAGTCTCTGTTTCCACGTAGCCTCTCAAGGCATCACCACAGCAGAGGAGTGACGTGTGTGCCAGCACCATCTACGGGTGCTTTGGGGGGTCCCTTCTCTCCCACGGGTGGTGGGGGTGGGATCCTTCCCCTGGATGGTGATACTTGGGGGTCCACTCAGGGCTAGATGGCTTCACATCAGCACTGTGGGCTAAGGACCAGCTGGGGGGAGAAGGGCAGCGATGCTCTGCAGCCCCCGACTGCCCACGGTGGTGGCATCATCACCCTGTCTCAAATCCTGCCGGATGTGGGAGCAGAGCTCGTCACTGGGGCAGGGCCACGGCTTCCAAATGCAAGGATCCTCATTCATGAGCTGCTGACTGGGCTCCTGAAATCCCCCCCAGGCCAGGCAGGCCGCACAGGAGCTGGGAAGGAGTGACCCTGCCAGGGGCACGCAGATGTGCGGGACACAGCGACGGCGCTGCGTGCAACTCCAGGACAATGCTTCATTCTCCTCGGTGGCACCGCCAGCTCCATCCCTGCCCCGCTTCACCCCCCCTGGGAAGAGGAGAAGCGGTTCCCTCCCAGCTGGATGGAGGCATGAGCCTTCCCCAGCAGCCAGGGGATGGTCATGGGGATGCTCCTCACGCTGCTTGTGCAGGACCCCCGTGTGCAGTGCCCTGGTGGTGCTGGAAATCTGCTTTTCCCAGCTGGATCTTGTTCTGCCCTCACGGGGATCCCACGTGGGGATTTCTCCTCCAGTTTCACTGGGATACGGATGGGATATGCAAGGGCTGGGCTGCAAGGCAGCTCTGCTCCTAGCCAGGAGCTGAAACACGGACTGAGGCTGGGATACGGACGAGTGAGAGACTGCCTGGGATTTAACAGGCGTTTTAAAGAGCAGATGTAAACCCCAGCCCTTGCTCTTTGGAGTCATTAAATGTCCCCTGGTTCATCCTGCAAAGGGTAGGCACATTAACCTGCTGGCCTGGCTGCCCTCTGCTAACCACATCCTCATCACACCAACTCCCCTGACATTTGAAACTGCTCTTTTTTCCAAACCCACTGCCTACTTTCATTCCCAACCCAACATCTTGAGGCTGGGCATTTTGCCTCTTGTCTTTCCTGAGGCTCTTACAGCATAACTGATACCATGGAGGAAGAAGAAACAATCCGTTACCAACGTGTCAGGAATAAGCACACCTCCACCACAAAGAGATTCATTTTTGCTCGAATTAAGACACCAAAACTGCAGGGAGAGAAGCCCTCCCTTGGGAGTGAGGGGCAGGGCAGAGCATCACCCCTGCCAGGGCTCACACTGCCTGTTCTGCCTTCTCCACCTCTCCTGCCAGCTCCCATTTCTATGGAAACCTGCCCTCCTCACTCCTTCCCCTGCCTGCACTCCTGCTAATTTAAGGAAATCAACTTTCTGCTCTCCGAGGGGTTGCCTGGATGGAGACAAAGCCACTGGGGCTGGCACTGATGTCCCCCTGCCCACCAGTACCTGGCAGCCCCCACCCACCACTGACAGGGGGCCATGCAAAGCTCGGGGTGGGTGCAGACCCCCCTTCCTGCTCTCCCGAGCATGGAAAGGCTGGATGCTCCCTTATCTCAACACTTTTCGCCTGCTCCGAGTCCTTTCCACGGCTGTCTCTCCTCTCCCACCCCCCCTTATCTGCTCTCCCTCCATCCCTCTCCCCAGCTTTGTTTACATCAGTAAAACACTTGTCCAGGCCAAACACGCTTTCCTGATAAACACATTTCCATTGACTGCTGGAGAGAAAAACAATCCTCCAGAGTAGCACATTCTTTGCTCTTGGAATCAATAACCTCCAAACCCCCTTATCCCCCAGCCCTGCCCTCCACCTTGGTGAAGGGGATGTGCTTTGGGGACCCCCTGAGAGTGGAGGCAGGGCTGGGTGTAGGATGTGACACCTGGGGAAGGGACCTGTAAATCGCCCTGACCTCCTCCATGCTGCCCCCAGGGGTGACAAACCCCCTCCAGCTGCTTCCTCAGAGCATCAGCACCTGCCCCCAGGGGTGACAAACCCCCTCCAGCTGCTTCCTCAGAGCATCAGCACCTGCCCCCGTGTCCGTGCAGGGGGTGCACTGCATCCCGCTCCTCCTCCCCGTGCCTGTCCAAACATTCCCAGTTCAGGCTGGAAATGCAGGATGCTTGGGCCCTGCCAGAAGCCCTGGAGAGGACAGCAGGGGAGGTGCTGATGGCTGGAGCCCCACAGGAGTGCACTGGCCACGGGGGAGCTCGAGTGTCGCTGCAGAGAGTGATGGAGCTGTGAAGCCACAATCGATGCAAGGGAAATCTAAAGGGATTCGACTTTTTGCCTCTGCCAAAAATGAGATGCTCCCCACAGCGCTCTCCCCTCCTGGAATGCATCAGGACTTCATGGATGAGGTGTGTGGCCTGCACTGAGACCCCCTGGGTACCTACAGGGTTCACTCAAGAGGCTTTTTTTAGACCAAGAACGCTGAACAACACAGAATTTACTGTGCAGAATGATGCCCTGCCCACCTGTCCAGCCTGTGGCTCATCTCCTCCATGGCAAAACACACACAGGGTGCTGCTGGGAAGCATCCCAGCCCACCGAGCCTCACCCTGTAGCACAGGGAGAAAACAAATTCAATTATAATAATAAATAATTAATGATACATAATTAACAAAGACATAAAAATTATAAATAATAATCTGAGCTACGAAGAAACAAGCCCAAGTGCTCCACAGGGCCCATATAAACTACCAGAGCCCTGACCCGAGGGAGCCAGAAAAGCCCTGTGTGATGGAGCTGAAGGAGTTGTAATGAATTCAGAGTTTCCAGCAGGTTTTAATAAAGACCTTCTGCAGAGGCTATTAAGGGAACCAAGATGGGAGGTGAAAGTTTGTCACGGATGGGAAACTGTCTAGAAGACAGAAGAGAAGATAATAGAGCTAAGAAGCGATGAACTGGAGAACCTGGGACATCTCCCGTGGGGCACATGCCCTGCAGAGGGGCCGGGGCCGTGGGGGGGCTGCAGGAGGCTGATCCGTGCCCATTCTCGGGAGCTGGCTTGGTGCTAAAGCAGAAGCTGAACCTCATTCACTGCCGGTGTGGGAGTTCATTCAGCAGGAACGCTGCCTTCGCTGTTTAGGAGGCTGATGCCATCTCCCTCCCTGCCGACAGCATCCGGCCCGCGCATCATCCCCCAGCCCTTACACCCCCCCAAAGGGCTGGGTCCGCCCAGCTCAGCCTCACTGATGCTGCCAGGCCCCCTGCTGCCAGGCAGAGCCCGCGGGGCACGGCTCCATCACGGATTTACAGCCGGCTCCATCCTCATTTCCAACCAGCACTGGCTCAGGGGGGCTTTGGGGCTGCCATGGGGACACTTCTGCCTCTCCCCGGGGTGTCAGCTTTGTGTCCGCCCCTTGCCGAGAGGGCCGGGATGACCTTTCCCAAAGGCAAAACAAGCCTCCGGGGTATCCAGAAATTGAGGGCAGGGGGAGTTCCAGCCCCCAGTCCCCCCAGTGCCACTCAGCTTCACGCCTCCAAGCCCCCAGCGTGAGAGCTGCACCCACCCAGTGCCTCCCAAACCCTGCCCTGCTGGGATGGATTTTTTAAATTGGATTGTGACAAACATTTAAAACCTAATAGAGCTCACACCAGCACAGTTAATTAAGAAAGTGACTAATCCAATTCACTCGTGGGAGAGCAGAGAGTGAGGAGAAGGAGGCAGGGAGGGAGGCAGGGAGCCTGCGTTAGCGTGGGGAGGGAGCAGGAGAAAATGAGTTCAGCTGCTATCACCCGTCATTTCATTTAGTGTGTGCACACACACGATGGAGGAGGACTTTCCTTCCCTGTTGCAAACTCTGGAGCTGCTGAGTAGAAGCTGAGCTGCCCCAGGCTCTGTGTGAGCTTCCCTGGGGTAGCAGACCAGGCGAGGGTCTGAGAAATTCATGGCAGGTCGGATACTGGCACCTGGAGGCTCCTTGAGGCTTGGCCACACAGATGACCATATCCCAAATCTTACTTTAAAACACCCTCCAGGAGCTTTTCCAGCTCTGAAGGGGCTGCCGAGGCACAGACACTGCAGAGCATCCCCCCGCTCCACACGGGACTGCGCTGTGGGACCGCTCCCAGGCACGTCGGGCTGGCAGAGCCAGCTGTGCCAACATCTGTATGCCGCTCACACGCCGTCCCCCCGGAGTTGATAAATAAAACAAGTGGAGTTATTTTGGCCCCGGGGACAGGGCTGTCTCCCGGAGCACAGAGTGGCTCTTTCTCTGTCTCTCCGCGGCGCCCGAGTTCATTGTTATTCCCCAGCGGAGAACAGGACGTGGATTGAGCCGAGGTGCCCATCTGCGGAGGGCAGCCGGAGAGAGACTCCCTTCATATTCGCGCCTCGTGCCATCAATGGCGCTTTTAAAACGAAGCCCAGGGCCAAACAAAAGCTCGGAGCGAGGAAGAGCGGGTGGGCGAAGCCGGGGAGGGGTGGAGGGGACGGGGACGCAGCCAGGGGAGGCGGGTGAGCAGGATGCGCCGGAGAGGAGGACGAGGGGAGGAAACGTAAATGGAGCAGCTCCATCTAAGCCGTGTTTCCTACAGAAAGCCGGGCAGCTGGAGGACTTGAGGGTGCGGGCAGCAGTGCCACAAGCGGCAGGTACCGGGCGTGCTGGAGCAGCGCCCACCTCCAGCCCAGCCACTGCCCACTGCCCGGCTCCCCGCGCAGAAGAGCCCGGCACGTTAATCAGCGTCCCACCGCAATTAGCGTTCATTAAGCAAGGCCAGCAAAAGGGGACGCTGCCTTAATGACATGACGAGCAGATGGGTTAAAATTCGGAGAGGAAGAGAATAAAAACCGAAAGGACCCAAAGGAAAACCAACCAGCCTCTGCCCAGGAGTGCTGCCAGGGTGGGGCCAGTGGGCAGCACCCGCTGGGACCCCGCGGCTGTCCTGGGCTGCACGGACACGGTGATGGGTGCGCGTCAGGCAGATACGGGGGGAAAGCAACGACAGCATCGATAATTAATGAGGAATTACTCTACCAGCTCATCCCTCCTGCGGCCAGAAAAGCCCCCAG
>VZRR01009046.1:23047-144420 GCA_013398015.1 Oreocharis arfaki | reverse complement strand
CCCCCCCCCCCCCCCCCCCCGTAGGAAATAATTACTCAAGTTAAAATTATTTACCAAATGAGGCAGTTCTCGGCGTGCTATCTCGCAGCCGTTTGCCTGGTTTACATTGTTACTAGTGCTACACAATAAATTAACTGTGTAATTAAAGAGAACTTTAATGCTGATGCTTTGCAGAGGGATTTTGTTTCAAGTCTCTCCTCAAGTAGAAGCAACACTCATTCCATGAAGGGCTGTGGCCATGGGCAGGGGCTGGCAGAGCCAGGCAGGACACTGATCCCCCACGACAAACGTGTCCCTCGCTTCCCCAAGGGACAACAACCAGATCGAATCGAATCAATCTGCATTTTAATTACCAGCCACACTCTCTCTGCAGGGATGCTGGGCCGTCTGCAGTGGGAGCAGCCAAAATCGCCTCCGGCAGAGCTCCCTGCTTGTCCCCGTGCTACTCAGCAGGGACGTGGATGTGCTCCAGCCACAGGACCTGCTCCTGACTGCGGTGACCAACCGAGCGAGGCTGCAAAACCCCATGGGGATTAGAGACTCATCCACCAGAGGGAGAAAAAAAAGGAAAATAAACAATGCACTTTAGGAATCCACGTTTTTGGTCATTTCTGCTGACTAACGTGATTGCAGCCAAAACGAAGGGAAATGGTTCAAGAGCTTCACCAGGAAACGTTTCCCTGCTGGAGATGATGCTCTAGGAACACAGTGCTGGGCGCTGAGCTCCAGCGGTGGGGCCCGTGGGGGGCTGTGGGGCCCGGGACGCGCTTTGCTCCTCCTGCAGCTCATCCCTCCTGCTCCCCCCCAGCCCCGGCTCCAGCGTGCTGCGGGCAGGGCTCAGGGGTCACCTCCCCTGCCAGCCGTGAGATGCAGAGCCAAAACCTGTCCCACACTGGCTGTTGGTGGGGGCAGCATCCCCCAGGGCGTGTCCCACACCGCCAGCAGCCCGGCACGGCCCAAATGCAGCACTATTGACTCGGCAATCAATTCTCAAATCCCCGGCAGCCGGGCCAAGGAAGAGCGATGCCACCAGGCAGCCATGAGCTCCAGCTAATGCACACAGCACAGCTTTCCCCTGGGACACGGCCACACATCCCGTGGTGCCAGGAGGCCAGGGCAAGGCTTTTCCCCTTCCACCAGGGAGGATGTTTGCACTTCAGGAGGAGAGCCAGCACCCAGAGGAGATCTTCCGGGGCCGTGCACCTCTCCAGCTGCATCTCCAGCCTTCAGCCCTGCCTGGTCTCAAGTGGGATATTCTTCCCAATTGAGTGGGAGAAAGAAGAGGGAGCTGCCCTGGAGATGAAGGACAGAGAGCTGAATTAACTTCTCCCTCCTGGGATGCCTCTCATGAGAGGAGGGAAAGGAGAGAGCAAATCCCTCTCCTCTGCCAAACCGTTCTTTGGGAGAACAGCCAAAGGACTTCCCTGCACCCGTAGCAGCTACAGGCATTTCACCTCCCCAAAGCGTGGGGGATTTGTGATCTCCTCCAACAGGAGACAGAGTTCTGGCTGGGCCAAAGGAACGTCCCACATCCACCAAGGTACCAGTCAAACACCCTTGGATAATTTCTCTAGCAATGATCAACACACCACTGGCAGGAAGCTTCACATCTCCTCATCCTCCCATTGTGACTTGCTGGAGCTCCATCCACCTTGAGGAGAGAGATAGGGAGCAGAAATTTCTCCTTAAAAGCCTTTATTTAGCAAAAAAGCTGAGCGATAGAGGCAGGGAGTGGTGGGAGGTGGTAGCTGGGATGGTTTCTAGCATGTCCCAGGTCAAGCTGCCCACGAAACCAAACAGCTTAGAAGGAAAAGGTTCCGATGAAGATCTCTGCTCACCAGACGTCCTAGGGACAGCAACCTCAGCAGCCCTTACCACCCCTACTGTCCTCTTCCTGGTGATTTTGAGGGAATCCAGACCCCTTCCTAAACCCCAGCCACCCCAGGGAGCATGAGGGGAGAATTTAGCATCCCTAGGATCTTCACCCCGTAGAATATCAAACCCCACACACATGGGAAGGAGGAGAGGGGACATGTGACACCCCACAGCTGTGACACCCCCACCTGTTCATCTTCTCCCCACCTTTGCCATCTCAGACGCTCACGTGCCAGCAGGACAAGCTCACCAAACTGCTGGTGGCTTGTTAAAAGCAGGGTTATGCTGAAGGCAGCTGGTGGGAGCTGGAGACAGGCAAGGCAGCTGCCGAACAGTTGCCAAGGCTCCTGCCTTGTGGATGGAAATTATGGAAATTATGGAAATAGCAGGCTTTGACATTGCAAAGTATCAAGGAAAATAGAGGGCGGGGGGGCAAAGAACCAAACAATTACCTGGGGCTCATCAAGGAGCTGCCGGGAAAGATTGTGATGGGTAATTACAAAGGGAAAATTAAATCAAGCTCTGAGAGGAAGTTAACAAGCTGGGGGGAAATAGGAAGGCACGAGAGGAGAGGGGGTCTCAGCACCCTACGGCAGCCTGTGGATGAGATGTTTGGCGCTGAGATTTTGGCAAGAAAGGGTGTTCCTTTGAATATTCCCCAGTGGGAAGGGGCTCGATCACTGACACGCCTTTGGCACAGGGATGGTGGAGGGGAGAGGCCCTTCCATCTCCCACGGAACCCAGCCGAAGCACCTCCCCTTGGCGCTGGGGCAGTGGAGGCAGCCCATAGGGAAAATCTTTAACTAAAAGTCACCTGAAATGGTGCTGGGCATCCTGGGACTCGTTTCAGGCACATCCGTAAGGGAGACTGGACCTGCCCGCTGAGGTGTGAGAGCGATGAGGGGGAAATCCCTTTCAGAACCAGGGACGGACAAATGGCCCCTGCTGAACCTGCCCTGTATTTTCTCTTTTACTTTTTCATTTCCTATCCCCATCCCTCCTCATCTCCTTGTTTTATTTCTCGCGCACTGGGGTGGGTGAGGGAAGGCCAGGCACTAATGACGCTCTCAAACAGGTCCTGCAGAGAGCCTGAGCTTCAAGCACTTAATGCCATTAAACGTAGCAGCCACCTCCCAGTAACTCCAGCCAGCAAACTGGGCTTGCAGACCGGTACCCGGCAGCTGGGAGCATCCAAGCAGTCCCAGGTTTCCCCCTCACTAGGATTTCTACCCTGGATGCTGCTCCCCTGGCTGGGACCTCCTTACGGATGGGAGCAGCACCTCTCGGCATTGACATTTTGTTTCTCATTACAGGCGCAATTAAGAGGCGAGAGGATTACAGGCGCCGGCTGCCTCCTGTCCCCGTCCCTCAGCCGCCTCATGCTGCCTTTATCTCTTCTGCCTGGGCAGTTCCATCGATGAATTGACTTCTTCCCCTGCCTTATTTATGGCTCCTTTATGTTTGTTTATATAATAAGGTTAAACATCTACTTTACACCCTTCATGCTTGTAGTCGTTAATTAGCGTTTTTCTTGGATTTTATTGCATTGGCTACGGGCTCTGACAGGATGAACAGTAGCAAGGAGAGGGCTGGGAACCCCCCAGACACTCCGTTCCAGGGCAGGAGCTGCAGCCCCCAGCCCAGCCCAGCAGGTTTGGGTGCCTGTTACCCGCCAAGAGCTGTGGGTGAAGCAGTCAGAGCTGCACCCGTGTCAGGGAACGGCTCCCATCGATTTGGTTCCTACTTCTCAATACAGTTCCTGAGCTGTTTTAAGGGGATTGGGGAGCCTGGAGCACCACCACCAGGAGAACAGCGAGAGATCCATGTGTTCCCCCACGGCTGCTGCCCATGGTGATAGACTGTCCCTGCAGCCTCACCGTGCTGATGCTCAAATCCACCTGATGAGTCCCTGTGAGCAGGTTTGGGGTGCAGGGCAGGGCAGGGACTTCTCCAGGGGACTGCCTTGAGACCCTCGCACCCCACAAGCAGCCTCACAAACACGGGAGCCCAGCCTTTCCCTGCCTGCAGAGCCACCTCACTCGCCAGGACCTGAGCCCAGGAAAACCTCAACCTCAGCCCAGAAACAGACTTGGTTTTCCAGGACTTAGAGTCAAACCCCTCCCCAGCACCCGTGTTTTTCCAGCCCTGGCAGTGTGGTTCCGCACATGGATCCGTACGAGCCCGGGGCCCAGCCCTGCCCTGCAGCCGCAGGAACAGCCCCAGCTCCCGAGGAGTCACCACCTCTGGCTGCTCAGGTGCCCGGGGCAGGACCTGCTCCTCCCAGCAGGCTGGCGGGACTCTCTAAGCCCACTCTGGTGCTCTGCAAGCCGCTGTCTCCCAGCGAGCCTCCCTGTACAACCCCGGGGATTTGCACCTCACTGCCGTGAGCACAGACCCGAGACTGAAAGGAACATCCAGGCCCATGCTCTGCCAAAGGTGCAGGGAAAGCCCCTCTGACCCTTCTGCCTGCCTGCCCAGCCTCCTCCTCTCGCCCATTCCCCATGCCTCAGTTTCCCTGCTTGCAGACACACGTCCCACGGGGTGCGATGCAGGGGGCAGACACTGGGATGGAGCCGGCAGAAAGCAGTCCCCAAATCTGACCCTTCCTTGAGACCCCAGCGCCTCTGCAGGAGATGTCCGCTCTCAGCTGCCCACAGGCAAGAGCTGAAAGCGGCGAGGTGCTCCCCATTTCCAGCCAGGACGGCAGGATACAGGGATGCTGCTTTGCCCGGGTTCCACAGCACCTCAGCGAACCCCTTGCCTCTCCAGGAAGGATCCCCCACACTGGGCTTAGCCTTCTCCTCCTCTCCGGATAGATGGATTCTGTCAGAAGCCATTAACAGGTAACTGCTAATGAAGCACGCCTAATTAACGCGTTCCTCAGACACACCCTCGGCGTCCCTTCCTGCAGACGCTCTGCCACCGCTCCGTCAGCGGTGACCTCGCCAAGCAAGCGCTCCGCTCCCCGGCTTTAAAAGTCGCAGCTCTGCACAGGCTCGGGGAGCATCTTTCAGCCCAAAGCTCTGCGATGACCCCTTCCAGGGCTCAGCTCTCCTACAGAAAGGCACCCTTGCTGCTCGAGCAGGCGGGGAGAGGAGGCAAAAACCGTGCTCAAACTTTGGTGAATCGAAGCAGAAAGCCAGGGCTAAGGCTCAGCAGAGCCTGGGTGGGCTTCGCGTTCGCCGACAGCATCCACGCGCAGGCGACAGGCGGTGCGGGAGGGAGGGAGGGAAAGGCTGCTCAGGCTTGTTCCCAGCTCCCGGAGTTGGGGGTGCTGCTGCTCCCGCGGCCCTGCGGGGAGTGGGAGTCGTGGGCAGAAGGGAGGGAGCGGGCTGAGAAGGAGAGATGGAGCCTGGCTTTGACGGGGAGAGGGTGCGAATGAGCCCCCCAGCGCTGCCTGCAAGGATGCAGCAAGGAGCCTCCTCCCTCCACGAACTGTCTCCGTATGACGCAGGTGCCGAGAGCCAAATTTCTTAAATCTCATTCCAGCCACAAAAGGAACTTGTAGAAAGTGCGGGCAGCCTTTACCACCCCCAAAAAATAACCGACACTCCTCCGCCCCCGCTTCCCTCGCACAGCCACCCGCGGCCGGGCCGGGGAACCGCGGGTCGCTGCTCAGCGCCGCTGCTCTCCGCGCCCAACTCCGCGCCTCCCGCCCGGCCGCGGGGCTGGAGAGAGGGGGGACACACGCGGAGCAAAGAGCACGGGCAGCCGGGGCCGGGGCGCGGCTGCTGCGGGGCTGGGATGCGCGGGGACGCGGAGCGCGGGGCAGAGCGGCGCGGAGCCCCGGAGCGCGGAGCCGTGACACGGAGCTCGGCATCGCGGAGCCGTGACACGGACGGAGCTCGGCATCGCGGAGCGTGGAGCCCGGATTGCGGAACGCGGTGCCGCGAAACGCGGAGCTCAGCACGAAGCCCGGAGCGGGGAGCGCGCAGCTCCGAGCGCGGAACGCGAAGGCGGAACGCGGAGCGCGGAGCTGTCCGCGGTGCTGAGGACACTCACCGGGCCGGGCCGGGCCGGGCCGGCTCCGCTCCTCCTGCCGCCGCCTGGAAGCGCGTGAGGCGGCCCCGCTCCGCGGGTGCCCGGGCTCGGCCTGGCGCCCTGCCTGGCACCGGCAGCCCCTCTGGCTGCTGCGGCCGAGAGGAGCGACCCTGGGACTGCCTCGCTGCCGCTCCGTCCCCTCCTTAAATTTCAGCAGCTTCGTCTCCCCCCNGGCAGCGGCTCCCGGAGCGGTCGGGCCACGGCAGGAGAAGGGCAGGGAGAAAGGCGAGCCGGGAAAAGGGGTAAAATGGGATTAAAAAAAAAAAAAAAAAGTGAGAGCCGACTGAGTTTGAGCTCAGCCTTCCTGGGCTCTAGATGCAGACCGGCGTGCGCACGGAAATGGTCGGAGGGCTGGAATTCCTCTGCTGGGAGGGAAGGCTGGCAGAGCTGGCGTTGGTCAGCCCGGAGAAGAGAAGGCTCCAGGGACACCTTGGAGCCTCTTCCAGTGGCTAAAGGGGCTCCAAGAGAGAGGAGTTTGGACAAGGGTATGGAGGGACTGCCAGAGGGCAGGGTTAGATGGGATGTTAGGAAGAAATTCTTCCCTGTGAGGGTGGGGAGGCCCTGGCACAGGGTGCCCAGAGAAGCTGTGGCTGCTCCATCCCTGGAAGTGTTCAAGGCCCGGTTGGATGGAGCTTGGAGCAACCTGGGAAAGTGGGGGGTGGAATGAGATGGCCTTTAAAGTCCTTTCCAACCCAAACCATTCTGGAATCCTGTGATACCACACAACAAGTGTGGGCAGTACCCACAGCTCTGGGTTCTGACACCACTCCCTGACCCCCCGGCCCCCCAAAAGTTAATTAACATTTGGGGAGGGGAGGTTCTAACTCAGTTGTAATGACAGGACAGGGAACAGAGCTGCCTGGGGAGGGGAGAGCAGCAGCCACGGCCTCACCAGGAAGGCTGAGGGCTTTCCTGCTGAGGGTCCCATTCTTGAGCTCTCTTTCTCAGCAGGATGGTGAAAGAGCCATGTTGGCAGTGTATGTTGCCCTCGACCAGCTGTCAGACCTTGGGAGAGTGGAAAGGGAAATGGCCAAGCTGGCAGCAGGTGTTTTTGCACCCATCCTTACTGAACTTGGTTAAAAAGATCCAAATTCAGCCCTCCCCACTGCTCCTTGAGAGCCAGGGACCGGCCTCACCAAAACCATGTGAAATGAGCCTCTGTTCCCCGTGGTCACTGCCCCAGACGCAGCCGAGAGAGATTTTCAGTGGAATTCTCTCCTTGCGGGTTGAGAGCCATTGAAGCCATTTCTGAATTAGTGACAAATTCACCCAATTACCATTATATATGTAATTACCATCAACCAAAATAATGCAGGAGAGATGCTAGAGAGGCTAAATTTTAGCATATTTGGAGCACTTTAATTCCTTTTAACATCCTAACCTATTTGAATATTCCAAGTAACGAGCGTCCAAAAGCTTTTTGCTCTACATTGTTGACAGGAGAAAGTTATCTTTTCCCAGCTGAGCTAGTGAACCAAAGTTGGGAAGAGCAATTCCACCTAATTCTGCATAGAACTTTGGCAGGTTTCCTGGCGAGCTCCTTCCTCCCTCAGGTGTGAGACTTGTGTCCTGGCATGTGAAAACAGACCTTCTTCAGTCACAGGAACAAGGTGGCCCTAAATGTATCCGTGACTCCTGAGATAGGATTTCATGTGCCAGTTTCCCCACGTGGCTTTGGGTAAATCGCCTCATCTGCCTCCTGCCTCCGTGAAACGGAAGCTCAGTGGGAGATAGAAAAGCCAGTAGTGATGATGAGCTGTTCAGCTCTGTAGGTGAGTGCCCACTTGGATGTGTAGGGAGTCCTGTACCTTCAGCTACGCACACAGACATCCCACAGAGTGAAATCTAGCAGTCTAAGGAAGCCAGCAGTGATTCTTCCATGGCCTTGGACACCAGAGATAACTAAACCTGGCTGACCTATACCCTGAGTGCCACCAGTGAGGTGTGAGGCAACTTTCCAGACTGTCATGCAAAAGCCTGAGTTGGAAATGAGATATTTCAGCTTTGGCTTTACCAGCATGACAAAAAATCGTGTTCCTTGGACCACACTGATGGGAAAAACCTCAAGAAGCCATATGTAAGCAAGACTGAAATAGCTGGGCAGGCTCTTCTGGCTTTCTCCAGCTGGAGAGGAGCAGTCACTGCCCTCCTTCACCTTCCAGCCATGACAACGAGCCTGCAAGTCAAAGCCCAGGCCGATGTCCCCGAAACTCCTGTGTTTTGAGTGTGACCATGCAGGAAGGAGCAGTTCCTCACCCAGGTCCCTCGGAGCAGAGTGCCTGGCTGTGAAACCCACGTGCTCTCATTCCTGTGCAGTGAAGGTGCAAGGGAAAAGCAGGGTCAAGCAGAGCCCAGAGCTGTCACCCCTGTTCGAGGGTCCTTCATGAAACCCTAATGATGCTGAGGAGAGACAGACAAAATCCCTTGCTCATAAATGTACCTCAGAGCAAAGTACACCCCAGAATGGGAAACTCGCTTGTTTTGTGGCCAACATAAGAAGTTTTCCAAGGGACGGTCTCTGGAGGGAAGAGCATATGGTTTGCATGAGGCATGGATGGTCTGAAGGGGTCCCTGGGGGCCATGCTGGGAAGAACTAGAGACCTTAATTTCGAAAAATTATTTGGGAGATCATTTCAAATCCCTTTTCTCTCTGTTTTGCTCATGCTCATTTTGGGACTCTGGGCCATAATCACCCACACAGCATAGGCACCCTCATGTTCCACAAGCCTGCCTTGCTGATGCCAATGGGAATTGAGCCTGAGGGATACCCCAGGGGTTTCCATCACTTCAGTATTAGGGAAAGCACTCTCCAGTGAATGAGACGTTCTGGACTGGCCTGAAAGCCCCAAGATCTCTTCCCTGTGCAGTCTTGGGGGGATGCCCAGCAGTGAGCCGCTGCTGTTCCCATCCCTCCCCTCCTGCTGCTCCTCTCCCAGCACATCCTTCACAAAAAAATGTGGGTGGAAACAGATCGGCGGCCAGGGACCCCACCCGCTTCCCTGGGCTTTGAGCATCCTCGCTGTTTCCCTGGGGGTGCGTGGCGATGGGAATTCTGCAGAAGGAGCTGGGGAGATGGCTTTTATTCCTTCTCCTCCCGGGGAGGCTGGGGACTGCAGCCCCAGGGAGAGGCTCCTGTGCAGAGCTGCGTGTGCGGAGCGAAGGCGCCGCTCGGCAGCGGCGATCCCTCTGTGCGCACCCAGGAACCAGCCGGGGCTCCCAGCCTCAATTACCAGAAAATTAAACATATGTCTCCATTCACCCAGGCGAGGAATTAGATGTTGATCCGTCCTGATTCCATCTCTTTCAATTACAGACAAGGACAGGCGCTGCCTTCCCCTCACAGAGACCCGGGGAGGCCGAATAGTCCTGGAGAGGTCTCCGGCCCGCGGGGCTCGTTCTGGGCAGGGGAGCATCCCAGGCACTGCAGCCCCTTTGAACCCCACAGGGGGCATGCTCAAGGCTATGGAAGGATGCTTGAGGCTGGGGGGCATATTTGGGGACCATGGGTAGATGCTCAGCGCCATGGGGGGGTTATTGGGGCTATGGCAGGGGTAAGTTCTTAGGGCTCTGGGTGGATTCTTGAGGTTCTAGGGTGGAAGTTTGGAGACCTGGGGTAGATCCTCAGGGCTCTGGGGAGTTATTTGAAGCCGTGGATGGGGTGCTCAGGGTCCTGGGGGGATGCTCAGAATAAGGGGCCATGGGGGGCTGACATCAGGGACTCACAGAATACGCAGGGCTGTGTGTCTCTAACAAGAGGGAGCAGCACACTGTAAACCAAAGGTGGTATTAAAAAGGTTTGACTATAACCACGAGAGCAATAAACCTTCCAGTCAAAGCCTCCAGATTATCTGCTATAATACGGCAATGCAATGGTTCACTGAATGTGAGCGCTGGCAGGAATGTGGAGAATGGCAGCAGAGCCAAAGAAAGGTCCCACAAAACAGATGTGAGCTTTATGGCAAGGCAGCTCAGGTGCTTTATTAGTCCATAGCACCAGGGCTTCACTCCTCCTGGCAATGGGCTGGGAAAGCCACTCCCCAGTCCGCTGCGAAGAACTCCTTTAGTGCAGCTCGTGTTTCCAAAGGAGAGGAGAAAGACCTTGAGATGCTCCAGCAGTGGGAAATACAAGCTCAGGTGGGCGATGTGCTGGCAGCTACAACCTGTGCTGCCCGTGGGGCTGCCTCCATCTTGGGCCTCGCTGGGGCCATGCAAACACCTTTGCTGTGAAGCCGGGGGACGTTGGTCTTGTAATGCCCAAACAGTGTCTCACGTTGCGCATGTGAATAACAAACACCAGTGTTACAGACCAGCACTGATGTGAGTCCCCCTCCTGCAGCAGCCGTGTTCAGCCAACGTGCCTGCACTTGTGATACCCACCAGGAGAGGAGACTTCTCGGAAAACATCCAATAAACCTGTGCTCAGGGATCACCAGGAGCACACGAGAAACCGAACGGATTCTTTGGTTTCGCATGTTGAGGACAGGCACAGCTTTAGAGCTGAGGGCGTGGAGACACCCTGCTCCTTGTGGGAGGCACAGAGGATGGGGCAGCTCCTGGCATTAAGCGTTGGTCTTGTCCACACTTCTCCGTCTCCAGACCCTCCTTGAGCGTGCCCAGGAGAATTCAGTCACCCCCGGCGCATCGCTGAGGTTGGTCTCTGCTGCTGGGGTACATGGGTGTGAAGCTGTGCCCCATCTTTGGGTCTCAGGGTGCTGCTGGCAGTGATTTCTCTGCTCCTCCCTAGCACCAGCGGTGTCTCCCTGCATTTAATCATCGCTTTGCTGTCAGTCTGTGCTCAGATACATTCCCAAATACCTCTCCGCTATGTTTGGGGTTCTCAGCCACAGGGAGAGAGGGAAGAGAGGTGCCACCCTGCAGAGGCTCGCTCCTCTGAGAGTCCCTCTTGGAGCCCAGAGCCCAGCAGGAGCCGTAGCCAGGCTGGCAGGGCTGTGGGGCAGCATACTGCCCCGATGGCAGGGGGCTGTGCCACGGGGCTGTGACCCCCAGCCTCAAAACATGCAGAAAACTTGGAAAGCAACCAGTGGCTTTCCTGGCTCAGCAGGATGGAGGCAGCAGCCAGCCCACAGGACAGGCTGCAGGCAGGAGCAGGGAGTTTGGGCAGGCAGGGACAGAGAGCAGGTGCTGGATAGAGCATCTCCTCCCTTGACAAAACACAACCCCTTTGGTATCCTCAGGTTCTTCCATGCAAAGCAAGCTGGAAACCTCCCCCTGCTCCCAGGGCCACCCCCAAAAGAGGGTTTATCAAAAGCCCAGACACTTGTACCCCAGCAAAGCACAACAGTTCCCAGCTTTCTAAATCACACTGGGTGTTCTGGGACATTGTCTTCACTTTTTTCTTCCCCCTCTGTCCCCCTGCTCCCAGCAGGAGGTGCAGCAGCAAGGCCTCAGCAGCTCAGAAATGCCCAGAGCTGTTTTCTTTCCCTGGATGGGCGGCACCAATGTGGCTTTTGTTCCTCTTTACCTGTCCAGGGTAAGCAATGCCTACGGTAACACTCAAGCTGTGATGAGCCTTTGCTTTCTCATCCATCGGCAGTGCCAGACACGCAGGAACAAACAGTTAACTCTATTGGTCAATTAATAAATATAATCTATAGTCTGTAAGTTAGAATCGTCATCACAAGAACAGAAGAAGGAAGAAGAAGGAAGAAGAAGGAAGAAGAAGGAAGAAGAAGGAAGAAGATTCTGTTTGCCAGTCTCCTATTGCTTTTATTATGTTTCCCTCTCGAACTCTGCCTTCAGAAAACTATGGAACTATGAAATAAAAGACTTTTATAAGGCAGCAGTTTCTCTGCTCTCTCACCCTCAGCCGCTTAAGGGAGGGTATCCTGTCACAAACTTCAACAAATGGTTGCCTCGAGCACAGGCAAGAGGCAAACAGCCTCTGGGGCCTCGGAACAAGTGGTGCTGAAGCTCCCTGAAACCTTCTGGAAGCTTTCCCCCAGATTCCTGCCTCCCAAGAAGCAGCGCTGACCCCCCACAGCCCATGCCATTGAAACCCGAGGCTTTGCATCCCAGCAGAAGAGGCTCTGCAGGCCCCCAGACAGACAAACAGCTACGAAAAGTGCCATGGGGAAAACTGGTACACAAGAGAGGTTAGTCCATGGCTAAATGCAAGGATTTTAAATCCTGATTTTCCATTGCAAACGAGCATGGTATGCTCTCGGCACAATCACTCATCCAGGGGCAGTCTCCTTGCCCCTGTGCAGAAGAGCACAAGCCCCCTGCCACTCCAAATTGTCTCCTACTCCTCCACATGAGAGCCTCGGGGGTGCTCCATGCCTGGAACACACTGGACTGGAGATGTCCCCTCACTGGCTGCACGGTGCTGGGCTCCCTCTCCCTCCTCTTCCTCCTCCTCCTTCCTCCAGCCCTGTGGGAATTGGCAGCATACCTCAGCGACATCAGGACATTACAGATTCCTGGGGTTTTTTAAAGTGCAAAATGCCCTTTAGCGCTGCTGTTGCCATGCACAAGGCTTTTTAGATGTCAGAGGAATGTAGTGAAATAATTAAACCCCATGTTCAGACCTTAAATCTGGTATTAAAATGAAACTCTGGCAGCTGCAGAGCTGTACAGAAGCTCCACAAAGGAAGGAGCCTTAACCCCGTGTCCGTGCCTTGGGATAAGGCCGTGCCATTCTGCCTTTGCCAGCAGTTTGGGCACCTCCCCAGTGCTCCATGTGCCCCTCCAGCCGTACTCCTGCAGACCCACCTTCCTGCAGGAACCAACACCCATGTGGGGTTGGCATGGAGGCAAATTTGTGCCCGTTTTACAGCTGGATAAAACTGATTCCAGAAGCAGTGAGGGCAAGGCAGGAGTTACAGGAGTGGTTCACCACCCCAAACATCTCCTTTGCCAGCAGATGGGGGTTGGGACAGCCAGAGCAGCTCAGTGGGTCCTGCTGAGCTGGGGGGGATGAGGGGGATGCTTGTCCTGCAAGCAACCAGCACACAGGTACTGGAATTTCCATCACTTGGCTGCACACAAGTTGTTAGGGAAAAAAAAGAAGATAAATAAAGATAAATGGAGGAGAGCTGAGCATGCTGGCAACCCTTCTCTATCATTCCTTTTCTTCCCTAAGCAGATCAAATTATGACCTGAAATCACTGAATACATATTTTATTATGTGGATAATTTAAAGGATGAGGATGAGACAGAGAATTCATAAGGTACAGTCATGTTAGAAGACAAAGAGTTCCCATTAATCTGCTACAGGGAAAAAAACTGAACAGGAGAAAAGGGGGGCGGGGGGCCAGGTTGTAATCGATGCTATCTTCTCCTCTTCTCTCTGGCTGAGCTGGGACATGCAGGGATGTCTTCTCCACCAGCACCAGACAGAAGCTGCTTCTTAAGATCTCACAAAACAGACGTGGTGCTCCAAACTCTTCCTGGCTCCACTGCCCTTCGCTAGCAACATAACCCCATCATTCCTCATGCCATTTAGAGAGCTTGGAAATCAGCTCTCCTCCTCCTCAGTGTAGAGCTGGGGAGCAGGAGATGCCCCCTTCCCTTCCCCACAGCCCCGGGGAGGGCTGTCCTGTGTCCCTCCCGGGACTCAGAGCCCTCCCTGGGGCTGGGCCATCACGGTCTGCTGGGCTTTGGCCCATTTCACCCCGGCCTGGGCGCCCGTCTGGCGCCAGCTCGAGCGTGATGCTCTGGTGACTTTGAGGGGTCAGCCCCACTTTACTTCCCCTCTGCACCCCCTGCCCCATTGAGTCATGGGCTGCTCTGCTCTCTGCAGATCAATGCCAGCTTCAGGATGTTTTTCGGTCACCACAGGAGCAGGAAAGAGCCGCTGGCTCTTGGTAATTGTTTTCATAACTATTAAGCAATAAACAAAATAACTCTCTGTGGGTTGCTGAGCCCTGGCACCACGCTGGGGGTGTGAGGGCTCATCCCTGGAGGCAGCACCCCAGCACGTCTCTGACCCAAGACACTGGTAATGGGACAGGAGCAGTGGGGCTGGTGGCTTCAGACCAGTTCCTGCTCAGACCTAAGGGGATGAAAGGAGTGTATTTTCCCTCTATAAACACCCTAAATGGTTTTATGGAGATTTTGACAAGTCAGATTAAGCACTGTAATCAAGACAAACGTGTTGTTGAAATAAGGCCCCTAAGGACAAAATCAGAGCTGCTGAGCCTTTTCCCTGCCCAGCCCTGCACATCTCACAGTGGAGAGATAAGTGTTGGGATCATGCCTGCAGCACGAGCTGCTCATCCTCCAGTGGTCACTGTCCTCACCGTGGGGCCTGGAGAAGGGGACACACAGGATTGACCAGGCCCAGCGTGGGGATTGGCCCTCTCTGGGAGACTCCTGATGTTCAGGGGCTTACGATGAGGTAATCCTGAAATGAACACTTCTAATTCATGTTGAATTAAAAGCTCCTGGGGCTGCGAGGGCACATCAGTGCTTGTGGGTTTGGGACTCGTGTTGGGCTCACGCTGCTGGCTCAGTTCCAGCTGTCATGTGCTACTCCTCGTGCCTCCTAAGGACAGCCTTTATTACCTCCAGAATCATTTCCCAAATTATCATCTGCCTGAAGGGATCTTATGAGACAGTGTGCTCCTCAGCTCTCAGATGGGTGCAGGCACTGGGGGGATTTCAGGGAGGATGATGGTGTTGGAGTGCTCATGGCACTCACACTGCTCTGCTATTCATGCAGGTCTCCACTGCCAGATTTTAGGAGTCATACAAGAGCATCAAGGTAATACACCTCCCAGACAGACTGGGGGGACACTAGGGAGGGCAGAAGTGGGAGATGAATAAAACCTGTCTCTCTCTGCATGGATCAGAGGTTTTAGGCAGGCAGCTATCAGATGAGATTGGTTTTGTCCCCTCACTCCCTGATGAGCTGTTTTCCACCACAGCCCACCGAAGGGAGCAGGCACACTGCAAGCTTTCTGTTCCAGGCAGATTAGAGGCTGTGATGTGTGTGTGGAGCCCTCCTTCCCCTGAAAGGTTTGTGATGCCAGGACCCCTGTGAGATGCTGCAGTCCTGGGAGAGGTGGAACCACCTTCTCCCCCTTCCCCTGCACGCTGGTCAAGGAAAGTTCATACTTCGTTTTCTTTCTCACAGTTTATTTCTAAGAGATGTCAAAAAACCCTCACTTTTTTCCCCTCCTAAGAAATTTTCCCTGCTGCTTGATGTTGGAGGGCAAATTCTTGTCCTGCATCTGCCGAGTTGCAATGGCCAGCCATCAGCCAGAGCCAGATTTAAGATGTGAAAGTTAAGATGGAGAGATTTAAAACAGTTTTTTGGTGAGACCTACTCACCTCAAACAGCTGGTTAACACACAGAGCAGAGAATTCATCTTGCCTTAACCCAATTACCCATTTTTAAATTAACTTATGAAGAATTTAAAGACTTAACTTACCCCAACACTGCCTTGTAACTAAACAGAGATGAGATGATCATCACTTCAAGAATTTACAGCTAGCTCTGAAAGCAAAATTAAAGCAAACCATGTGTTGATGGTTACCAGAAGGCTGGGGGGACTCAGGCTACAGGTGCTTCTCCAGGAGATAGATGTGGCCTCTGCTCCTTACGCCACTGACACTGCTCCAATTTGTGGATTCCCATGGTCTCAAGCACACCTTCCCACTAGCCAGACCTCTCAGATCCTCAGCATTTAAAGCAGGTGACACTCCCTGACCACAGCAGATGCTCCACCCATTCACAAGTGCAGGGTCACACTGCTGAGAGGAAGGAAGATCCCTCTCTGAGATCAGGCGAGGAGCATCCCATGAGGCTGGCCTCGAGGAAAGGTCTTTGCAGGCAGGGGTTAAGGCCAGCAGGAGCAGGATGCAATCACCTCCTTTGGATGCCCGCCAGGCTGCTGGGTGCTGCTGCCACACGGGATGAGTTCTTTCAGGCAAACACCACAGTGGAAACTCCACTCACCCCTGGGCTGCTGCAAGTCCTTGCTGGGTGCTTCTGGCCTCCAGAACAGCAGTGAGGAAGGAAAGAGGACTTCTGAGCTGGAAAGGAGTTAGATTTGCCTTCCCAATTATCTGCTGATGTCATGATGACCTTCCACAGTTAAACAAAATTACCCTAAACAAACAAGGCTCCGCACTGGGGTCAAATGCTGCCATTAGGAGCTGGCCACACTCACTGCAGGAGAGCCCTGACATATTGATATTAATTGAAATTTCCCATTGACCATCATCATCAATTCCCTCCAGCACTGAATTTCTTTTTAGCACTGAGGCATGTTCCTCCTACTCTTCTGTTAAATGCTTTAAGATTAATTGAAGAGGCTGGCTGGCCAAGAAAGGTTTGAAATTCCCTTTCTCTAAGAAAAATCTGACTCACCAACACCTCTCACAAGGACACGAGCGCCAGAGGCAAATCCGTTCTGGGGCAGCTTCCAGTCAAGGGCTTTGTAACCTGGTTTTCTCAAAAGAAGAAAGTGAGAATAAAGACTCCAAGTGCCCCCCATCTGCAGTTAATTTTCACAAGGAGAGTGGTTAAGCACTGGAACAGGTTTTCCAGAGGGACTTGGGAACCTCCAATCCTTGCCTGGTTGAATTGTGAACACCTCCAGGCCCTGAAGCAACCTCATCCAACTTTGAGTAAGCTCTGCTCAGGACAGGGGGTTGGACCAAAGAGCCCTGGACATCCCTCCCAAAGTCAATCACCCCCCGACTCTAAAAAGGCTGAAAACGTGGCAGGAACCATTTGATGAGGAGGTGACCAATTAAAAAAATACTGACCACGTGCTGTTTAAAAAAACCAAACAAAATTACAGTAATTATATGCAACTTAATATGGGAACTGTGAAGAGTTACCTGAAGGAAAGAAAATTAAGGGGATTAAAATAAGGAGCGTTACCTCTTGCGACAAAGAGACGAAGACAAAAAAAATGCCATCAACTTGTGTTTATGAGCTGCTGTGTTTCTAATTAGGGCCAGACACCAAATTTGCATTTTATCTTGATTGAAACTGAATGAAAACTGAAAAATAAAGGCAGCCGATGTTAAACAGCTTTCCCTGTTTAATTCAAGGAGTAACCTCACAGCATTCAAAACAGCTGCTTTTTTTCTGCTGTTTTAAAGATCTTGGCTTTGTCAGAGCAATTTCAATTTATAACACGGAGGATCTTCAAGTGGGGGGAGAGGGGGAATGAGGTCATCTGCCAGCAGCGGCTGTGTGGCACCGGGCTGGGCTACAACAGCAGCCAGGGCAGTTTGCAGAATAAATGAGTGGGCGTTGATAAACAAGCCAGAGGCTGGGGGAAACCCACACCTGAAACCAGGGGAAGCAGGAAGAGCAATGGATCATCACTTCGGCCCTGCCTTTGGAGGGGGCTGGCTGGGAAGCGTGCTCAGCACTGTCACTCCACACCAAATGCTCTTAAAATGCAGCAAAATGGAAATCAAACTAGTGCTCAGTGGGACGTGTCAGACAGCTGCCACCAGGCAGGAGGAAGCAATTTTGTTTTCTTCTGCCACAGTGACTCGGGTTACTCACACAACGGAGACCTGCAGGTAGCTCTCTGAGCAGGACACAAGGCAGGGCGCTCTCTTCTCTCTCCCTTCCGTCTCTCCTCACTCTCAGCCCCGCTGACAGACCAGAAATCATGGAAGAAAACCAGCATGCAGCAGCTGAGAGCCATCCGTCCACCCCTCCCTTGGAGCTCAGCATCACTTTTCTCCCCCCTGGCCTAGACTCTCCAGAGGCTACTGGTGGTGTGTCCCACATCCTTCTACCTTTGAAGGGGCACAGATGACCCCCTAGAAACATGCACCAGCACTGAACCAGGCCAGGAGCTGTCCCCAGTTCTGCCATAAGGCCTCATCCCTGCTTCTTTATTCATATCCTCAAGAGCATCTTTGCTCTTCTTCCCTGCTCTGTGACCAAAGGGTGGGAGAAGATCACACAGTCCTCCCAGGAAGAGCAGAATCAGGCATTTAACAGCTGCAGGACACGAGGCCTGTTAGGGTTCCTGCACGGGCAGCCCATGACCAGGGCAGGGCCTTGCTCTGCCGACACGGAGAGAGAAGCCCCCGCACCAATCCCAGCCTCGGCGGCGTGGGGGAGACACGGAGTGCAGAGGATGAACGGAGAGGGATTCTGTGTGCAAACCAGAACAGCTCCCACAGGTATCACTGTCTGCACTGCACCTCTGGGCCCCACGGCAGGGAAAAGGCGCGACGCCCACCAAATCCACTTTGAAGCGTAACGAGTTCTGGCAGCAACCCTGACAGGTTAGCCTGGCTGCTGCTCGTGACGACTGTCTGCACCTCCTTATCTGCTCTGCCATCCTGCCAAGAAAGCAACAACAACTCCCAGCTTCATGGTTTATTCCCCCTCCATATGTACAATTAAGTGTATGCACGACCATTAAAAATAAGGCTACTTATATCATGGCTCTGAAACACCTTACAAACCAACTCCGTCCCCTCTCTTATTACAATTCAAAATGCTTGGCTTCCATGCTGTGCAGAGAGGGGCAAACACAACCAGACCACACAGGCGATTGGGTGGTGCAGGGCTTTGGTAACTGGATCTGGAAGCTTCCTCCTCTAGCTGAGACAGTCAAACACAGCCAGGGCAGTGGGAGGCAGATCTTTAGCCCACGATGTCTTGGCAAGGTCAGTCCAGGTCCCAGGCACTGCAGGCCCCCTCATCTCAGCACGCTGCTGGTGGCAGGTGGCCCACATGGATGGGAGGACAACTTCATCCTCTCCTTCGGAACTGCCCCTTTGGGGCAAGGAAGGGGTCTAAGGAGAGGAGGAAGGGGAAGGTGTCCTCTTCTTGATGACTAGAGGGCTTCAGTCTCCAGTGGTGTCAACCTCGGTGACATTTCTCAACATATAATGCATCTAAAAAATAATTAACAAATCAAAGGAACAACAGAACCATCTATCATGATGGGATTTCAGAGTGAATTGCTTGCATGTCCAGGTAAGGCTTAGAGACTTTCTTTTTCCAGTGAGGATGAAGAGGAGTCCAGATGAACGAAACTGGAGATGTGCAACTGAGGACAGCCCTGTGTGCTCCCGTAAGCTCCCTTCACAAGTAAATCTGTTCCCTTATGCAACAAGACAATCTTCCAGCTTCAGCTTGTGGCTCAATAAATTTTATTATTCCTTTTTGTTTTTATTTAAAAGAATTTGTTTTCCTATCATAAAAATTAGATGACCATACCACCACCACCACCACCAGCAAAGTCTGTGGAGTTAATGTTGATGGCAGACAGTTCACTGGTGCTACCAGTATCTTAAAATGTCCTAGGAAGTCCATAAATGGAAAAAAACCCAAACATGATAGCTTTGGGGAGGAACATCAAGGTGGTTTTGGTTTCTTGTCCCACTGTGGTTCCCAGATGAATACTGTAGCATATCAGCAGGACCAAGTACCTCATGCCTTGAGAGAAAACCCTTCATACCAGCTCCAGTACCTGATTAGTAAGGAAGATGAGACATTTAGAATAGGAATTTATGACACTCAGTATTTCCTACATCAGCATATAGATCACCAAGACAGGACTGACCCTTCCATCTCCACCCCTTACCCTTTATTCACCAGCATGCAATAATATCCCACAAATGGGATAAGCATTTGGCAGGCATCCCAATTTTGATGTCTGCTTGTGTGATGATAAATTAGCCATGAAGCAAAACCATCCACAGATTCCTCATCTCCTCTCATGTCAATCATACAGCTCTTGGAAATCTTGTAACAGAGATCAGAGACCTTGTAACAGTGGTGTGGGCTTGGGCAAACCCAGGCCTTGCCCAGACTGTCCCACCTCCCCACTGCATGCTGCCAACAGCAAATGGAGATACCAGAGTTCTGACAGCCCTGGCTGCCTGCACATTTCTCTCTGTCTACCTTCTCTCATTAACAGGCAAAGTGCATGAGCAAAACCTCTCCTCTCTAATCACTGCTCTTGCTGCTGGATTCACTTCAAAATAGCAAAAGCGTCTGTGCATTTTGTCCATTTTACTGAGGAGGAAGTGACCAAAGTGACCACCAACAAATTCCAGAACATGATATATAAATAAATCCCCTATGAATGAGAGGCTACAGCATCACATGCTGCAACAGCACGAGTAACCTGGCCACTTGTGTCCAAAAAAAGGGGGAAGAAAAATCCTGACATGCAGTTAAACACAGACCACTTGGGTCTCTCACCATTCCTGCATTTTTGGTGGTTTTTCCAGGGTGGCTCAGACCAGCAGCTCTGGTATGGCTCCAGAAAACTGCTGTTGCCACAAGGATGTGAGGGACAATCATGACCTCAGCCTCATGACAGTGACAATGCAGTGTATGACTCTGCAGACAGCAGGCAAACCCCTTTAGCAGCAGCTCCAGAACGCTGCCAGGGGTCTGGGCTATGAGCTTAGGGCTCTAACCACCAAAGCTAACAGCACGGTGGAGGGCAGTGCTGCCGTGTAGAATGTGGGATGAAGTTCCAGGTTTGGGTTCAGTTTGGTACTGCCTTGGGTACTGGTTTTGCTTGGCTGATAGGCACATAAAGAAGGGCAGTCTTTTCCCTGTCACTGGACATTCCATGGATAGAAATGCAGTGAACTGGAAGACTTAATTCAGGTGCTGAAAACCCAGCACCACTGGTGTCTCAGAGCACGGGGAAGGCTGATGCTCTCCCAAAACTCTGTGCTGGCAGCTGCTGTCATTTAGCACCTGAGCACCAGAGTCAGCAAAGACAGGGAGCATCCCTGCTCATTCCAGTGCTGCTCCAGCCAGCTGCACACCAGGAGCTCAGCTCTCAGCCCTGCTGCACCTGCAGCAGCCAGAGGACAGGCTCGGGTTAATGCTGCTGAGCCAACACTCAGCCTCTGCTGCCGTGGGGAGGTGCTTGTGCCAGGACCCCAAGGAGCAGCAGCAGGTGCTGGATGGCCACCAGCAACTCTTCCCCACCTCACTGCAACTGGTTTCACTGCTGGGGCACTGCCTGCTCGCTCCACTGTGTGCCAGAGGCAAATGCATCATTGAAATTACAAACCTGCACAGCCAAGATGACCTCCTCTAATGGTTTCTCCTGGCTGTTCAGTGTCTCTGACCTTGCTCTTTACTATCAACAGATTCAAGTGTTTAGAGGCGAGATGTGTAAAATAACTTACCTTAATTGTACCCTGACTGTTAGCAGCAATAAGCACGTTGGACTCCTGGAAAAAAACAAAAAGAGGCACTATCAGAACCTGCCATTGCTTTTTTTATTCCCCCTTTTTTGGATGAAGCCGCAGAGAAGAAGTTATTTTTATCTTAAACATTAGAAGTATATCTAATTTCAAAGGGATTTAACTCTTCCTGTATCTGAGATGCTTTGAAGGCTAGAAGTCTTTACAAGTTATACTGCCTTGAAGAATTAGAAAGCAATAATCCTTAGTGCTTGTACAGAGGTTTAAATCTCCAAAGCAATTTACAAACATGAATTAATTCTCACAGCCTCCCTGTGAAGTGGACTAATAAAAATAATAGTTATTTTCATCCTTTGGCAGCATACGGACACAGGTCTCCTGCACCCTAACTAAACAAACTGATCACCGGTACAAAACCCTTCTAGCTTCGAGGCCAAGAGGCTTCAGATGAGTAAAACAAAGAGAAGAGATTAGAGAGCAATAGCAGGTGCACCCCATTTGAGAGGGAAGATAAACAGAGAGGGCTCCAGCCCTGCCTCAAGCAGAGAGGCAGCATCTATTTACCTCCTGCCAATTGATGGAGTCGCATTTGGAGATATCCTGGTTGACTGCAAATTAATGGTCTGCTGCATCAGCCAGGCAACCCCCAGGCAAAAGCTGGAGGAGGGAGAGCGTCTTCTCTCCAGACCGCATTCCTCACGTGACCAGCGAGCACAGATGCACCCTCCCCAGCCAAAATCCTATCCAGAATCCACAGGGAAATCCAAAGGAATGACACGGTGCCAATAAGCCCAAAGCACACAAGCACTGGGGTGCTGGCAAGAGCCCCAGGGACGCTGAGGGAGAAGCACTGCCCTCACACGGGTGTCCCACAGCCATCCCCGTGCCAGTAGATGTAGTGCACGCTGCTGAACCTCCTGCTGCCAACTGTTTTCTCTCAAGACAGCTGATATCTTTTCTGAGACGCAGTTTGAAATCTCTCTCGCTGCTGCTATCCATCCCCAGACAAACTTGCTGTAATTATCCCATCGCTTAGCACATGCATTTTTAATAAACTCGGTGACTAGAACACGCCCCGCTCCAAAGGGAGTGGGAAGGCAGCTCAACACAGCCCCAAGCTGGCTGTGCACTGCCTCACCACGAAGTTCAGGACTTTGCATAGCCTCCAGATTTGGGGCAAAGGGAGAAAAATCCCCTTCAGTGTGAAAATCCATGTATCAGGTAAGAGCAGCCTTGTGGTGGACCACTGGGCTAACTGACACAGATAGATTTGTTCACCCTGGTGCAATCATTAGAGGATTAGTTAAAACTCCTGATACTATCTCACTAATGATCCTCCAAGTCTAAGCTCCTGAAAAGAAAGCATATCCTCAAAGGAAGAATATACTCCAGTTTCTGTTCATTTGCTGGCTAAGAATCTAATCCAGTGAACTGATCAGCTTCTGGTTAACAGCATTAAAATCAAAACCCACTGCGGGGGGGAATGCAGATATAAATACAACTTTGGTACTATAACAGGGACAAGGATGCCCAGTAAGATTTTGGAAGCAAGGCAGAGGGACCAGCAGCCATCTACTGTGCAGTGCAGGAGACCTGAACTCCTGAGTACAGATGATGCAGGGTTTGAAGGATTCCCGTTTGCCCTGTGAGTGACTGGTAATTCATCCTGCTGCTGCAGTCTGCTGGGGTGCCACTGTAAATGAACTCTGCTTCAATGAACAGTTTTACCTGCTAAATAAAATAAAAATGCCAGAGGGTAATTTACTCTCCCTCCCTTGTTCTTCAGAAGCCCCTGGGTGTTGGGTTTTTTTCAGCAGGGTCTGAGCTAATCACTGCTCTGCTGCTTTCATCCACAACCATGAGATGCAAACAGGAGCAGACAGCAGCAAAATTAGCACCAAATCTGTCACTGAACAAACAGTGACTTGCTTGTTAAGGCAGTCTAGCTCTGCTTCTCCAGGAACACAGCTGAGTAACTTGTTTTTAATCCTCCAAAGAAACAATTCACTTCCTTTCGTGTTGCCTGTAAAACAGTCAATATATTCAATGTGTTAAACGTCTAAAGAAGTCATGAAGTTGTTTAGGTCTGTAGGTTTGTGACTCGTGTGCACATTAAACCAATCTTTTTGCCAGGACATGTATGAAGGGAGTCACCAGGACCTCAAAAGAAAACCACCTCACCACTGAACTGGCAGAACACCTATTTCCCCAAACACACTAGTGTGACCACCTGTGTCACTGGGACACAAAAAACAGGCTCTCACCATCCATTGTGGTTGCATGTTCTGCTTTACCATAATCAGTTGGTGTTTCTGTGCAGGGCAAGAAGGTTTAAAGACTGGCCTTACTCATCCCTTCTATTTCTGCTGCCTGCAGGAGCCAGCAACTCCCAAGGAGGCAGTGGGAATGCTGAAGATCCAGCCCAACTGAGTAATCCTGCTCTGAAGAAAGCAGTTATTAAAATGACTCTTCTACACATGAATCCTCTCCTATTGAGTGGTTTGCACCTGCAGCCCCTCTTAGCAGGAGAGGCAGAAGGAACCAGCTGCCTTTGCTAAAACAAGATTGAAGAAGAAAAATGAACAAACGTAACAAAAATTGAGAGATGAGGGTTTACTGCCTGGCAAGCAGCAGCATTCTGTTCTGTGTGGCTGCTCATCTCAAGCATTACTGCACCCCGGAGGAAAGGCACTGACTGTGTCACCTGCTGGAACGTGGCAGCCTCTGCTCTGCACAGCACAGCAGCTCAGGAGGAGATGCAATGTGCTCTGCTCCCTGCCAGGAGATAACACAGCACCTCAGCAAGCCAGGGAGAGCCATAAAACTGACAGGAGACACCTTCACAATCTTGGTCCTCTCTTAAGGCAATAGAAAAAAGCTCTGGGGATGTCAAAATTATGCATCTTCTTGTCTTTTACTGTTACATATGAATTTAAAAGTTTAATTGGCAAATGTAGGTGCGTGTCAGGACTCACGTTAAGATTAATAAAGGGTGCAGCTCCAGAACTGCTCTAACGTGCTCCAGGGCTGAAGTTCTGTGCTAAGACCTACAAAAAACTTTCTGCATTTGCCTGATTTTTTTTGATTGCAAAGACAGTATTATGGGAATTCTGAAGGGCAGTTCCTTGACATGGACACAACTCCACCACAAATCTCTGTTATTGAACAGGCTGGGTACATATTCACATTAAGGGGGTAAGCATAATGTAAAATGAAGCTGTACATTGGTCTTGAGTGCAAAGACAGACCAGAAGCACCTCTGTCCTGAACCTGACACCTCCCTGTTTCTCCAGTCAGAGTATGACCGGTGCACCCACAGTAACTTTGGAGCATTCACCCATGGGATTTGAAGGGACTTTCACTGATTGCACCAATAAAAAAAAAGAAATTTTTGCAGCACATTCTTGATGGCAAGGAAAAACAAAATCAAGTTTAGGACCTTCCTGAGTAGATGAGATACCTGCTACATTCCTCATTCAAAGGAATTATTCACCTGGTGACAGCTGGGTTTTGAAGCACACTGATTTTCTTCCCTCCTAGATGAGCCCTATTTTGGATGGCCCTGGGGAAGCAATTTGTACAGGAAAGGAACAGAGGAGAAGTAAAGTCTGGCTGGCTGCTGGTATTCATGCAAGAGTAGTCAACCCTAAGACAATCAGAAATGCTCTGGATGTTTTGCGAGGTTTGAAGAAACTCGGCTGAACAACTGAAAAGTTGTCAGAGCTGCTCTGGTGCAACAGGGAGTCAAAGACAGCTGAGGTTGCAGCTCTTGCCCTCCTCTGTGCAAGAAAACACTGCTGGGAGGGGAGGATACCTACACGAACGTGATCCTAGAGGGACAAGTGCTAGAACCACACACACATCTCCCTGAAGGGATGCCCACTGACACCCAAGCGGACTCAACTCTACGGAGCAAGGAAGAGCCCTGGGCAGACCCTCCAGAGGAGCTGTGGCCCATCCTCCCAGCACGTGCAGGGCTCCTCTCTGCCCACCCCTCCTCCCCAATAAAGATGCCTCCCTGCGGCTGCAGGAGCTACACATCCCTCTCATCAGTGGGCTCGTGCAAAATCATAGCTGAGGAGTTTAGTCTTCCTCTGCTGACATCAAACCTGTCCCAAAAGGGCTCAAAAAAAGGCAAGATGAGCACAAATCACCAAGAAATTTTTTTCCCTTTAATACAATCCTTTCTGAGACCATTCTTCCCCTGTTATCCCACACATATCAATCCTTGAAGTGGAATTCAGAAGCCCACACTGAAGGAAGAGCTGAAGAGATTGTTCCTTAGGATTGTAACAGGTGACGCAGGATGTGTTTCCAAGTTATATGTGCACATTTTCACACAATGGGCTGGAAATCCTTTTTGGGTCTTTCACCATATTATAAATAATTACAGGCCATAATGTTTGTGCTTCTTTGTCATCCTCCCTTTTCTGCACAAATAAAGGAGATTCACCTCACACTTCCAGCACAGCCACCACTCAGGTAAGCACGAGTTTTCTGGATCTTCAGCTAGGTTTGTTCCATGGATTCACAGTTAGGGTTCTTAAAGATCTTATTTTAAATTAAAAACCTCTTCTTTTAAATTAACAACTTCTCACCTTCCCTCCCCAGCAGATGTTTTGGCTAACAAATGGCTGGTTTGTCAGCACTTCTCTTTCAAGCAGACAGACTCACTGTCAGCAAGCACAACACTTATTCCAAGGAGCTGGAGCCTAATTAAGCAAAGCTGTTGATACAGTGGGAAAATCACCTGGGTGAGAAAGCTTGCACTCAAGCAGCCATTGTCTTCTGGTATTTATAGGTGGAATAAAAGTATACAGTTGAACTAAATCTAGTGCTGTTTGTACAGAAAGCCCATCATTTAAGTAAATTTACTCCTTCCTCACTGAAGGTGGCAACTATTGCTCAGGTGCTGGCTTTTAGAATGCAGACTATCTGCAAGACTTATTTCACCAAAACTTTTCCCATCGATGTCACACACAAAGCCCTTCCACACATCTAAATGTGCAAAAGTGGCTCCCCAATAGACCACCACTGCTTGACTGCTCTTCATCTTGTAATTAGCAGATTCTAATGGCTTTTCACTCTAATTCCCCTGATCCCTGGCTATTTCCTGGTTGTATGACACAAGTCGGCTTTTTGTTTTCGAAAGAAAATTACAAATTCTAACCCAGGAAACACAATGAACCTCCAGCGTACAAAAATCAAGAGGTTTTGAAAAGCTGAGCTGCTAGATTAGATCCCTTCCCACCAGGACAACGTGCTGCATGCCAATTTTGGGGGTTTTTTCTTATTCTTGTGATAAAACTGTTATCAATGAAAGGTGCACAGTGGGTTGGTTGAAGTGGTGCACAACCCTTTATCTCCCTGTGAACCAGAATTTACTTTCTATGCCATCATGCTCACCTAACATTAATCCCTTCTGAACAAATTTAAAGGAATATTTATTATCTATACTGTGAACATTGGGCTCAAGCAGAAATTAATTACTTTACACCAAGTCCTTCTTTACTGAACAAGGTCTAAGATATAAAAGATGTTGTACCAAAATATTTCAGGAGCAGCAACAGCCAACTCTTTAGGTATTAAACCTGGAACAGGACATGCACGCCTAAACCATGTCTTTTAATCCTCAGAAACTGTATTTTTATCTCATTCTGAAGGTAATTCCTTTGTACACACAGAGATAAAGCCTCTTTAGGCTTATCTGGGCCCCAGAAAAAAAGAGCAAAAACTCAATACATCTGAAAAGGGTCTTGTCTGTGCTTCTTCCTAGATCCAGCTGCAAATACACAATCTTTTGGGTTTTTAAATTCATAAAAGCTACACAATTATACCCACCCAGCATAACAAGGATATTTACTTAGAATGTTAAGCCACAGATTTAAAGATGATGGCACTCCTTTGACTCACTTTCTGTAGAAAGAGTTGCCTGCAGTGATATGCACATACATATAGTTTCTTCTTATGTCAGAATTCATGGGCACGCTGTAAAGCTTTTTGGAAAAAAGTTCTCAGACAGATTAGTGTTTCACCATCCTACACCATGCAGAGTTTGCAGCTTCCACACAAGATGAAGTGCATCTCGCTAGGAAATGTGCACAGGTAGAAATTCAGCATCTCCTTGAATCCATTCCCTTGTTTTTCAGCAATTCCAGACTTTAACCTCTGTACCTGGGATGCCTTTATCAAGTCTTCTGGCACTTCCACATCTGATGTTTTCTAGCTGCAACTCAATACACACGACTATAGCCTTTCTTCCTACTCCCTGAAAGAGTCTTCCCATTTTTGGATTTTACAACGCGTTTTCCCCCTTCTATTCTGATCAAACCCAGCAGAAGAAGACGCTGTGTAACCAGAAACTTGTCTGTTATCACACATAGCCAGGTCTGTATCCACAGCACACGGGTGCCCTGAGGAGAGCACTCCAAGGCTTGCTCCAATGACACACTCAAGGAGTAAGCTCTCTCTCAGCCAAGTGAGAAATCCCTTTTCCTTAGCGTGCCCTTTTCATTTCAGCATGTAGCTCTCAAAAAACCAGTATCAACAAGGCAACTGAAGACAGGGCTAGAAGAAAATAGAAGTACACACATAAACAGTGCTGCTCACAGGCATCAATTCCCTTGTTGCTACGCCATCTTCTGAATTCAGGATGGAAATGGAGGCCAAACAACTTCTTCTGGGAAGAAGGCAAAGAAAGCTCTGCAAAGGCAGGAGAGGCAGCCAGCAAAGCCCACCCCGGGCACTGCTGATATATTACAGGCAACTGTCTCTGCAATTCAGTCCTTCTAGAACAAAACTGGTATTGATGAGCACCTAATTTATTTAGAACCCGAGAGGAGGAAATCTCATTAGACACTTATTATTCTGCATCTACTGCAAAGCAAGGTACACAGCTCTAACAGCTGCTGCACCCTCCCCCATCGGGCAAGGTAGGGAGAGGTGTTAAAACCAAATTATTTTGGCATTAACCCCTCACCCCCAAAGGGCAAGTCTTCCCCTCCTCTCTGTGTGGGAATATTGAGTTCCACTGCCCATTTATCTGTGACAGGGTCTCTAAAGTTACTTGTTCCTGTGGTCGTAAATCCTGGGATTCCAGGTGCTCCCCATAAACAATATGCTCAAGACCTTGAAGGAAGTGGCAGCAGTATATAAATACAGCTTACAATAAGCTTCCAAAAAACGTAAACATGCAGCACATTAATATCCATATTGCAAAACCACAGGAAATGGCAAGGCATTACTTTAGTGAAGACAGCTTTTAGCATCAATTCTTTTGAGACTTAAAACTCCCAAATATTCATTTGGCAGCGCAATGCCGTACATCGCTTGACAACTGCACGGTTTGAGACCTGCATCCCTACTGCCAATGTTTCCCCCCTTTCCCTTCTATTGTTTGTTGCAGTCGCTCATTACATCATGCTGGAGGTGATGTATTTAATCTCTCCCTAGCCAAGGTCAGGCTGCCCTGCCCATCAGTGCAGTATGGGGCAAAACCAAGCCCCAGGGTGTTATCATCAATATCGCTGTTGCTGATGTCTCCCTTCCCGACGCGCATCAGAAACAAAATACACAATCTGGAGAAACAGCCACCAATCTGCACGAGAGTATTCAGATACATCATCTAAATCTGGTACTTTCAGATTTTGATTTTGTGCAGACCAGTGGCAAACCATCAGGGATCAGAGCTGTAAGCAGAAATCAGTAGAATGTGAAAAGCCTTTTCAGTTCAAGCTACCCTGAATTAGGTAAGACAAGCAATCCACCCTACAAACACAAGAGCTGTGCAGCCCAGGCCCACAGCACAGCAAGGACCACAGCTCCCAGCTGCTGCACTAGGAAAGAATGGATGCAGGTGGGAAACTAAAGAGAGAAAGGTTCTCCCCCCAGAAGATGGCTGGGCACTGGAACAGGCTCCTCAGGGAAGTGGTCACAGCACCAAGCCTGACAGAGCTCAGTATGTGTTTGGACAACACTCTTGAGGCACGTGGTGGGATTGCTGGGGTGTCCTGTGCAGGGCCAGGAGTTGGACTTCATGATTCTTGTAGGTCCCTTCCAACTCAGAATATTCTATGATTCTATCCCAGCTCCTTGATCCTCTTCAATTTATAGCATACTCCTTGCCCTTCCTGTGAAAGGCAAACTTCAGTCTGCTAAAGCCCTGCTTCATGTTCAGATGGTTCTGTCGTGCCTCTTTCACACCCATGATGTGCTTCTCCCATCCCTCTTCTCCATTCTTCTTCCTTCTTTTACCAAGCCAGTGATTTCTCTTCCAGCTCAACTGAACCCAACACTCCTCAGCTCCCTCTTTCAAATCATCTTCACACTCCAATCAGCAATTCCCTTACTTGTGCAAGAACGCTTGAATCTCTCCAAGGCCATCTGTCCCATATTACCTTTGGGGCTTTTATATTTGTGAGATCCCTATCCCTGGCATGGCATTCCTCATCCAAACCTTACTTTCAGCACTCTGTTCTGGGTTTCAGCTGCCTCTTCCACAGTACTGAGTACACCTTTCCATCTCCTCTTCCCCCTCTTGTGAATTCACCTTTGAAAATCCTGCTTACAGCACAGCTCCATATCCTTTCCAACCCTCTAGTCCCAACAGCAATGTGCACATCTTCCTTGGGGCCAGAAAGGGAAGAGATGATGGTTGGCCTTCCTTTCTGGTCCCAGTACCCGATGAACCAACTGTATCTGCTTCTAGAGGCTGCCTTCCCCTTCCCTTCTTGGTTCCTGAGCTCATTGCTGCACTAGGATGACACATCTGTTCCCCTGGGCCCTGCCTGGGCTGTCAGCTACAGCTCATCCCCACAGCTGGGAAACATCTGCCTCGATAAACCCCAGAGGACAGAAGGATCTAAGCAGGCAGAAGCCTTATGGTTAGGGACTGCAACCCCATGTTATTTTGTGGGAACAAACTGCTGCTGGGCCAGGGGCATCCAAGTGGAGGTGGTGATCCACGCCAGCAGCTCGCAGATGCACACGTGCCCCAGATATCCTTGCTTGCATGCTTTTTCCTGATACACAAGAGCTAATACTGCACATCAGCTGCTGTTCTGAGCTGGAGCATGGTCCTCTGAAGGCTGACAAATGGCTTCCCAGCTGGGCCAAGAGGGATCACTGCTATGTGACATGTCTCCTGTGCTCTGTTAAGCTCAGCACACCGTTGATGCTGCCAGCAGCTTGCCTGGGCCAGGCACCAGAATTCAGATCCTGTTATTAAATTGGTCCCCACATAGAAATACCATCAAATAAGCCATTAGCTGGTCCAGCTCTTGCTTTCCTTCCTTTCTCAGTGCCATTTGTTTCAGTCTCTAAATAGCTGAATGATAACAGGCTTAAAATTGATCCAACCACCTTGATGTTAATATTTTAAATTATTAAGTCTTAGTTGTCTAATGACAATAAATCATTTATATGTGCACATTTAATTAAGAACCCAATTAGTAAAAACAACTTTGCATTCGCGCCACACATTTTATCAGAGGAACCAAAGACACATTACAACATTAATTAAGTGTAGTAAATGCCCTGATGAGGTAGCAAAGTATTATCCTACATGCAGGGAAACCGAGGCAACACACTTGGTGGATTTGCCCAAGGTTAATCCTGATGTTCCCAACGAGGTGTTGAAGAAAAAAGGCAGGGATGAAGACCACTGAGGTTTAACTCTCCTAAATAAGAATTCCTGTTGGAACTGCAGTATTTCCTTATTTGCTGATGGGAAATCCATTCCAGTCGCATTCCTCTCCCAAAAAAAACCCCTTGAGGCACAAACCACTGCTATCAAGCATGCTGAAAAACAGCCCTCAATTGTGACAGCCAGCCATGTGAGGCTGAACACACTGGGTCCAACACCATCCCCAGCCAAGGGTTCTGAAGGATGTGCCATGACCTTCCCACCCCACAGTTCTCACCTATGCACACCCCTAAGCTCATGGGATGCTGGACACTTACCTAGTGGTCTGAGGTCCTAGACCTACATGAGTGTCTGGCAGCTCCCAGGTGCTTCAACAGCTCACCTAGCCCTTGGGGAACTTCATACCAGGCTCCCATGCGAGGAGAAATTCCTGAATGAGCCAAGCTGACCTCTGGAGAAAGAGGCCTTGCCGCTGTGTAACTGGTGCTAGCGAGACAGGCTGGGGAAAAAACCTTCCTAAACCCTTCACATGACACCGTCCCCTCAAGGCAAAAGTGGAAGAACAATTCATGCATCACAACCAGAGATGGTGGCCATCAGTACAGGAGGATGTGTTAACCCCAGGTCCTGTCAGGAATGATGAAGGGAGCCAAGCTGAGCCAGGCTGGCTGGGTCAGCAAAAGGGAAACACTTTTGGCAGAAACTCATGACATCAATTTATTTAAAACTGATAATGGATTCATACTGTGCTACTGTACATTTTATATGGTTGGCTGTCAACAATCTGGGGCAGCCAAGCTGTCTGTTTGGGCAACACCTCCTATGGTGGGGTGACCTGCAGGAAGCCAGGTGCCCACCAAAGCCAGTCTGTCACTCCCCTCCCTCAACTGGACATAGGAGACAATAGGCTTGGAGTCAAGACAAGGACAGGGAGAGATCACTCTCCAATGACCATCACAGGCAAAACAGGCCCAACTCAGGGAAAATCTGATTTATTACTAATCAAATCAGAGTAGGATGATGGGAAATAAAGGAAAATCTTAAAAACACCTTCCCCTCACCCCTCCCCTTCTTCCCAGGCTCAGCTTCACTCCTGATTTTTTTCTATCACTTCCCTCTCAGTGACAGAGAGGGACAAGAGGGACCACAGTCAGCTCATCACATATTGTCTCTGCTGTTCCTTCACTTCTCAAGGGGAAGACTCCTCAAGCTCTTCCCCTGCTCCAGCATGGGGTCTCTCCCACTAGAGACAGTTCACAACCTCCTTCACTGTGAGTCCGTCCCACAGGCTGCAGCTCTCCACGAACTGCTCCAGTGGGAGTCTCTGCCAGAAAACCTGCTCTCTCCATGTGCCTACAGGCCCTGCTGGGAGCCTGCTCCAGTGTGGGCTTCCCACAGGCTCACACCCTTCTTCTGGGCACCCACCTGCACCGGCATGGAGTTCTCCATGGGCTGCTGGTGGATCTCTGCTCCCTGTGGATCTCCATGGGCTGCAGGGGGACAGCTGCCTCACAGGGATTTCTCCTGAACCCAGAGCACCTTTTCCCCTCCCCTTCCTTCCTCACCAAGATTTGTGTCTGCAGAATTTGTTTCTCACATATTCTCACTGCTCTCTCCCTGATGCAGTTGTGCAGCATTCCCTCTCACCTCTTCCTAAATACATCATCCCAGAGGTGCTACCAGCATTGCTGATGGNCCCACCTGCACCGGCATGGAGTTCTCCATGGGCTGCTGGTGGATCTCTGCTCCCTGTGGATCTCCATGGGCTGCAGGGGGACAGCTGCCTCACAGGGATTTCTCCTGAACCCAGAGCACCTTTTCCCCTCCCCTTCCTTCCTCACCAAGATTTGTGTCTGCAGAATTTGTTTCTCACATATTCTCACTGCTCTCTCCCTGATGCAGTTGTGCAGCATTCCCTCTCACCTCTTCCTAAATACATCATCCCAGAGGTGCTACCAGCATTGCTGATGGGCTCAGCTTTGGCCAGTGCTGTGTCCATCTTGGAGCCAGCTGGCACTGGCTCTGCTGAACGTGGGGAAAACTTTGGGAAACTTCTCACAGAAGCCACCCCTGCAGCCCCCCACTACCAAAACCTTGCCAGGCAAACCCACCTAGTAAATCACATCTCCTGCAGATTGTAGCTTCTTTGCCCCATTCTAATGAAAAACACCTCCACTCCCAAGACTGGTCTGACACAGAGAATCACAAAAGGGTCAGCCTGAATTCTGACATTTAGTTTCCATGCTTTATCTGTAATAGCATCCTTTGAACATACCCAACCATTTTTAAGTGGGATCCCACCACCAAACCAAAGCCAAATCCTGATACAACAGTATCCCAAACCAACCAACTTTGAAAGTTCAGGACATACATTTAAATCCTGACCATTGCATTAGTGGGTCTCAAAATAATGTTGCAGGGGGACTTGAGTGCTCAATAAACACATTAACTCTTCTAAATGTTTTGCTTATGCCAGCTGGAAAAGAAGGATGATGGTTTCACTGCGTCTGCAAGCTTCCTAATTGTGTTACTGGATGGGCCAGAAGTCTGGCAGCCATGGAAATCAAACCCTTCATTTCTCTTTAGGCCAAGAACAGTATATTTAATAGCAACAGGAATGGAGTCACAGGTCCAAGTGTCAGCACTGAGGGTGCTGTCTGAGGCAGGGAACGACAGCATATGTAAAAAGCTGAGGCTGCAGGCAGGGTGCTTGGGGAATCACACATCTGTGGGGCAAGAAGGGCTACAGCAATAGGAAGAAACACACCAGGAAAGCAAAAATATCTCATCCCTAGAGGCTGCTTCAACCCAAAGGGCTGCAGGCTGCTTGGTGGTAAGAGCAGACAAGGGAAGGATACCTGCAAGATGGCCCAGCCTGTAGCTGCAGAAGCCACTATTTATATAAAAAGATTTATTTTTAAATTTCTTCCTTTTATTTTCTACATGTGCCACGGAAGTGACATCACCAGGACATGGTGAGATAAAAGAAATGATAAACAGTTTACTGCAGAGGAAACTCAAGGCACAAACATTAATATTAGCATGCTGAGAAGCTTCATGAAGTTATACCTATACTAATGCTATTTATAACGTATGCTGATTTGGGAAAAAGGACTTCGATTTAAGGAATTGAAGTTTAATTAAGGTAAAACAAAAGTTTCCATTAATCTTGAGAGAATTCACAAGCTCTCCTTCACCATCCACTTCAGCTAATGCTATAACAGGATCAAGTGCAGCACTGGGTACCTGAAACCTCCCGCAATGCAGACAAGGCTGGGCAAGCTGTACCAGAGCACGTGGCCTTCCCTAGGCTTGGGAAACAGGACACTTTGTCTCCTCAAGATAGGGTTCCAAAAATGCCCTGAGTGCAGTGGGCACATATTTTCACTAGCCAGGACACACAGGAAAATGAAGAACGGACGTTGATAAACTTGAGAATGGCAAAGAAAAATGGCCAGAGAAACCTGCAGGCAGGTTCTGCTGACGTGCATTTCATGTCACAGGCACAAGATTTCTCTAGAGCAGGTATGTCACTGCTGCAACACGGACAGCGAGGAAAAACGAAGGTCCAAGTTGGGGACAAGGCTGAGAGAAAGTGAATTGTTTATTTAATTACAGGTGGGATTCATATAACCCTCGCATTGGTACATGGCAAAGACCATTGGTCTCTGGTCCAACCACCTCTCCAAGCGATGGGCTGGACTTCACAACACCTATTTTCAAAATATTTTCTGTTTAGTTTCCTAACAACTCTACAAACAAACAACACCTCCATGATGTTTAGAAAACCATCTTGCTTGATCGTGTGAGAACCAACAACTTTCTCACAGAATACTTGCAAAATGCTGGATTTTTCCCTGCCAGCAGCTTTTCAGCATCCACAAAGGTAAAATTCCAGTTATACTGGAATCTTCTGCCTATGTGAATTCTAGTCATAGAGTTTGTATTAAAAACATTTGCTGTGTTCTGTTCCTATGGGATGGGATGGGGCAGCAGAGCAGTGAATCTTCCCCAGCCAGCAGAACCATCTCCTATACACCTGTGGCCAAGAAGGGGTTTAGAGCTGCCTTGGCTCACAGTCAGTGAGGGCTCTGTAAATGTATTTTAACTGTGAGGAAGAGGGAGCTGACCTGAACTGTGGCTGGGTCATGTCTGCAAAGCTGTTTGGAAGAGAGGGATCTTTGCTTTGCACAGTGAAAGATGCTGGAATGTCTGAAAGAAGATGTATCAAAGCCGTTTTTGCAGGTCAGTTTTCAAAGTAAAGCCACAATGCAAACTATCAGCTTTCATGACAAAATTGTATGGCTGCTTTTGAAAAAGACAATACAGTAAACTGCATTTTAATAAGGTCTGACGGTACAAAAAAGTGAAGAACTTCATTAAACAACATCATACAGAGTACAGATGATACACATGAAGTTGCTTTCTGATATCCTACTCTTGATGCTTTCTCCACTGTATTAATCCGAGGGGAGAAGGGAGTGAGAAGACAGCTATGCCTTCAGCATTAACAATGATGAGAGTACACCTTTATAGTTTTAGTATAACAAATGCAAAGCATGGCATCTTCCCTACTTCTCCCTTTGCAGAATGAACTATTCAAAAGATAATAATGAACTTTGCATCATCTAGAGGACTCAATTGTGCCTTCTGCCTGCTTCCCTAATCTCAGCCATCTAAAACACTCCTGAATCCAGAAACGTGAGTGAAACCAGCAAATAAAATTCACCAAGAAGTCAGAAATCACTGGGTCATTCAGCTGTAGAAAAGCATTTGAGATTTGAAAACAAAGCATGAAAAAAGAACAAACAAGGAAACCCACCAAGGACTGAGATTAAAGTCAGAAGCAAATACAGGATGTCTTAAGACAAGTTCATTGATTGTGAAAGGGAAAAAAACATCCAAACTCAACACACAATTCATACTAGACAGAAATTCTCTATTCTTTCATTCACCTTCCAACTTTCCCTCTCCTCAACTTGCTCATTCACCTCCCTGCAACTTACCTTCCCCTAAGGAATACCAGGAGGCAGCCCCTGAATTCTAATTGCATTTGCCATTCTACTAAATCCCATAGATTTAAATGGGCAAAATTAGCTGAAGTCACCTATCAGGCATTCTCCACAATACTAGAGGAGAAGCCACCTGAAGCTGTAGATGGGCTTTCTTTTGTTTATGGCTTTTAAATAATTCAGAGAGGAGCTGTCAAGTTGAATCTACAAAGCTCCCTTGACTTTGGACTTAGGCTATCAGACTGCTTGCCTATTGTTTATAAAGACAAAAAGGAAAACGTTCCGGGATCATATGTCTGCACGGGAGGGGAGTCAAGGACTAGGAGAACAAGGGCTGTCAGGACAGAAGTCATAAAAAATACAGATGGGAAAGCAAAAGTAGGCAGTAGGTGAAATACAGATGTACCAGCAAGGCAGCAAGAGCCAAGTTTCCAGTTTGGTAGTGCTATAAATACACAACACTAGCAGTTTCTTGTGCAATATGATGTTGTCCTTTAAAAAGGAAAACCCCAAATGCAAACAGTTAACTTTAATTAGCAATTAAAAGCCCACATTCCCAGCTACACAACTGCAGCTGCCTCTCCCAGATCTGTCTCACTTCTGCAAACCCGTGACAGCTGTCAGGCAGTGGGCCAGCACTTAATAATCATTCCCAAGCCTCAGACAGCACAATTACATCCTTTCTTCCCTTTCTTTCCGGGCTCTTTGGGTAGACAAAGATCTCCTAGGTCCTACCTGGGGACACCAGCAAACCACAGGCGATGGCCCCCGGCATCCCAGGGAGTTCATACATTTCAAGGTGCCTTTTAGAATTTTTTTTTCCTTAAGTGACTCTGTGGCATGCACAGTTCTGATGGGGTTTTGCACAGTCATTTTCAATCAAAGCTGCAAACCTGACTTTAAAGCAAATGACTGTTTCTTGAAGCAGCAAGAATGGAGAGGGGAGGGAAACCTCAGGATGTGCAGCCTGCTCCGCTCACGCACAAGCAGAACACAATCACCTCTACAGCCAGGTTGCTAAACCTAATAAGAACTTTTAAAAAAGAGCATTTTAATACAAAACCCAATAACTCTGATTACAGTCTTGCTCTAAGCTACTGAGCTGGATTAACACTTGGCAATTATACTTAGCTCTGGATGCTGCAAACAAAATCCTGCCCAAGGGCTGTCCCCACGTGGTGGGACACTGCAGCCGAGGGTGCTGCAGGAGCTCTCAGCACATTGCAGGATAACACATGTGTAAGGAGGGGAACGATCTGATTTAGCTGGCTGTCCTAAAGCAGACAGAGACCTCCACTTTGCTCTAGGAAGACTGCAACGCTGGACAAAAAAAATATTTATTTTGCCCATGACTGGTCCCAACTGGTCCCAGCAGCTTCCAGTCCTAGAAAATTTCGTGATTACACCAGCCTTTTATACAGTGTCTTTTATCCAGGGCTCCTGACCGTATCAAATCCTAAATGAAACATGATGTAAGGCATGCAAATAAGCCAAAGAAGAGAGGATTCACATAATAGGAAAATATCATTAAGTGGAAAAGTTTAACTCACAAGGTCAAAGTCATTCTAACCAGAAGTAAGAGATGCTGCACAGGGCACACTCACATGCCCGAAAGCCTTAAATGAGGCACTGACAGCGCTCAGTGACTGCCAGCCAAGAGCAGGGCCTGGAGCTGCAGTGCCACTAATAAGTCCCTAAATCTCCTGGCCTTGAACACACTCCTAAACTCCAGGGAACAGCTTGCCAGTGGTGTATTGCCTGCCAGCCTCCCTATAGCAAGATGCTGCTTGCACCACTCCCCAACCCCCTCCCCTTTTCTTAAAAATTATTTTAAATGAGGTACATGCATGTGAAATAAGCAAGGCCAGCTCCCAAACTTCACTGGTAACAATCTGCTGTCAGGTAAGAGCCCTGAAATGAACAGAGGGGCTGTCACAGCCTGGAAATCCTTTAATTAGCTGCTTCCCCCCGTGCTCTCTCGTTGCCCTCAAAGGGCAAAAACCAGTTGATATCGTAACTCCATTCAAGGCTGTGACTGGATATTTAAGATGACCTTACAGGTCCACACACTTCCTGGTGGAAAACAAGAGGTTAGGAAAAGACAGTAATTGTTGAAAGCATGTTTTTGTTATTAGCACCAGCGCATGGGCAGTGAGCACTTGGGGCCAGCAGCAAAGGAGAGCTCTGCTGGACACACTGCCCACTGCTGGAGCTGGTCCTCCTCTGCCTTCTCAAAGAGGGATCAAGGCTGCATTAAGGTACTTCATTGTCCATCCTGGCTACTGCACAAACCCAGGAGCAGCTCAGTTAATGGCAGAACTTGAAGCCATCAGAGGCTTTTGCAAGTCGAGTGAGCCTTTTTACTGCACGCCAAAGTAATTTCCAGCTAATCCACTACACAGATTTAACCCAATCTGTACTACACCTCCTAACAACTTTATTCTAAAAACCAGAAAGCATTTTACTCTCTAATGAGCCAGCAAATGAATAAAAAGCATCTCTCTTTGTATAATGTACTCACAAGCAACTCTCTCACGGTTGTGATTTCTCAGCACTGTGAGACTGAAGTGAGATCTGGGTAATGTTCTACATCACTGTTTAAGAGCAATTCAATCATCTTTGTTCTGGATTAAGTCTTGCTCCCGATTAAATTTAACAGAGCAATGAATAAGAAATCCATGACTCGAGAAGTAGGCAGATTTTATCTTTAAACCCAATTCACAAGTAAAATCATCTCTCTTACAATAGATAATTCTGCTACTGTTCAAGTTATTTTCACACAGTGGCTATAAAAAATTATCTCTAGATATCTCAAATGGAAATGACTGTATTTAATGCTCCCTGTCACTCTGAATGCATGCTAACACTAACAATACTGCATCAAAAATAAGAGCTCAACAATCAAGAAATCCATTAAGCTACCAATGACACTAATAGAAAAAAAAAGAAGCTGAAAAAGACTCAAGTATATAAAGAAAAGAATTACCTGCTGGGATTATAGGAGAGAGCAAAACCCCTTGTGTTGCACCACAGTACCTCTGATTTTCTAATACCCTTCAGCTACATAAATATTAGAATACAAACCCCACCTTTGCTGACAAAGGGTGAGGGAAGACAAACACTTCTGGCATTTGATTTTTTTTGGTAGCTAATCTGCTTCATCCTCTCTTGATTTTAGATATTCTTTCTGAAGAGATGCTGCTGTTGACTCATTCCTCAATAGACACCACAGAGCTGAAGCACGTGGCAGGTACTTTTTGCTTTTCTCTGAGTCTGACAGTGCTTAAAATGTTTCAGAGCAGGGATGGTGAGAAATACAGGACAAAATACAGGGGATGTGAGAAAATAAAAATTACTGTCCTCTGTCAGGACTACACAACTTATTTCCTGTCACAGCAAACTTACATGTACTGTTACAAACAGCAGTAGAAAAGCTCCCACAAAGAGTTCATGATCATGTCCTGCCCTACCTACACCATCCAAGGAAAAGATACAGGACTCTATAATGAAATGGCCTCTAAAATAAAAAAAGCCACACACAGAGCACATAGACAGTACGTGTCTGTGAGGATAAGGAGAGACAGAGACACTGGCGTTTGGTGTCACATTCATTACTTCATTAAATTTGATGTGTGATGAGCTGGGCTCAAATTCCACATTCACGTGTTATCTGGAATCAATACAGAAGCCCCAGCCTGACTGAAAATACATCATAAGCCTACCTCAAATCTGTTTGCAAAGGAAAACAGCGGAAACTTCAACAACCTGTACAAAAATAAGTTTTCTTAGCTTCCCATCTCGCTCCAGAATGGATAAGTCGTAGGTTCACGATGAATAGCAAAATCCAAAAATTGAGTGGTGGGTTAAAGAGGAGACTGTCCTTGTCCCTGCTGCCATGCTCAGACATCCCTGCTGTTGAGGGAAAACCAAGGAGCATTATGGCAGGCAGAGGAGGGATGGCTGCAGGGGGTGAGCAGGAGGCATGGAAAGAGTCTGAGTTCACACTCAGGATACGCTGGGAGAGCCGTGGCCAAACTTCATCCCCTCACCCTGTAACAGTACATCCAGCAAGCATCTGTCTAAAAGAGATCTCCAAAGCAGGATTCTCCTTAGACAAACTTCTGAGCCTCAGAGTGATTTTTCAGTGCGGCTCTTTGCTTACTTTTGGAAAGCTAAATATATATATTCTGAGGGTTTGAAACAAAGAAAACTCCCAAGCTCCCAGTGGTGGATGCTGCCTGCCACAACACCAGAACAAAAGTTTCATAAGCTGCTAACTCCCATTCTAATTCCAATTTCCCAACAACCACGGGGTTTTTTTCATGCATTTCTCAACAATTTAAATTTTTCTTCTGTTGCACTGTCAAGCAAAGCATGAACCTGGAAAAAAAAAAGAAAACCAACAACGAGCTGAATCCCTTTGTATTAAATAAGGGCATTTGTATTTCACTTTCAAGTAATTTTCTCTCTTTTTTTGTTACTTCTGCTAGCCCAAATTTATCTTTTCAAATGCTGGAGCTACTGTGCAAGTTGTGAAGCAGGACATGCAGAGAACTATTAACCTATTTTAATCAAGGATATTTCACTCTAAACGAGTCAAGATATCCCCCAAGCACACACTCCTCAGACTAGAGCAGCTTGCTGTTATTTAGTGCTTGGGAGAAACTTGGCCAGAGCAATCTGCTTTGTAGGTCTTTCTTGGAAGAAAAAAGGCAACGAGGTCTCAATTGATCAGCCTAGAAACCAGGAAGAAAGAATCATGTATGCCTGATTAACACGAGGATTCTTGGCTGGCAATGCCGAGCCTCTGCCAGTGTGGGTGGTGAGGAGGGACGCAGCCTCTCCTCCTCCTACTGCAGTTAATTTATGTGCTAGCTGCAGATTACAGGTAAAAGGAACTTTTATTTATTTATTTAATGGATCTGAACCACACTTTCTTCCCATTATACGTAATATTACTTATCTTCCCTCCAGTATCTCTCATTATTATAAATACTTGGGAAACAGTGCTCTGCCTCATCTGCAGCTCCTCAGGCTGCCCCAGCTAAACCTCTCTGCTTAACTTAATATTCACTTCAGACATACTGAAGTAAAACTAAAAAATCCAGTACTGCACCAAACAGCTCACTTGTCTCCAGCTTTAGCAACTAGATAAGCGTTTTGGAAGTGATTATGACATACAATACCATAAGAGACATAATTATTTAAAGCAGCACTTCCCTCGCAGAATTCAAAACACCTCGTGTGAGGGTGAACTCCCGTCAGCTGCACAACCCCAAATTTAACAGTGCCATTTCTGTCAAAAAGGCACTCATTACATTACTAAACATAACTTTCCTGTCATACTGGCTTTCTCTTCCTTAGAGAAGACTGATTATTATAATTCTGTGTGTAACCTATATAAAACAATTATGTCTCCTAATTACATATCACGCAGTTTCAATTCAGACACAAGATTGCCTTCAAAGAAGCGACTATTTTCACTCTGTGCACATACCTAGCTCATCAAGCATTACCTAGAATTAGAGCAGAACACCACCAAATGAAATTTAAATAGGTTAAAAGGATACCAATCTGTGTTGCTGTTAGAAAACCAGTAGGAGCAGTTGTTTTTGCAAGCCTTTATTCTTGCTTTATTAACATGCAACGCAATTGGCATTAAGCTGGTCACAAGTTAGTGGATTTCAAAAGGCTTTGGGGTTTTGGTACTGACAACAGAAGGGCAGAGAGCACACAAAAACCTTCAGAATGGATACCCAAAGCCAAACAGTAGCTCTATTAATGCACAGACGTACATAAAGTAAAGCTTTTTCAGAGAAAACCACCTATGCATAAATGCTCCTACTTCCATTTCACCCAGAGGTTAAATTATCTGATCAAAATCTTGTGCTGAAAAGGAAAAAAAATCAAGTTCATATTTTTTCCACTTCATTTAGACTCTGTAAAACACTAAATCCTGTCATTAAAATTGCTTAATTAGGAGTGCTAGAGCAAAAGGTTGATGCAGCTCATGAATTGTGACTGCTGAATGGTGGTGGCTTGGCAGGACTTGCCATCGATATTAGCACTGAAGAATGGGGAAAAGAAAAAAGAAACACAATATTGTGATGTTGTTTTCACTTGAATTGAAGCAGTGTCACTTGTTAGAGGAAACGAGGTTATAAACCAAATTCAAGCAGCAGTGACAGCAGAGCACCACCCTTGTGGGGGAATTCTGCATCCTCGTGGAAGCTGCCTTCAAAGGCAGCGGTTAGCCCAATGCCAGTGGCATTTCAAAGCCTACCTCATTCTTGCTTTGGTCTTGCTGCTCTGAAACCAAAGTCCTCCTTTAGCAGTAAGTGTTGGGACACACAGCTCTACCCCCACAGTTCCTTTCTTAAAAGACCCCCTTGGTGTGCTTTGTAGCACACTGAGTACTGCCCGACTGAGAGCGGCTCCCGGCACTCAGACCTCATCTCACTGGCACTTTGTGCCAGCCAGGCCCTTCAGCAGATGGCACTTCACACAGAAAAAAGCCAGCATGAGCCTAGCAGTGGAAAGTAAAGCAAAGGCTGCCCGTGTTGGAGATGCTCTGACTCAGAGGAAAGCAGCTTTAGTCAGAGCTTGAGATCAGGCAGCACTGGCTCAGTACCTACAGAACTCGCCAGGACCCTGCTGTGACCTCCTGCTTTCAGGGGGCTCTGCTCCAGGACACCACACATTATATACAGTGGGTCCAGAGGAGGCCACAAAGCTGATTAGAGGGGTGGAACACCTCTCCTGTGAGGACAGGTGGGGTTGTTCAGCCTGGAGAAGAAAAGGCTCCGGGAAGACTTTATTGCAGCCTTCCAGTATTCAAAAGGAACCTCTAAGGAAGATGGGGGACAAATTGTTTAGCAGGGTCTGTTGCAACAGGACAAGGGTGAATGGTTTTAAATTGAAAGAGGGTCAATTTAGAACAGATGTAATGAAGAAGTTTTTTTAAAGTGAGGGTGGTGAGGCACTGGCACAGATTGTCCAGAGACATGGTGGAAGCCCCATCCCTGTGAGTTTTCAAGGCCAGGCTGGATGGGACTTGGAGCAACCTGCTCTCATGGGAGGTGCTTGTGTTTACTGATGGTCTCTAAATGTGCCTTCCAACCCACGATTCTGTGATTATAAGACCCCCCAGAAATACTAGGAATGAGCCTTCCTGCCCCAAGGCTACGAGTTGTAGGAGGGCAGAGAGAGCACACCTGCCACCTCTAATTCCCACAGCAGCTGAAATGCCACGAGACAAAGGCACATTGCTGAGATCAGGCATGGTAAGAGAGAAGCTTACACTTCATGATAAATAGCTTTCCAGGCATCATCTGAACCCCCCAAACCTTACAACAGCCTAATCAACTATTTAATCAGTGGCTTTAGAGCCCAACAGGGTACATACTAGAGTCCAGACCAGGGGGCCCAACAGCACCACTGCTGAGACTGGGTGGAAAGAGAATACAGTTGTCCAATCATTTAATTCTAAAAGCAAGTGCTCTCTGAATATCAACATGCTCTTTTTTTTTCTCTCCACTCCAGTATAAGTAACACAAATAATTCTCTTTCAAGCTGTGCTGTTTGGGACATAGCTTATATAAGGGCCACATGATACATACTGCTGCACCTTGCAACATTACTGTTCAGCAGCAGGCTGAGGATGGAGTTGGGAATGAAGTCCAGGTTCCATGTGAATTCCTGACTTTGGTTCATCTGTCATAAAACTGATACTTGAATAAAGAACTGATGGTTACTAAAGCAGCTGAGTGCTCACAGCAGAAAAACATCCACTTAGAAGTTTAATGACAGCTACAGAGAGACTTCTTTGCATCCCCAGCTCACCGTGTGTAACACAGCAATATGATTTGCAATTGCATTGGGATGCTCTTATTTTTTAAAGCTTAGGAAACAGCAGGAGCCTGCTCAGATCTCTGCTTGCACCAGCAACAATCTGCAATCCATTATCTCTACAGCTGCACCGTTGGGACCAGCTACTGGAACTGTAATGTCAACAGGACTCGGTTATGTCGGCCACTGTGTCATTCACTCAGTCTAGGAAAGATGATTCCCACAAGAAGGACCTCAGTTCTATCTACAGCACACTCTCTACTCCTCTTGGCATCAGAAGAGATGCACTGGTGAGCAAATGTCACCTGTAAAAGTAAATACTGTCTTCATTCAGGAAACAGGTAGACTTTCATCTGCCTTCACTTCAAGACAACATCGACCCTGTGGCGATTTTCTGTGATTATGCAAGAAAAAAAAAAAGCGCCTCACCTTGCAGAAGGAGAGAAACTGAGTTTGCAAACGTAAAGTTAAAACCAACAAAGAAGAAAAACCCGAGCCACCTACATTTCTTGAAGAAGCTATTCTTAAAATAGAAGCTACAATGATAGCAGAGTGCTGCAGTACCGCAGGGGACCTGGACTACCCGAGATGAGCACAAGTGCCAGACTCGGCCCCTGTGTCCTCAGCGGTGGCACGGGCAGCTGCTCTGCACCTCGGAAAGGAAGAGTTAGCACGGGTACTGATGTACCAGGCACCACTGCTGTGCCACCCTGAGCCCTGAAACAGCAACATAAATGGTGCAATAAAATATTCTGTCCCCAAACACCCCAGGCAGGGGGAGCACAGCGGACAGAGGTTGGGTTATCAGGGAATCTCCTGGCTCCCTTCACCACTGCGGTCATGTCCTCACTGGGAGGAAGCTCAGAGGGTATCCTGCAACCAGGGAGGAGACAGAAGGGAAAGAACATTTACCAGGGGTCTTCTTCTTCTACAGAACACTCAAAATTAAACACTTCCTCATAAGGCTGGTCATTTGCATAATCACATCATCAAGATGGTCTTTCACATGGATCGAGGTGTGAACAGACTGAGATTTCAATATAATGCACAAATGTTAATAATAACAGTATGATCCCCCCGCAAAGTTCTCCACACTTTGACTCCGAGGTTTTTGACAGGGAATATAATATTGTTAGTCACCTGAGTATTTTTTAATTAATTCTTCTTAGCGACAGAAAAAATAGAGCCCAAAATAGAGCATTTGAAGAGATACGGATATGAAAGGGTATGAGCATGCTCAGCACAAAGGATCATACATACTCACCTTGTGCCATCTTTTATCTGCAAGTAGAAATTATTATGCATAAGGAGAGAGTTTTCAAGCAGCACATAAACCAATATATACAGTGTGTGTTGGTACATGTAACTAATATGCTAAAATCTGGGGAGGGGGGGAATCAAGGATGTATGATGTATCTTCTGATGTTCTAGGTTCCATCTGCTTTTAAAGAAAATTTTAGATTTTCAGATGAGTAAGGGAGCAGTAGACACAAAAAAGGTAGATGGGAGAGAAATTAAATAAATTTACTACCTAAGGAAAGCGCAAAATAAAAGAAAACGCTTGTGTTTAGAGCATTGCCAATGGCCAGAGAGCAGAGAGCATGTCAAGAGGACTGGGAAGCCATCACACAGACAGTTGTGAGCCTTGCAGCATGCAGGCTATGGGGATTAGACAGCTTTCACAGGAGGGAGAAAAACCTTTGGAGATTTTCAGGCGGGGGAGAAAAAAAACAGTAGAATAAATCTGATCAAAGCCACATCTTGTGTTTTTAGAAGCTGACCATTCCCAGCCTTCCATAAACTGCTGTGCATTTCAAGTACAAGAATGAAGATGAAGACCTCTGTGTTTCCAGCACGAAGCAGTGGTGTGGGACTGCACTGGAGGATAACCTGCAAGGACACTCGCTTGGGAGATGCTGCACACAAATGCTGGAGGCCAGTCCTGGCCTAGGAAAGAAAGGATGAGTCAGGAAACAGCAGATGCCTTTCCAGAAAATACCTCTTGCTGCAACCTGTGGCACAGCTAGGGCCTGATCACTCCAGGCAGGCATTTATATCCTAAAATTTAGGTTTCTACCTAGGTATTTCCTGACATCTGGACAGGTAAGTTGAGGATGTGGTAAAAATAAAACACCACAGAGCTGAAGCCGGAAGTCAAAACTCTCACCAATTTTGAGACTTTAAAATTTCAGCAGCAGACAATGAAGTACCAAGTGCTACTTGTTTTCCCCCCAAAATCTCACTGGAATTTGTACTTCAAGCTACAAGAGATGTAGTTACAGTTGATACAAGTTCCTAAAGAATGACACTGAATTAGCATTCGGTTACTTGGGAATGACAAAGGAGGTTTCATTTTTAATGTTCATAAGTCACCCAAATTAATTAGTGCTTTAAAGTGGCAATGAATCACTTCCTGAAATAATTTGTATTGGCTAAGTTAATTCCTGTGAAGGGAGCCAATTTGCTGATTGTAAATCACAAGAGCCCCTGACTAGCTCCTGTGTACACCGTGTGCCATTTATAAGGCTACTGGGAAACAAAGGATGGCTACTTTTCATCAGTGAACAAGACTGCAGCCCTATTAAGTGACTAACTTACAGTGCTACAATTACAGGTTTCTATTTAAAGAATCCAAGCCAGACATCATTAAGAAACAAAGCTGGATGTTCACAAGGAAGGAAAAATAAACAGAAGGGAAGCTTGTTTTCTGAGAAGGTGCACCAGAAACCTATTTGAAGGGAATATTTCATCCTCTTAGATTAACAAAGAGAAGTTCAGACATGCAGGGCTCATAATGAAGATACTTCCACCACAGGGCAATGCCCAAAGCCAACCTGAAGCCTGGAGTCCCAGAGCTGCCTTCTCTCACCCACAGTTAGATGACTGTTTTGAGACCCCCATGAATTTCAATTACTTTGGAGGAGTGATGAAGTGAGAAAACACATACATGGATCTCTGCTCAGGTGAAGGAGATGCTTTCCCACCACTGGCAGCCTTCCTCCCAGGAGACCTCTGCACCCATCCAGTACATCCCACCACCCACCCGCTCTTTGGTTAAAGACTGCAGCACTCTTCTTAATGGATTTCCCTTCTTTACTCTTCCAAGAGAAAAAAATGTACCTAAAGCTTTACCTAAGCTAATTTGCATGGCTTTCTCTTTCTGTTCTTATCTGCATCTCCTCGCTGGTATCAAAGCCTCGACATTTCTGCTTGTGAAATCCTTCCTTGGTAACTTGCTTATCAGCAGTAATGAATACTTGTGCAAACAGGTACAAAATTAAATGGCTTCTTTACAGTGATTATGATAGATTGAGCCATGCTTAATCTACATAATCAAATTGCTTCTGTGTTCAGCTGTAATACCTTTTTGCTGTCCTGGGAGCAGGTTCAGCCTTGGTCTCTCTTTCAACAGCTTCTTTCTGAGAAACACTAACCGTGCCTGGGAAAAGGGCTACTTGAGGTGCAATCATTTCACACAGCACGTCTGAGGCACATAAACTCTGCACGAGGGCAGAGCAGGTCCAAACAACAGGTGTCCCCTTTAGGGAAGGAGAAGACATCCTGTAGGGCACAGAAGGGCAAGCAAAGCACAAACCAATCTCCTCCAGCTATGATCCACACACCTGGACATAACTGCAGTGACCCTTCCAAGACGCCTAAGAGATCTCTACCCACTTAAATGAATTAAGCTGCTACCACTACTGTAATTTCCTCTCCCTATGCAAGAGCATCCCTGTATTCAGGAGCATCCCCTGTTTACAGGCTACTAAAATAGAAGACTGTTGTTTTCAATCTCAAGACCGGATTCTTCATTCAAATCCAGCTGGTTAAAATGGATGGCATGGGTGTATTATAAAATCCTTGGCTCGGGAAATTAAAGGATTTGGTCCAGGGAATGTTCTGAAAAGCATCTCCATGTCTAACTCATGTTTATCAAGTCACTTACGCCACAAGAATCCTGAACCTTTCTCTTGTTTTAAATATTGATCAACTTTTAGCATAAAACAAGAAGGGAAAAATGGTTTTCCCACAAACAATATTAAAAAATATCCAACAGCCTATTTGCCTTTCTCCAAAACACAGCACTGCAAGAATCAGAGGTTTGCTTCATAGTTGGCCTGCTGGGAAGCTTTTTGTTTGCCTGTTTTTTTCCAAAGAGTCTAACAGAACAATTAGCCTACAAGCTAGTGCTTATTTCTAAGCACTTTTATGAATTGAAAAGTGAGTAAACCTGGTGCAATATGCTAATAAGCACTTAGGGAGAATAATTTCTCTTCCTCATTATGCCTTTGATATAGGTAAAAAGAGGGAGCTGCTGGACCTTTGAGCTGGAAAGGTGACAGCTCCAGAAAAAAGGTCTCTGCACCTTTGTAAGTAAAGAAAAAGCAATGCATAAGGGAAAAAAATAAAAATATGGGTTCTGGCAAGGGCTGCTGGCACAGCTTGACTTCGGCTCAGGAGGAAGTAAAAGCCTGAATCACTTAAAAATAGATTTAAGAAAGAATCAATGACATTTCATCTGAAAGTTTTAGTTAAGTTTTAATTAGGATCTGAGATTCTGCACTTAAGTGCATGAAGTGAAGGAGTACATGTACTCATGCTTCCCAAGATAACTGACAGATCTGAAACTCACTCATCTCATCTCAAAAGGTTAATTAAAGAACAATCCTTGACAACAGCACTGGCTGGAAAGGGAGAGTCTGCTCCACTGGGGAGCCCTGGGGAAAGGCTGTGCCAGCACCTCCCACCCCTCAGGGACACACTGAAGATGCTGCCCTGTGACCACAGCTCGGAGACGAGCGAGATGCTTTGAACCAGCCCAGCAAGGAATGGAGAACAGTGTGCCCACAGCACTCTAAACCTTGCTCACCGTGCTGCCTGTGGATCTGGGGCAGCTTTCCCAGCCCATGCTGGGCTCTGCATGGCTGCTGGCCTGGAGCTGCTTCCACACACAGAGTCCTTCAGCAGAGAGGTGGGATCCCAGCCAGCCGTGAGAGGCACCTGTGGCAATTCTTGCAATTAGGAAACTAAGGAGGAGTGACTCAGCCAGGATCAAAATTGTAATGAAGCTGGAAATAGGCTGTGGGTTCCCCGAATCCTGCAGATGCTGACAGCACTACGAGGCACAGGCCTTCTCTGGTTCAGCCAAGCATCAGAAAAAAAAAAAAAGGTCAGCATTCAGGGAAGCCTGTATATGCAAAGCTCATTTGAAAAAAATCATGACAACTTGAAGAAGCATTATCAAAATGGAGAACAGGAGAGTTTCATCATTTGAGTAAGACTTTGTGGACATACCTGACCTTTGGCTGTGCAGTAATTTAATTTCCTAAGAACATGAGCAAAGTCTCAATTAGGTCAGAGAGGACTGCTGCACCAGTAGAAGGGAAGAGGAATGTGCAGCTGGATCAGTGAAAAGATACGGTGTAAGGAAACACTGAGGCCTCTTGGCAGAAGCAAGCGAGGCTGCTTGCTTGGTGTGTACCACAGGCAGAGGCAAAACCCACTCACTGGCAGCTTTTTGCTGCTCTCCTTAGAAGCTAGAGCCAGGTAGAGGGGCTGCCACAGGAGAAACAGCCTCATTTAGAAGCAGCCCAGGGAAAAGCAGACGAATGCAAGAGAAAAAAAAAACCACCAGAACAGCATGGATTCTGAATGCTGCTTAATGGAGTGAAGCCTGAACATTATTTGGTGAGATCTTGACGGGCCTGATTTAACTATTACATTTTTGTATAACATTTTTCATCCTGATTATGAAGAATTGCTTGACAGCCCTCGGTGACTGCTTAGAAGTTTCTCAGCCACTTAAGCAGAAGGTCTATCAGAGCACATTTATCAGAGAAAAGACTGCTAAGGAGTGGATGGCAACAGACATAAGCCCAGGGGTGAGACATCTCTGTTATTGCCTGTAGAAGCGGTGGGCAAGACAATCCAAACACTAAAGCAAAGGCAGTACAAGGGCAGGCATTTCTGGACACACAGGTTCCCACAGCGTGTTTTTATCTAGCAGAAAGACAAATTTCCAAACTTACAACAGCCACACTTCACCTGAGACACGTGTATACCAAGCCCTCCTAAATCCCCAGCCAGAAAGAAGCTGGTGATCCTACATCAGTGACTCTCATGGGCCCCCCCTGTTCAAACCACAACAGCCCACTTCTTCCTTTTTAAACACAAAGGGCAGTTCCAGACATGTGGGTTTATTTTTGTTTTGACTCAGAAGTGTCCATCCAAAGCAAATTTGTGTCAGTGACAACTGAATCACGGTTGTTGAGGCAGTGTCTGCACGTGCAGAAAGCAGATTGGTAAACATTACCCTTCCAAAGTGCTGTCTTAGTGAACGCAACGTCTCAGGACAGCAATTAGGCAACTTTTCACTTCAGCTACTTGCAAGACTGCATTTAAGATCAAACTCCTTTTTGCCCCCCTCCCAACAGGCCCAATAAGTATCTGATCTGCAGACCTTGTACATACAAGAGTTACTTCTCCATTTTGTTTATGCAAGCTTTTCAAGAGCACTCTGTATTCAAAAGCAGCACTTTGTTCTCCAGAGCAGCCCCGTTCTGAAAGGCATCACTCACAAAAGCTGCATCAGGTCTGCCTGCCACATTACTACACGTGCCAGGGCTGTGAATTCAGTGTCACTGGAACAGTCACAGAGGTGACTGCAGCCTGCACTCTCCTCCTTTATGTATCTACTCATCTAAACACGAAGGCTGAGTACCAGTGAGCAAACCCAGAATGCTGAGGCTCCACAATGGGTATCAGCAAGCGCTGCCATTAAAGCAACAAAAGCCCTACTAATGCACCCACAAAAACCATCAAGTGCCAGAAATACAATGCTGCTTTTGGGATTTCGGATGCCATATAGAGGAATTCAAAACACCCAGGTGGGAAGAGTTAAGATCACAGCAAGTCTCTTCTCCGCCAGCATTTCGGTTACCCTGCAAATCATCAGGGTTCTCCCAACGACCTGTGAGTACCCTCGATTTTCCCAGGAACAGGAAAATACCAAGTGCAGTCAAACTCTCAGCAAGGCTATTTTGTGAGAAGGCAGGAGGCATTCCTTCTGCACTCGAGCAGAAAGCTTACCCCATCTGGAAGTGCCCTCCAGCACACAGCGCTCACAAACTCATTTGTGTCATCTTCTTTCCGGTCCTTGTCCAGGACACTTTTGACTGTATCAAACTTGAACGTCAGCAGTGTCTTTGAGAGGCCCTTATAGTATAAGTAAAGGGAATTATTTTCACTTCCTAGAAATAAAAAAATACAAGATTAGGGTTCTGGTAAAACAAACAGAAATAAAGGTTCTTAGCTCTTTCATTGCTTGAGACAAGCCCAGACATTTCCTCACAGTTACTGTCACGCTCATGGTGCCCTGGCAGCTGGAAGTGTTCCACAGCAAACTTCCATCCCACTTAATAATAGGACACGGTTTTATTACAAGACAACTGCAGCATGCAGCACACCTGCAAAACCTGCAGGATCCCAAGAACCCTCCACAGCTTCCTCAGGGCAGAGCCTTTTGAGCAGAGCATCTGCACTACCACAGGAATCGCTGCTACATCCAGCCTGCTGCAGCCTGCTCAGAGCCACAGCTCAAAGGCAGGTAGCACTATCAAAGTTCTGCCTGCCATAATTGAGTATGACAGTTTGGTCTGTGGAGGCTTAAGCAAGAGAGACTAGACTGTACAGGCTTTATTTAGAAATCCATCCCAATTTCTGCCTCGCAAGCTGCACAGCGATCAGAGAACACACAAGCTACGGTCCTCCCTTCAGTGCTGGCACAGCTGTCCTGCTCATCCCACACCTATCAGCCTGTCACTGCCTTCCCACCAAGAGCTGTGGATTTACAGAGCTGCGACAGCCCGACTTAAGCAGTGAAAGGACAGGAACAGCCAAAGGGGTAGCTAATGAGTCAGTCTTCTAAGGAGCTGTTTGCCATGCGGGCACCATGGCTTCAGCACGCAGAATGCCACACTAAGTGACAAGTGCTGGATCCTCGTGTGGCCCAGGCTACTGGGCATGCATGAGGATGTGCCAGTTGTTCATCTCGAAAGGAATAAATTTTATCAACAGCAACAACATTAGTAGTTGATTTTGATGACAGGAAGCCTGAATCATTATGTACAAACAACTCATCTGCAATGGAAAAAAAAAAACATCTACCCTCATCTACTCAAGACCCTCTTGAGTCAGGGCTGCTAAGGCCATTCCCTGGAGGGGAAGGTGAGTTGAAATTCAGAAAAGTTTTCTATTAAAAAGCCCATGCAGCTGTAGAGCACAAGTGCTGGTGTGCTTTGCCACTGGTGAGGCCCCAGCTGCCAGGAATCCCATCAGCACGTGGGGGTGGCTGCTCCACTCACCACAGGCAATGTAGTCTCCGTTGGACGCCAGCCCCACGAAGTTCTTCTCGTTGATGTGGCCCTTGAAGGAGCGCAAGCAGTGAGGCTTCCCGACATTCCACAGCTTCAGCTGACTGTCTGTTGACCTGAAAACAAATGCTTAAATTCATCCTGCTGCCGTATGGCAGCTACTCCTCCCTGGCCACCCTGCTCCTCAACACTCCAGTGACAATGTAAATGTAGGAAGCCTTAGTGCACAACAGGAGGTTTATCCCACTTTCAATCATATGCAGCTCAGCTTGAGCTCAGAAAGGTATCACCTTATTTTAAAAGCCTGTCAAAACACATTACACGTTTGAATAAAAACTTCCCTGAAGTATTACTCTTCCTTTCTCCTATCAATTGCAGAGCCCCCCACTGACCTGTATGGCCTTTGGGCTATCACTGCCTCCTCCAGATCCTCACACGTCCAGGATGTACCAAAGTTATTTATTTTTTAAACCTTTACAGCATGGATAAAAATCTGTTCCCTTCTCCATGCCAGCTGCAACTCTCATTCATGTCTTTCCAGGGCTTGGGTAGGAAGCAGTCTCTTCACTCCCCAGCTGCCCTGAAGCATGTTCTCCTCCTCCTGCCCAATACCAAGCAGCAGCAGCACAGAAAAACCTATGGGAGCTCAGAGTTGCTGTTAAAATTAAATCTGTTTTTCTCATGTGTAATCGAGACTGCATGAAAACAGAACTCAAGCTTCTGCTTTTTTCACCTTGTCAGGGAATATTACTATTGAAAATATACAAAATATGTTGGGATTAAATCACAATCATTGTTTTCTATGGTTCCCCCACATGCAAATATACCTGCCTTCAAAATGTTTTTCTGTTTACTGTGAGAAAACATTTTGCCTTCGGGGTTAGTAATCTCTGCTGCCTGACAGACCTCAAATAGGAAGATCCCACATTTCCAGGAGATACAGGATTAATTTCTTCCCCCAAAGCTGAAGAGACATGAACATAATCTCACTTCACAGGCATTATTTCCTAGCAATCACAGCTTACGTGGCTCTGGTATTCAGGCACTCACTGAGATATAGAGTTGGGGAACAAATGGTGATATGGTGGAACTGAACCCCCTGAAGCCTTTTTAAAGAAAGGGACAGTGCTGTTCTGATCCCTAAATCTGAAAGAGATTGGGAGCAGGACCTGTCAGCCTCCTGGGTGGGAGGGAGGGGAAGCAGGCCATGCACCCCCACACAGGTGATGTCACCAACCTTGCTGCTCCCTGAATATTTAGAGCTGAAAGGAAAAAACTCAAATAACACAACATCCATCAAATATTACCAATGACGTAAGACATCAGCCCTACACCAATGCCCCATTTACCTAAAAATATAGCACAAAAGAGGAGAGATGCACCTCGTGCTATCCTGCAAAAACGCTTGTCTCAGTCCTCAATGACAGCTGGAATGACAAAGGAGCGATAAGGGAGCTGCAGCAAGATTTGTTAGCCAGTATTATTAGTTAGTATGAGGTCAGAGCAGAAAGGAAGTATGAATTTTATCTCTAATACTGTGACTTAAAGCAGGAGTGCATTCCTGACTCCAGGTCGAGATGGGAGGCCCAAAACAGAGCATTCAGCTTCTCTGCCTGGTGCTTGTTCCACATCTGCCCCTGCCCTAGGCTGCTGCTCACTCTCCCTTCCCTTATCCTTGCTCTCAGGGGAAGAGCTCAGAGAAGGCAAAAAGGTGAATACTCCTGCATTTTTTGGCCCACAAGTACAGGCAGCTGCCTTCTGTGCTATTAGGACAGCTGTATTTTTAAAATGCTGCTTTTAAAAGCTTCAGAGTTGCCTGGAAACTAAACTTTTCTGGGGCCAGGAAAAAGCAGCAAAAGACTAATCCCTGGTCCAGAAGCTGTCAGATTCCTATGACAGCTGCTGCTCTTAGCTACCCATCAAGAAGACCTCAGATACATAGGCACTTAACCTCTGTATTTTACTGGCATACATACTAGGTGTCTTCATGAAAATAAAACCACTTAAATCTATTACTAATGGAAAGTTTTTACTGTTAATGAATTCCCATCGAGCTCTAGCCGTGTTTACATTGCTTAGGATAAGCACGCTGTGAAAGAAGAAAGCTATCCACCCTTGAACTACAAGGAGAGAAAAAGGAAATTGATCCTGGGGGTGTTACACTGCTGTTCTGGTTCCATATCCTCTCCAAAAAAACATCCAGGATGTGCTGCTCTGTTAAATCTGTCTCTCTGTAAATCAGCACTGCAATCAATGTGTTGTGCTAAAGACCAGGCCGTTCTGAACACCTCGAGGTCAAAACCTAACTCTACAAGGCAAAGAAAATCAATGCAATCCATAAAACAGCTTTAGCTAACAATCTAGAGAATCTGAATATGCATATGATTTTTTCTTATATCAGTGCTCGATTTTTGAGAATCACTACTGCTGTTGTCTCTACTCAGTTTGCAAAAGGAAACAGGAAAAATAATCTGCTCTGACATTTCTCCCGGTCCCCACAGAAGAAGGTAGGTGAACCCTTCAGTTAGTCCCCTCACCCTGCTGCTGCCTGTCCAAGTCTGGCAGCTCTAACAGCTCTCTCGAAAACTCCTCTCAGAACTTTGGGAGATGCTTTCTCAGAATGCTGGCCCGAGGAGAACAGGGCCATTCTGTCTTAAAACATCCCATAAATGATGCTGCACTTGATTATGGCTGTAAAGCATTCCCAGCCTCCTCCTGCTTCTATTAAACACTAACAGAGATTTGGTTCAAAGCATTAAATTTAATTTTCTCTGTGTTCTAGATATGAATTTGCAGCCTTATAGAGTTATAATGTTAATAGAAGTAAGAAGAGAGAAGCTGATTAAATATAAACAGTACCAGAAGCCACCAGGGAATCCTCCATCATGCAGCTCAGCTCAGCTCAGAGTAACTCCCTTGCAACCTGAATACCTTAAAAAAGCTCTGTTTCACTGTGTAAAAACATGGGACAGAAGCAAGCTGGATAACCACTGGCTCAGCACAAGGCAGCAGGCACACTTCCTGGGACTAGATCCACACCTGTGATCCATCCCTGCTGCCCTCAGGTGTGTCAGACACAAATGTGCTGAGATCAAAGATCCCCCTGCTGCCCCCCACCTTCCCCACTAGGTAAGAGGGCTTCACCTCTGGTTTATTGAAGAGGCTTGGAGCCAGTCATTCCCAATTTTCACTACATGACCTGACAGACACATTCATTCCCCTGTGATTGGAAACCTACCTAGAAGAGAGGCAGCCACATCTAGCTTTGGGGCAGACACGTCTGGCCACGTAACTAAACAGAAGCTGGAGAATATTGTTCCTCAGGGCCTCCACAGCAGATCTTATGGTCTACCCTGGCTGAAAAGCTGTGTGCTATACTAGTGGAGAAGCCACCAAACACAGCTTCTCTTTGTCTACTTTCTAACCCAAATACAAGCCTAAAAAAGGGCCTTCACGGAGCAGATAATACATTACCAGAGAACAGATCAAACAGTCAGTCCTACTTGGGTTGCTCTCAGGCTGTGGCTAAACCTCCTCTTCAGACCATACACACAGCAGTACCACTTGATCACTTCTGTCACTCCTTAGCTGTGTTTTACTGCAGATTATTATCCCCAGGGCTCTGCCAGCAGCTTTCGCTATCACAGAGCTCTGGTCAGGAGCATCCTCAGTGCACACAGCGAGAGGAAAGTTCACCTGCAGCTCCCCAAAGCCAGGGCTTGCGGACAGGAGCCACATCTAGCTCTCTCCATACCCGTCTTGAGCATTTTAGCTCCACGAGACAGAGCACAGCCAAGCGACACCAGGGATTAATTTCTATTTTTGACTCGGAGAAAAGCAAGGAGCTGCTTCCCAAAAGCACAGCAGCCTGTGAGAGCAGCCACCCACGGGGGTGAACGTGCTCAACAGCCCTGCAGAGCACTGCGAAGCGAGGGCTACCGAGTTTTGAGCCTACATAAAAGGCAACACTTACGCAGAGACGATTTCCTCCCCGCTCACAAATTTTGCATAGGAGACTGCCTTGCGATGCCCTTTGAACACCATGATGGGCTGCTTAGTGTTGCGAAGGTCATAGTAGTGAACACAGTGATCTGGAGACAAGGAAGAAAAGGGGCAACATTTCATCAGTTGGGAAGGATGCACGGCACCTGTAACAATCACAGCAAAAATCCTGCCTGCAGCTTCCACGCCTCACTTCAAGCCCCATCTAGGATACGTAGTCTGCACTACAGCAGAAGAGCGTTTAGGCAGGCTTCCTAAAACAGCCCCAAAATTCATTCCACAAGGGTCCATGCTGCCTTTCAAAGGGTCAGGAAGGGAGAAAGGTGCATTCACATGTGTGTGCCTGTACAAGTGTCCTCCTGCAAAGCCCATGTACCCCTAAGACCCACATTCAAGGCAGCAGCTAAAAGGACTCTCACCACTTCTGCCTGCCTTCTCAGCTCCCTGCCCAGCCACTCCAACTGCCATTTCTAATTCCCAGCATCCTCCTTTTCCTTCCTCAAGCTGGCCCCTCTTGGAAAACTGCTGAAGAACTCGAAGGTAAAAACTCAGTCTCCTACTTAAACTGGATTGTGGAAAAACAGGATTACATTTGTCATGCTTGCTTCTAGATGGATAACCTTCATACTTTTGTTTTTTGCTTCTCTCCTCTGACTTTATTACCAATCAAGAAAGAATTAACATTTCTGCTAATGAGGGAACAGACTAAATTCCAGTTCATCTTAAGATTTAATTCACAGATGTGCCCCAGTGCCACAACCATATAAAAGGGATCACAGCAGAATTAGCGATACCTTTTCTTTTCTGGACAACTAAATGTCAATTCCCAAGAAAACAGAAAAACAAGAAGAGAAAACCTCATGAGACCCAATCCCCAAACACCCTCCCAGCACTCCTTCCAGCTCAACAAGGTTAATAAGTTTCTCCCTTCCCAACTTTCAGCCTTTAATGTTGACGTTCATATAATTACTCCTTGCTATTCTGGAAGTACAAGGAGGGAAGGCCACACACATGGAAACCAAGCAGGACATCTCTCTCACCAAGCAACTTGTGATACCCAGACATCAGCTGAAAACTTCTCTGACCCTCCTCCCACCGAAATAACATCCCACTGGTGGAAGCTCATCACAAAGATTTCATAGGAATGAATTTAAATGCCAACAGCTACACCAGTTTTTGTATTTGCACAGCATTTCAAAGCTGGGCGTTGTCTTCTGTACAGCTGAGAGACCCGCTGTCTCCAAACCCCATGTGTTTTGAGAGACAACCACATTTATGTCAATCAAGCTACTGCAACCACCATCAGACCAGCAAGGGGAGCTCCTCCCCCAGATTAAGGAGCTAACTGGTGGCCATGGCAGGATGGGGTGGGGCTGTGTCAGACACACCTTCAATAAAACAAGGTGTGCAGGCACAGTCACCTTCCCCTCTCCCTGCTTCCAGCACTTTACTCTCTGCAGATGACCGGCTTAGAGGCCTCTCTGGCTAAGGATTTCTGGCTCTCTTCCTCCTCAAGGTGTAAAAGCAGATGTTCCAAGCAGCCACACCAAGTTTTCTCCACCACTTATGCTGCCAAATTACTCTGTTGTGTTGAAACCCAGCAGCTATTGCACCCCTTACTATGAGCACTGAAGCTGCTGTGCCCCAAGCACTCTTTCGAACAGCTCCTGTGTCTTCCACCTCTGAAATACTAAACCTCCAAACAACCAAAATCCCAGGGTGCTCCCAACATTTGGGTATTTTAATTAGCTGCAGAACAACGTGATGTTGCAACAGGCTTATTGAGTAATGGGTCGATTTTCTCAGGGAACTTGAATTAAGCATCAACACTAACAAAATTTGGGCATCTTGGTCTCTTCTACCTCTCGGAAAGCTGGAGCCAAGAAACCCCAGTGTTTCATCTATCTAGCAGACCTGTGGGAGCTATGAAACAGTTAACTGGCAATTGGTATTTTAATGAGCAGAATGATTCTAGCAGGGCTTTTTATTAGGAACCAGTTAGTGGGTAAGCCTTTCAAGTCTATTTTTGCTTACAGTTACAACGCTGGCCCATCATTAGGGCACCTTTCTGAGCACCAGATTTTATCCTTCAGAAAGAGGCAGGGAAGGGGATACCTGCAGATGGCTGCATGTGAGCAGCTGGAGCAGTGCAGAGAGGAGAGAGGCGTAGCAGGGCAGACAAGTCTATTTGCAGAGCAGAGCCACGAAGTTGCATTCACCTTCCAAACATCCCAGTAAACAGCTCTGAACTGCAGCATCTGGCCCCAGCAGGGCTGTGCCTCTCGGCACCGGCAGGGCAATCAATCACTGTCTGCTCTCATCACAACGGGTCTGAGGGAACCAGCAAGGCCAGTGGGTTCTAAAATTAGCCACTTAATTATTAATTGATTATTTCAGCAGACGAAGTGTTGGTGCCCAACTGAGTTTTAGCTTTTTGTTTGTTTGGTTTTTTTTTTCATTCAATTGCAGCAGCTATTTTTAAGGAGATGTATGAAGATGAATGCTCACTGCATTCATTAAAATCTGAACAGGTGGTCATGTTTTACAATTAAAGAGATACTCTCTCTTGTAGGCCATATGGACTTTGCAAAAAACATGATAAAAATGCCATCTGCTGAGGAAGTAGAGAGCCCCAAAGTGAAGCTAAATGAGAAAAATACAACTCCCATGTACCCTGGCAGGAGCCTTGCCTGGTGGACTCTGATGAGCTGAAATTGTCTGGGATGGGCAGCAGCCCTGGCACAGCAGCAGGTTGCTCTGGGAGGCTCAGAAAATGAGTTTTTCCCAAGAGGAAGCTGAAGGTAAGGGAAATGGAGTGGGCAATGAGGGGAATCAAACACTTGAACTCCACAAGAACCTATAAGCTCACCCAGAATCCCAGCACTGGCTCCTGCCCGTGGCACCCCTGGCAGACCATGGGGCATGCTCCACTGCTAACCAGCAACACCAGGGGTATTTGCTTCTTGTTTGCTCCTCAAAATGAACAGTAATATCATAATTCAGCTAGTTTCCACCCCAACCAGAAAACTCTCGCAGAACAAGTCCATCCTGGAATTCACATTTACAGAGTTAAAGCCTCCTGCCCACCCAACCCTTGGGCAGTGACAGCTCCCTGCTTCACCTTTTCTGCTGCATTCAGGCTTAATTTAAATATTTATGAAATAATGGGAAAGAACATGTATACATTTCATAACAAATTAAACACTCCAGAACAATTCTCATCTAGTTCAATGTCACTGCAGAAGCTGAGCATGACAGAAATCTGCTGCTACATTTCCTGAATTCAAATGTTTGCTGGCAAGTCATTTTATATTTTCTACATTTATTTTTAAGTGGTCTCAGAAGGCAAAAAGGGCAACTAAGCTCTGCCACTGCTGCTGAGAGGTGTCTGACCACAAGCCTGAGTTTTAAAATAATGCTTTTCCATTACACTCAGCTTACTTCCCTTAAGACACTGCTGCTTTCAACCTTTGAGCCATCTAGTGACAACTAATCAAGAATTCAGACTTCTCCAAGCTTCTGAGAGATCCTGCCACCTCTTCAGTAAATACAACCTGTGTCAGCAAAGCATGGCATCCCTCACTGCTCAGCTGCTCATAAATTCACAAGACTCCAGCTGGCAGCAAAAGGGCGAAAGAGAAGGATGGGTCTGTGCGGAACAAGGTGAAGGGATCAGCACCTCCTCAGTCTCAATTCTCACATTCAGCTTGGGTGCAGGGGTGGGGATGCAGTAAATGAGTTGATGATGTGGTTCCATAGTCATAGGAAAGCAGGTTTAAGAACTCCTAAAATAAGAGAATTGGGAATTGCTAATAGAGCCAGCAGCATCTTAGGTAATCTCCGAGCTGTTCAGAAAAATGGGATTGATCTTGGATTTTTGGTTGTTTAAAGAAAAGAAAGAAGACGACAAAGTCTGTTTTTGCCTAAAGTGATTTTCCTTACATTTAGATTTGTAAATAAAATTTACAAAACTGCTGTTACCAGCAGGCTTTAGGTTCAACACCACCTATTGTAAAGCTCTTACTGGTGAGCAGCAGCTCCACAAAGAGCAGCAAGGGTTATGACAGGTCATCACACAGCAGCAATTTTATCTTTCACGGAGTACCAGCACACACAAGGCAGCCACACAGAAAAAACAGAGAGCAGAGCAATCCCCCTCTCCAGCTACCCAGCCATTCCAGGTAACATTCATCTTCTAGGTCATGTGTTTCACCCACCTTCACCACGAACATTAATCAGCATCAACTAATTCACAAGACCCCCCAGGCTTTTTTCAACCAAGAACCACTTACTTGAAGGAATATCAAGCCAAGGACAGCAAAACAAAAATTTACCTGCAATGCAACAGTTTTATATTCAAAGGATGTAACAACCAGGAAGCCCCAAGAGCTGCATACAAAGGTTCTGTGGCTCTCCTCTGGAAAACTAAATTGCTGGAGAATCAATGCCCATTTTTCTTACTTCAATCATTTAAAAATGCACATTTCTCAACTGTTCAATATTTAGATTATTGATCCATTAAAAAAATAAGTCCTTGACATTACTTGGATTTCTCAGAGCTCACAGGCTCGAGAATGTAAGTGGTGCTCCTTGTTCCACAGCAGATGAATATCACAGACAAGAAGGTGCCTATATTCAAATGCAGAGCTGTCAGGTAGGCAGCCAGATGTTAATTAAGTGGGTTGGGTAGCCTGGTAGAAGTATTCTGTGACTGATGCACATTTTGGACTTTCTTTTTTTTCAAAATAAAATACATCTTCAATAGCAAACCTAAAGGTCAAAATAATTTCATACATTAATGTTCCGGCTACAGCCTGCAGTCCTGCACACCTTGTGCTACAGATCTTTTACTGAAACAGAAGCTCAGGCTGGAATGTAATCTTCAATGTGCTCTTGTGCTTCTCTGACCATGAGGATGTGATTTGTTACATCTACTAACTCATGTCCTCAGCTCATGATTGCCCATCTTCTTCATTTGTCTGTTTCCCTCCACATGAACTTCAAGCCTGGATCAAGGCTGGCTTCTTTTCACCACTGAAACTCGGTACATCAGCAGTAACAAAAAGAGACGTTCACAGTGTGAGGGGGTGTATTTAAATGACTTGTTTAACAAGACAAACTGAGTCAGAGCAAATTTGGTGCAAGATACCTCTGCTCGCCATCAATTAGATTATCCTGGGGAAACCAAAAGAACAGCAAAACAAAAGGATATGAAACAAGCCCACAAAATGCTTTTCATCAGAATGAAAGAGGAGAGACACGACTTTGTAACATTTCATTTCAGTTTTATTTCCATTGGATAAAAAAACTGACTTCAGAGATCCTGGAGGAAGCCTCTATCACTCAGACATTGAAGGGGTTAGCTGACATCCAATTATACATATTTAAACATCTGCCTACATAAACGGATCTTCCCTTTCACTCGTTTCTGCTCTGTATGCCAAATGTAAGCAAGATCACTGAGTTCTCAGGGCCCTGAGAATTGTATCTAGGCAACTTGTTTAGCAGGAAAATGTAACTACACCCGTATGCCTTCGAGTGTCCAGAGCACAGTGGTTCAAATCAAAGCTTGTTTTGAGTGTCTCTGGGTAAAATGAAGGAGTACCTGCTGTTATTTCCCTAAGTGGTATGACATGAAAGAGGGGGATAAGCCATCTTGGTGAGTATTTGCTGAACATAAATAAACAAGAGATAGAACCACAGACTTTTACATGGGTTAACCAAAAGTCTCTTTTTCAGCCAGGCTCAGTGTGGCTTTTCTTGCTTTAAAAAAGGAAGCTTGCATCCACAAAGGAGAAATCTTTGGCTGGACTAAAAATGGAAACGGGATCAGGAGGCTCACATGAAACCTCAGTTTTCACAAGGAAAAACTTTTCTTCTGTTAGGGAGGAGAAAGAAGAAGGAGATAAAAAGGAAAAACAACCTGATTTAAAAATAACCTCCAATTGCTGTATTTCTATACAGTACACTGAAGATGACATGGCACATTAGGGTACCTGGGTCCTTAGAGAAACCTGAACAAGGGCTGGGTAAACAAGTGCTGCTTTCCCAAACACCCGAGGAAAGGCAGACAGCTGCCACCAGAGCCCAAACCTTAAAAATTAAATGCTTGAAAACACATTTCCTTAAATTCCAGAGGAAATCTACAAAAGCCATCGACCAAGCTCCAGAGTTACTCACAGACTAACGAAAAAGCCATTAATAAAAAAAGTGGAACCTCTCCTGAGGATCTTCTGCGTACCTGCACACCAGGAAATGGAGCCTCCCTGCCAAGGCCGTGATATCAAAGGCTGCTTGAAACACGACTCAGAATTTCATTATGGGGAAGCTCAAATGAAACTTAATCCTATAAAAAATGCAATTTCTGCTCAAGGGCCCTGAAAGTCATGGAATACTGCAGGTTGGAAGGGACCTCTGAAATCCAGCCAGTCCAGCTGCCCAGTCAAGGATGGGACAACTGCAAAGCTGGATCCAATTTCCACGTTAAATAATTGTGTTCAAGAGTCCTACTCAGTCATGCTCCAAGCATTTCCAAAGACAATTCTATAAACTCTTGCCTCAGCTATCTTGAAAGTGCTCTTATGCCAATGGATTAGGGAGAATTTTTTTTTCCCAATACAAACTTGCTTAAGCTATTTGCTACTGACACAAGAAAGGCAAGGCATTAGCCCACCTCTCAGCATTACAGCAATAATGTTTAGGCTGTGTTTTGCTGCACAAGTTTCTGGCTTCTCAGATGTTTCAGGTTTTGTCTATCTACGCCCACACGATGGGGGTGGCATGAAGCACTGTCATACAACCTTAGTTCTCCTTTAATTCACTTCTTTTTTTTTCCCTTACTAGTGAAAAAGCAAATGAACTGCTGCAGTTTAACTGCTGCCAAGCCTGTAATACCAAACAACAGTACCTGCAGATCTTCACGTGACTGAGGTGGCTTTGTTCAGAAAGTTTAGGGTGGAGATTTAATCTTCCCTACAGCAGAGAGGCAGGCTGGAGTTTGAACATCCATATGTGGGTCTTGCTCTGGAGAGAAGACTGGGGACATAAGACAGCTGAACATTCCATCTTTGGCAATAATCCAACTCAACAAGACAAGTGAAACTTCATGCAGTGACTTCCCCCAAAAATAAAATAAAATTTAAAAACACCACAGCTATTCTTAATCTTGGGTCTCTTCCAGGGCAGGAGAGAGTGTGGGGATGAAAAAAAGGGTCTTTATTACAGCAGCAGAAATGCAAGGAGGCATCTGGGCATTTGACAAAGAATGGTGAAGAAGCCTTCCAGCCAACAAAACACTATAAAGAGATTTATTTCACTTGAGAGAGCAATACTGGGATGGGATATGATCAGTGCATGCTTTGGCCTATCACAAACCACTTCTGGGAGGGAAGGCAGTGTGACAGTTTCCACTACATAAAAGAAATAGATGCTTCAGGAAAAGAAAAGAGATGACAATGCATTAGGGACAGGAAAAAGTGGACTTGAATTCACAGGAACAAAGCCCTACACTAAAAATTAGCAGAACAATTTTCTGAGGAAGAAATTAGATAACATCAACAGTAAGTTGACATCAGTGCCCTCTGTACAAACCATTTCCCTCACTGTAAAGGCAAGAGATTAAAAATGGGTTTGATACAGCCTGAAGCAAAGAACCTTAGCAGACAAAACTATCCAGAGCATCTTGCTGAAGAATGCAGTGTGCTGTTTCCCCTCTTGCAGCATGACAAATCACATGAGGAGCAGACAGCAGAAATCAACCCATTTCACCCCAACACCTCCCTGCAGAGCACTGCAGCACAGGTAAAGATAACTGGTATTTTTTATTTTTCCTGCTTGTACTTCCCCTTCCAAAAAAGCCCAAATAAAGCAAGAAAAATTTATCTCAACAGCTATTATCACAGGCACATTAAAATATTTGCTGGATATGGCTTTGTATTCACAATTTTTTGTTCCAGCAGAAACTGCAAGCGCTTTGTTTCTATAACTAAGACAAAATTACTCATTTGATGCATTTGCTTTTTCATCCACTTTTTACCTGGAGTTTCCTTTGCAGCGAAGGAACAGTTTTTTCTCTGAATAACCATTTTCTGCAGCCCTGGGGAAATCTCAGCAATCTCTTCTAGAGGCAACGCTCTGGTCCACAGCAGCGAACTGGAACAATGCCCTTATTTTGTATTTCATGTGTGTGTCCAAGATGATTTGGGATGCGGTACTCCATTTATATTTGCTCTCTGAGTTCTGTCTAGACAAGTGGTCTCTCTACAAGTGGTACCAGACTCCTGGGGAGGTCCTGCACACCCCATCTTCATAAGTGTCAAACATTCGATGGCCACCCAAAAAGGGACTGAACTCGAGAAAAGCAGTCAATACATATTTTCCCTGCAAGCAAAAACCTCCCCCGTGTGCTCTAAAGACTATATAAGATTAAGCAAGGTCTGTATGATTCATTTTGCTGGTGGCAAAGTCTTAAAAAAACCCCAATCAACAAAACCCTTTAAAGTGAGGAAGCCACAGAGCCCGTGATGTTAGTGAGGAGATGAAAGGAAGTTTCTAAAGCAGGGGAAGGCACATGGGTATTTGGGGATGACAACTTAATCTCATTTTCCTATACTGCAACACAGACGATGGGCAACAGCCTCCAAAAATTAGATTTAAGGAATCCAGTGGAAATCCACCCTCAAAAGAAAATCGTATTTAGGGTATTCAACACAAACCCAGCCCAGGTTTTCATTTAAAACAAAGAACGCAGCTTTGATAAGAATGAAAAGGACCAACAGTGTTCTGTTTAGCAAACTGGATGATAAAAGGAGCACCATGAGAAAGATCCACTCCATGAAAACTGAAATAAAGAGCTGAGGTCAGATTGAATGTCTGGTAGCCTCAGTTTAATCTCTGGCAAAACCAACAGCACAGTAAGACCCTTCTAGTGTTCCTTCTACAAAAGAAAGGCTCAGAGACGTGCCAGCAGAGGGTTTCAGGTCAGCACTTGAAATATTTTGACACAGCTCTGCAGGAAAGGCTATACCCTGCTTCAGCCAGTGATTTCAATCTCTCACTCACACCAACTCCACTATGTTTTTAAAAATATATACCAACACTAGCATTCCTCTAAAGATCTATATCTCCCTCTGCTGAACAGATAAAGAGAACAGCAGCCTTGATGGGAACTGCCAGCTGGGTTTTTAAATCCATGGATTCCTATGGCTCAAAGTTACAGATGATACTTGCCAGGTTATGGATAATGGTCTTCACACAGTGGGGACATTTTTTTACTGACTTGTCTAAAGCTTTTGACAGAGCAGCCCATAAAGCCTGCACCCTAAATAACTTGTCTTGCATTAAGGAGAGAAGGAGGAGACATAAAACATTAGACATTAATCAGTTGAGAAAAGGGTTCTGATGGGAGCGGGAAGCAAAACAGATTTCTCTAGAACTCTTTTGAAACTTTGACCTTTATGGTTCTAAAGAGCTACAGCGATTCCTCACAGGAGTAAGGCAGAGATGGCTTTTGTGCAATTCAAGGACTGAAGTCATCTATCAGACTGCTGGAGAAACTAAATATTCAGTACACACAAGCAAGATTTACTAATGCTACAAAACTAATGAAGACAACAGCAGTAATAACCTGCAGCTTTGGAAAGAATTCATTCTTTACATCTGAAAGAGGGAAAAATAATTATGCACCGTTCAGATGCAACATTCAATTATGCTCCTAATCCAGTTTTCCTCACTGACTAGGTAACATGCATAACTCTACATGCACTAGTGCCTGTAAGCTGATGTCCAAAGTAAGTTTTATGACACCTAGAACATGTGAAGAACAGTCATTTTATGGTAGAAGGTGCTTCAACCCATGCTGTTTAAATGTACTAGACCTTGAAAGAGATTAAAACTTCTTACATGAGCACCAGGAGCCTTATTTGTACAAGGAGTGCTGGGTACATCTATCAAAGCCAAAAATATGTGTCACTTGCTGAACAGGTCTCTCTCAATTCAAGATATACACTGCACACAAGTGCTCTTCTTACTGCAAAACCCGTGTCAGCTCTGGTTCTTGACAGAATCCAAGTTGCACAAGTCACGGAGCTGTGGTGCAGGGAAAGGGCAGCACAGTCAGATTGCCTGCAACCACGCACTCCAAGAGGTCAAGATCATGTAGACAAGGGCTTGAGGCATGACAAAAGACAGATGTAAACAGCAACATTCTCGATAAGATTTTAAGAGTGCATTCATAAGCAACAGCTTTCAGCTTTCTGTTGTATTAGCAGACATCCTACGAAGAGAACCAAACAGGCTTCAGAGCAGTCAGGGTGGCTCCAAGGAAAGGAAAGTGCAGGCTCCTGAGAACCTGAGTTTGCTAAATTAGCAGCCAAACCCGATTTTAGTCCAAAGCTACATTTTGCTTCACTAGCCTGAGGAGACATTAGCCTTCTTAACTAGGTTCTGGAGAGGATGATCTGATTCATTACCTAAAGTGACCTCACAGCAGACTCCACTGGAAGAGAGGAAGGATATTAAATACAGTGTCACAATTGCTAAAATCCAAGCTTCAGACAAGAAGGCTTAAACCCAAGGTATGGTGGATTATGTACACAGGGAAACAAGCACAGGAAAGCACGTGAGGATACACAGGTATCCAATGTGGAGAAGAAGCAATGTACCCTAACTAGGAAATAAAATAAGTCACGTGAACAGCAACTAGATTTGCACATGCATCTACAGTCTCACTTCTTGTCATCTTCTTGAGATTTAAATGGTTAAGAGGAACCTTGCCCAAACATTCAAAACTCTGCTTGTAGAAACTCATGCAATGTTGAGATGCTCAGACACAGTGAAAAGATGCATTTGAGATGAGAGCCCACACTGCACTCACCGGTTAGAGATTTTCCTGTGCAGTGTAACAACCTTCACCAGTTTGGGAACACAGTACCCAAATAAAAGGCTGGAACAGTTAATCTCTGCATCAGTCTGAACAGCAGAAAACACAGGAAGCCATTACAGGGGATGTCATTTCCAAAGAGCAATTCCTTTGAATGAGCTACCAGAAAAACTGCAGCTTTGGAAACTGCCGAGGTTGGAAAGCATTAAACTCTTAAGGGATACAGCAACAGCTAGCAGCAAGAGCAATTTGGCATTCTGAGAAAAAGATGAATGTTGGAGTTGCCTATCTGTTCCTGAATTTCAAGGCTCATTTCAATTTAGATTTGAATTTCGTCACATTGACTAAATGACTTCTATGCCAGTTGTAAGACAAAATGTTCAGGAAAAGAATATTTAAGCAAACAATTAGCATGCTCATTTCTGCTAATGACAGATTTATCCTTTTCTCTAGAGAATCAAATGGAGCTTTTCAAGTTCATTTTATTCATTCACTTGTTACTGAAGTGTGATGACCTCCGAGATAAAGTTAGGAAACTCCCAGTAGGTCTCTATATTGTTACTCACTATTCATTGCAAATGCTTTATCCAAGGCAAGTCTGTGCAAGTAAAAAAGTTGTATCAGCTCTTAAACTCTTAAGGCCTAGGTGAAAATTGCACATGCAACACATCCTACACACTGATGAGAGGTTTCACGTCCCTTTGTGATTTCCTAGGAAGCAGTGGCAGCAAGGCAGGAAGACACTGCCTGGCAGATCTGGCAGCATCTCTGGTGTGCAGGAACAGAAACATCAGCTTAACTACAAAGATCTTAAATTTAAATAACATGGCATAGCTGCAGTTCTCCTCATTGTCAGTCCCGAGCAGAAGCAGAATGTGATCTACCTACCAGAGCCAGAAAGATTGTCTTCACCAGGACAGCAGAAGGCTTGGTTTGATATCTCACCTTCGTTTACATCTCAGAGTCCATGAAGAGGGAAAACATGCAAGTCAAACCCTCAAAGATGTGCTCTCACCTAAAAAATCCCACTAAGCTCATTGCTTCCACTACAGTGAGTGCTTTGGGACAGAAATATGGTCACAGCCATACTGGCCAAAATTACAGATTCCTCCCAACAACCCTTAACTGACTCAAGTGCTGTAAATGCTTTCAAACGCAAAACAAACAAAGCCTTTGCAGTGAATTCTGGAAAGAGTTTGAATTCAAGGTGACAAATGTGCACTTCCAAAACACAGACCTTGTCCCCTACTTCCCCTGCTAACAGCCTCAGGGATCATGGACTAGAAGGAGGATTTTAACTATGCACAGAATGAAAAGACACACTGCAGGTGGTGTCCTGTCCAAGTAACGGGCGAGCCCTGGAGTGCTGCATGCCACTTTGCTTTCATCAAGGTTGAATTCTGAGCACTGCTCTGAAGTTTCTCCACAGGGCTTAAAGAAATGCCTGAGCTTTGTCTGTGCCTTTAAACACAGTGCTCCATTCATACACTGAAGGTAATCTTGTAGCTCAAGCCCAAGGAAGCTGCTTAACTCCACCTTAAACGTGTCATATATTCACACAAATAGATCCTTTCTGAGTCACTGCAGGCTTTCCATGGAACACACTACTCACCCACGAGAATCTATTAAGGTAAGACCTTGCTCTCAGCTGGAAAACATTAATTCTCTCCCAAAAAGGCACACTACCTTCTTGGTCATTAATATCCCATCATTCTTCTGAGCTGAGTGACAAGCCAGGTAAGTCACCCAGACGTGAGACAGTGTGAAAGGCTAACTCTACGGGGAGATGTGTGGAAAAGAGAAATTACTGTTCCTGTACTGCGGCAGAAAAATCAATATTTCACTGGCCAGGACAGTCTCCAAAGTGGCCTCAGTTGGGCACCAGGTATATCAGAAAAGTGGAATGATGATGATAAAAAAGCCATGTGTGACCCTGAAGCTGTAAGTGCATCAGGGTGATGCAGAGACCTTAAGGGGTGGGTAAATAGTTGCAAATGAAAACAAAGCTGTTGACACAGCAACGGGAGTCCTTCATCATGCTGGTACTGATCCACAGTATCAAGTTAGTTTTGTGGCCATTCAATGAGGAAAGAAAGGTAGCACCATTCAAAACCAGAATACAATACCACTGTGCAATGCTGAAGATGGTGCACAGGAAATATCTTTAAACAGCCTGGAAAACGTGGTGGGGAAAGGCAAAATCACCTTGGAAGGAAAAGCACAAAGTGGGGAAGGGAAGAGAGAGAGCTGGTAAGAGAGGAGAACCTCAGCATTAAGAGCAGACCTCATGTTCACTGAGGGTTTGGCCCTTGTTAGTTAATACTGGCACTGATACAGGCTGCCAAAAGCCTGTCTGGGGCTGGCACTGGTGCTCAGTGCATCAGGGAATAACCTAATCCAGAAAAAAAGGCAGTTCAGTTTTGGCCACACAATTGGTAGTGTGAAGGAAGAGATGGAGAAGCTAAATCTGGGATGTTTGGTAGGGAGAATGGCATCTCCAGTGCAGGTAGTCTCAAACTCTGTTGCTCTAAGTAGTAAAATCAACATCAGTCAGCACTACCCCATTTTCTCCCTGCCCTGATCACTTCATCTGAACCCACACTATCAAGAGTTTGTGACAACATAGCAAAGCTGTTTTAGGGACTGATCAAAGCTAAAAGTAATACAGCAAAACCCTGAGTTCTGACCATGTTGCAGCTGTTCTCTTGCTATCCCCTGTCCATATGTGTTTCTCTGCTGCTTCCACTTATTTTGTGAAGCTCCTGGAGAGGAGACAGTCTCTGCCCTGCATCTCTGCAGTCCTGAGAAACCTCTTTCATCCCTCAATCCAACCTGCTAGATTTGTGGTCCTAGAGGAAAAAAATACAGCATTTGAGGACATGATGCACCTAATGTCATAGAAACTTCAGATTTCTGAATTCTTACAAAGTCTCTGCCTAATACATGGGAAATAAAAAGTCACTGGTAGCTGCTGACAGTGTTACAGCATGCTGGGAATAAAACATTCCTACTATCAATAGCTACACTGAGCTCACTGGAGTTAGCAGACAGTCTGATCTCACCCAGACTGCACAACTTGGACATTCCAGCTGCAAAGTGCATGATGCATTTTCAGCCTTTAGTTTTCTTTTTAAAGCAGGGAAACAGCACTGCTAGAAAATATATGGGTTAAGGACATCAGTGCTGTTGCCGAGGCAGAACAATAATAACTTCAGCCATGATTTATATAGCTAATTTCAGGATAAAACCCTATCTGTTTTTAAAAAGAGGAAAAGACCACAGAATGACCTGATTTTGTATTTGGCAGTGATTACAGTTTATACTGGGCAATGTTTCAACTCAGTAAGCATGCAAATAGAATATTTTATTAAACTAACAGACAAAAGGGGTCTTTTCTTTATGTGCCCTCTCCACTGCAACAGATTTTATCAGGCTGCAGCCAGACACGCCAGCTTTCCTCTCACCTGAAGTGCCTGATTTTAAGAGAATTACTTCCCAACCCAAATATCCATTTGTCTCTTCTATAGGCTCTATTTCTAGTTTATTGCTCATTTGTTCTGTTTTAAGCTACCCAAGATAATTTTTTTTTGGCCATCTAAAAGGTTCAGAGTGAAGAGTCCAGAAAAGAAACATATATATCATCCATATGAGATGCTAATCCTGGGATTTACTTTTACAGTGGCATCTAAAGCTTGGTTTCTGATGGCATCTGAAGCCAACTCAGTGCTCTCTATGAAAGAAGAGTGTTCCTCATGGAGATACACAGTCTAACAACACTTTTAAATGGGGTTATGTTGAAATCAAAGCATCACAGCAAATCCTGTGATAGAACTCCCTGTGTAACTCACTGTGCCACAGGGTTCACAGCCTGACTTTGCTTCAAAATCCATCCCGACAGTCCTTCAGTTCCCTCCTTTTATTTGGCCAATGCAGCCAAATGTAAACTGGGTGCAGGTGGAAGTGCTTTTATTAAACCAAGATGTCTGGTTCAAGATTCCCTAGAGCCCTGAAGCTTCAGATGAGAAGGAAAGCCAGGCTGTGAACCCCATGCTGCATCAGCTCACATAGTTCATGCTGTGTGTTGGCAGATCTCTAAGAGCCTTTGGTATCTCCCTTGCAATTCTTCTGTAAAAGGGAGGTTTAAAACCAGAGAGGGCAGAAAGGCACCTCTCAACATTTCACCTGTGCACAGTGCAGCACCATGGGGAGAGGTGGGCCAACAGCCAAAACAGTACTAACAGGTGAGAAGAAATGTAAGATGGGGACAGGGTAGGAAGGACCTTGAGAGGGTCACCCCATTTCTGTGGTGAAGGCAAAAGAGGAACCAGCACAGAGATGCTGAGCTAGCTGAAGTGTCTGATTAGGGAAACCCACTTCAAGGAGGCATTCTGAACAGATGGATGCAAGTGGGCAAGATGCATCCGTCAAGGGCAGAGAAGAGCTTTTCTCAAGCAAGGTGTGAAAGAACAAGACCTTATGAAAAGATGCTCTGGCTTTATGGATGGATAAGAGAGAACCTCAAAAGAAAATAAAAATGTTAACTCTGAAAAAATTTAGACCTACAAAGTTACATTGCTTAAAGAAGTTATGCTGGCTTTGAGCTATGCTGCATACAGAAAAAGGGAACTGAAATGTGTATGAAATTTATTAATAGTATAGTAAACCTATTTACTTCTCCCTTTTATATCTCAAAGATTAAGTACCAATACTTCCTCCTTAACCATTTTATTAATTTCTTACGTCCTCAAGTCTTAAACTATAGATAAATATATATACAAAAATACGGACATATTTAGCATTAAGCTCCATCAAATCAGCAAATAAAATGAGAGCATACACAGAAACAGCACTTCTGTTTCAATACAATACAAGACTGTGTGGGCATGAAACGCTAGGAAGTCTTGGCTCTTCTATCCTTGAATAAATCACTGAATAAGTAATTGAAACAGTTTTCAAAATGTGAAAATTCTCTCAGCATGTGAGCAAGCCAAGGCAGGGCTAGGACAGCTTTCCAAAATTGCCCACTACACTGGTCACTGAATTAGTGTTTAGTGTTGTGGACTGCTCATTTTTATTCCTACCGGGGGCAAACAGGAGTGGTCAAATCAGTGTGCCCAGTTCCCTGCCTTGGTATTTTTTTTTTCAGTACTACTCAATGAAGCCAGCTTTGACTCCTCCTTTATTAATTTTATAGCCTATGTGACAACTCACGCTATTTAAAAGTTATGTTCCTTTTTCCAGACTAAATGAAATTATTAAGCAAGACCAGCTGAAACTGATGGAGAAGAAAAACCTTTGTCTCCATCATAACACATTAAACATGACTGTTTTACTATATGGAGTATGAAAGTAGACACTAACCCAGTTCTTTGCTCTGATTACTTTTTAGGAGCTCAGAAATGATGTCTTTTAAGATTCCAGTATTTCTTTTAATATGCCATTTTTTCCACATGTATTTATGGCTGAAAGATCAATTAGGATTCCTTCGTGGGAAGTAATTTCCATCAGTTCAATTACCCCATGTAATTGTTTCAGCAATCATAATATCAATCAAATAGCCATTTAAATTTTTATTTAGAGATTCAATTACCAAACATCAAGCAGATGTAAACACTTCTTTCACTACAAACACCATTTTACCCCCTCAGCATCCTCTAAATCACAGAAACACACATGGAATCCTTTAAAACCTCCTTGAAACTTTTAGGGCTTCCTGCTTCTTTCACAACACACTCACTGAAGACAAACCCAGATTGCTGGACCTGGGTGTGGGGACAGAGACACTCCTACCTGCTCCTGACCCCACATACCCTCCAGCTCCAAAAGCCTTCCTTGACTTACCTGTGCCTTCTCCCCTCTTCTGCCTTTCAGGTGGCAAGGAATCCCAGTTATCTGTTTACCAAGGAGAATTCTGTTTCCTGGTGCTTTTACAGCTGTATTTCAATCAGTGGCTGATCCATCTGGAGTTAGTGCTCTCATCTTTCCCTAGAGCCTTTCCCAGACAGTCCCTCTCATTCCAATGCTGCTAGCAGGTATTGTCATTCAACCCTACTTTTACATGTAATTCACTAAACTTCAGAAAGATGCCTGTCAAGCAAGTCAATACTTTACACTCCAGCTTGAATCCACTTTTTGCAGTGCATCAAAATGCAAGTTTATTTTTGCCTCCTAAGATTTACAACCAAAGTAGAACAAGCCTGGAAATGAGAACACCTGAATGAAATGGCAAACCAGTGGTTGCAAGAATGATCAACGTATCTCCTAGAGTCCAGAGAGAACAAATGTTGTCAGAACAACTAGTTACAAGTGCATTAAAACTCCCCAAGGAGAAAGAAAATGCAGAGCTGGTTAAACATTTATAGGCACCCCTGAGTTTTAGTTACTCTATGCATAGCACAATACAGCTTCCTCCCAAAGCGACACCTGCTCTGCTCTCAAATCTTTGTATTATCACCAAGAACCATTTAATCTAAGTGAATAAAAGGCTCGTCGTGCCTTCCCCACTGACTGCTTCAAAAAAATAAGAACGTTAACAGCCATCTTTGCCCAGCCTAGGAAAACGTGAGCCCACCCACAGGGATTGTAGCTGGAGCTACGGGAGCATGCACAGCCACAGCTTTACAGCACGCTTCAGGTAAAACCAGTTAAAATTCCCAGTATGGCTTTGTAGTATTTATAGAACAATATTATACATCAGAAAGAGCAGCTCTCATCAGGCAAACACGTTGAGACTCCCACTGATGCCACGATGATTTTTTGCCTTTTCTTTTATATACCCTTTTATACAGCTTTTATGTACCCTCAGTGCTTTCAGCATGCATACTTGTAATTCCTCAAGTCTGGTAACTTAGCATAGTTCTGATATTCTGTTAAGCCAGGAGACCAAACATCCTGGAAGCCTCGCAGTTAGAGGCCAGAAAGCCCTAGAAACCAAGGTCTTCCCTAGAACACATCCTGTAAACTAAGATAGGCCCATCCAGGGGGGAATTCCTCAGGATGGGGGGGTTCATTCAAGCCTCTCATTAAGGAATTTCAGATAGATATGCTAATTTGCAAGGCCTATAAATTGTATACGTGATCTACTGTGTGTGTGCTTTTCAGCACATTCCACCCAGACAAAGTGGTGCACCCTTGAGGATCCTTAAATAAATACTGAGATAAAAACCCCTTTTTCCCTTAACCGTGTCTGGCTTTTAATTTTAAGACCAAGAAAAGGCAACGCCACAGCTGAGCTCTGCCTGGCTGCCTCAGCGATCCCAACAAACACACTATGCAACTTCTTCTCCTGCCTTTTATCTCTGATAGAGGCACCCAAATGAAAAAGTCAGGCTGGGGGATGACACTGACACGTCATTGTGGCACTTGAGACGTTCTACTCAGAGACGTTTTAACTGCAAAAACACTTCAGTCTTGGGCACAGCAGCCAACGTCACATCTTTGGGGGGAATAAGGAATAAAGGAAGGAAGAAACAATATCCCTTTGTCCCAAATCCCTTTTACCTACCTGCACAGCCAAAAGCTAGGTGATACCTAGAAGATGGGCTGAATTTGACACAGCACACGTTAGCCTTGGCCTCAATGCTTGCGACGGAGTTGTCCAGGTTGGTAGACCACAGTTTCACTAGAGAAAGGGAGAGAGAGACATCAATAAACAAAACCAACAAAAACATGAACTTCATCTGAAAGGCCTAAAATCTAGTTATTTCATGAATAAGATTCTGGAAAGCATCAGTTGGCTAAGATGTTAGTGAGTCTAAAGGGTCAGTTGTCACTGGTGGTTGGTAAATTCAAGAATATTCTCAAGTCCACATTGTAAATATCCTGCCCATCTCTATACACACAGGAGATGCCAGAAGTCCCCACCCACACACCTGAGACCCTCAGAGCAGGTGACTAACCACGTGCTACCACCTCAGTGCTTAAGGTTACTGCAGTGCAGATTCGTACAACCAAGAACAGCAAGGCTTACATCCTTTTTTGTTCCTTGTCCCTGCACTGGGATGCAAGAACTCCGTGCTCCACAGCAAGACTGCTTTGCACAGAATAAATATACCTAATTGTATGCACAGTGAGTGAGAACAACTTGTTTTATTCTTGAGAAGCTGGCACAGACGGGAGAGAAATCAGTATGCTGGCTTCCTATGATGCAATAATCCCTTGGTACAAGAACTTTACTGTTCTGTGAGAGTACCACATGAACACTGATTAAACTACGTGCTAGAATGAGCTCTTCCCCCAAGCACTCCAGTGCTTCACAGAATGGCCAACAAAAAACACCAAGGCTTTTCAAAACACAGCCTTCCCCACCTGCCAGAAACACTTCAAGCACCATGCAACCTTAAGATGAAGAGTGCCTCACATAGTTAATCTTATTATTAAAAGGTGCTCCTCACATAGTTAATCTTATTATTAAAAGCTGAACAACATCCTGCCTTCAGCCCAGATAAAGGAGCAGCAGATTGGCATCAAGCCCCATTGATGCCTACAAGGCAGAAAAGACTTAAAACATTCTCCCCTCCCTCTTTTCTTGATGAGTGGCTCAAGCTGTACTTGAGTATCACAGTCTGAGGCTGGAAGCAGAGCAAGCTGGAACCAATGTTGAACACGCAGGAGCTACACAAAGGGTTAATCCCCTCAAGAGTTCCCCTTGAGCTGCATGGGCTTCTCCAGATCTGTGGCCAACAGGTCCTCCAGTCTTCTACTGAAAGATCACTTTGGAGGTGAAGTGAGCAAAAATGGCAAAACAACAGGAATCTGGCAACCCACTGTGATCAATACATGAGAGATCAGCAGTCCCTGATCTCATGGTGTGTCCCCCACCCTCTGAGGGGTCCTCTATGTCACCTCTTGGTCAGCAGTTCCCAGGGGCTTTGAGGGAGAAGCAAGGTTTCCACGTGGATGATCCGAGGATGCTTGAGAACACGAAGGAAAAGGAGGAATACTGGCAGGTTGGGTCTAGGGCACTCTTTAATAGCATGGCAAGCAATGAGAGCAACAGGATTGGGCTGTTTCTGCCCATACAAGGATGGAGGAAACACAGCACTGCTCAGGAGCACACCCAGGAATCACTGTAAATACAGCACTGCGTGGGTACCTGGCAGCTGCCTGGACCCATCAGAAAGCAGCACACACAGACACCAGCAGAAATACAAACACCAGTGGCATACTCTATTTGCCCAGAAGCATTATGTAAAATCCAATGAAAACAGCACCTGGCCTGAGGTTGGGTTTCAGAAAAAAATCCATTCCCATTGATCAGAGCTATAATATTTGTCCTAAACACCTGGCTACAATTCTAAATGAAACAACAGCTTTGCAAGCATGGCTTAAGAAGCTTTCTTCTCCCAGGCAAGACTGGATGATAAAGCTTCTCCACCATGTTCTGTACTTGGGGACAGAGGGGAGCAGGAACAGGGAGGAATTTTGCAAAATGAAGTTATCAACGTTTTGCTTAAATCAACAGACAACAAGAGATGAGTGGTATAAGTTCTGGTGGCATTAAAGGCCATCAGGTTCATGGATGAGATAAGAAGCAAAACATGTTCACAAGAGGACAGTGTCAGCACACAACACCACTTCAACCTGAGGAGAGCGGGGTGGGTACATGAACTCAAGTTCAGAGCAATATTGTGCCCAAATCTTGTATTAAAACAACACAGGCTTATCTTGAAGCCTTCCAACCAGGTATTTAAAGCTGCATCCACAGGAGCCAAGTCTCTCCTTGACACCCCCCCAAACAAACAAACAAATGGCCATCTGGTCCCAGCTTTGTAGCAAAAGCTAATTGAGGGCTCTGTTTCAGCTTGGCTCCTTTTTTCATTCAAGCTTGCAGGTCATAAGCTGAGCCATTTAATCTGGTGAGGAGACAACCCACGTGCTCAAAGTCATCGTAATATTCGTTACAACTGACAGGCGCAGATTAGAGCCTGCAATTTCTGTGATCTAACTGCTGTGAGATACGCCGGGCTCCAATTATATCTTAGTACCATAAAAAGGATAGATGGGACACGTAACAACACATAATGAAACATGTCAAGTTTTACCTAGAACTGCCCATTATTTTTTAAAAAGAACTGACAGGTTAATAAAGCATAATTCGTAAGGGTAGAGTTTATTTGCTGTAGCTTTCACCGAATTTGCTGAGGTCGAGGCAGTAATTATACAACACACAGATGTCTTGATCACATCTAGAATTGTGTTGATGAGACAAGCAACCATCTGAGATTGACTATTTCTGAAACACATGTTCTCAAAGCATATTTTTCCTCATTTTGCAGCTGCTGAGAGACATCTTTATGTGGCCAAATACCTTCCCCTCACAAAAGTAGTAAAAAGATGCCTTCAGAACAGTTTTTTCAGTTTAAAATATTTAAGTCTTTTCGAGATTTTTTTTTAGTTGGAGCTTTACATCAAATGTGTAAGTTTATAAATTAACTTTCCATGCATCAGTTCTGTGTCTGAACACTGACTAAAAGAGGCAGAAGCCTGAACCACAGTAGCTGAAGGTGTTGATGTTCACACTTGGTACACAGAGTAAGGATGTTTCATCCAGCCTGTCACTCATGCAATTCTTATCTGCTCACGTGATGAAGAGCCTGCTGCTACTCTGAAAAACCTCTAAGCCAGGAATAGGATCTTGCTACCAGAAAATTCACTTGCAGAGATTAGCAGAATCCCTAAGAAAGGAGAAAGCTGCTGAACTGTCCTGCTAGGCAAAATTTTGGACCCACTGCCCTGTGCAGGCGTCAGGAAGGTGGTGTACACTGATGACTGTCAGTAGGCAGTGACTGCAGGGTACTCCTTGCATAAGACACAGACTTTCTTGTCAGTATTATAACTATCAACATCACCTAGACCTTTTCAAGGCACTCCCACCAAATGAATCCAACAACCCTACAAATCTCCAGAAAATCCCCGAATTTTTTAGCCAGGAAAATGACCAAACTGAAGGTTCAGCTTGATATTTTGAGAGCAATAAATACCTACACCTCAAGTCAACAGAAGCTGAAGGAACAAAATATCAATGAAAATGAAGTCCCAAACAATCCTGTGGAATTTGGAGGAGCAGACTCTGAGCTGCAGTTCTTAGGCTATGTCCCCTCTGTAGAAGGCTTTCCTTTTTTTTTTTTATGAAGCCAACTCTGCCTTGCTGAATTCAGAGGCACTATAAAAAATAATAGCTGCAGGACTAGTACCAGGGTCTCATTTACCTAGGCAGCATGGAAATTACTTTCCTTAGATGCAATGAAACAGATGCCTGCATTCCTCCTTGCCATGAGACAACACAAAGTAATTATTGCTACAAACACAGAGCTCTCAGGTGCTCCTGTTCTATCCTACCTCTCAATTTTGAGCCAGGAATAATGAAGGAGCTACAGATGTAAAACCAGGACTCTTTTCTTCAGTTGAATTTATCAGTGCTCCTTCTATCTCCTTGAGTTTCAGAGAGCTTCAAAAACAAAGCCAGGGCAGAGAAACACTTGATCACCCCCAAAAAGGCATCTATCCCAGCAAAGACAAGTTCTACCCATACAGCATCACAAAATATTTCACTCTCCCTCACCTGCTAACTTCACCATGGCCATAAAACTGCACCCCCAAGCCAGAACAGACACCTGTAAGTCATTAGCTAAGTGTATTAGCTCTAGCCCTGTCTTGGTACTTTGATGCCATCATTTTGCCTTCACAAAATTAATCTTTTCTCTTCCAAGAGCAGAAATTCACCCTTTACTACTTACATGAGAACCACAGCTCCTGCCATTTATTATGTGCATAAAAGAATTTAAATTAGGGCAGTGCCTTCTCCCCAGGCTGCTTGTAGAACAAATAAACACCAATTATGCTCACTGCTGTCTAGTTAGAGCATACCTTTGGGTCCCTACAGACACACACAAGCACCTTTGCCCTTTGAAGAGGGGAGGGCATAACAACTGTAGGTAAAAGTGAAGGGTTTGTATCCACAGCAGTTCCTCTAAGTACGGCAATGCTTTCATGCCGTCATCATCTGCTATGAAAGTAGAAAGATCTTCCACAAATAAGCACATTCATTCTTCATCTAACAAGATGGACAGTGCAAGAACCTGGTGCCCAAGGATGCAGCTTCTAATTACAGGAGAATCCCTGTCTCCCTGATAGCGCTCTGTTAGCATCCCCCTCGCAGCGCCTGAGCCCCGGCAGAGAGAGCTGTGAAGCCCAGGATTTTTTACTCTGAAACACCTTCCCCAGTGCATGCCTACTTTCAGAATTAGCTTCCCACTTGAAAAGACCGAGGGCAGACAGGCAGACACACAGGCAAGCGGGTGGAACTGGCAAAGCTGTCCCTTTTCTTGCTGGCTTGTCCTGATCACTTGACAGGGAAATGTGACACTTGTGCTTTGTGGGGAGGAATGACGACGAGATTAGCTCCGGAAAGCCCAGTGTGGCCTCAAAGCAGCAGAGAAATAAAAGAGGACAGGAAGAGTAGATAAAAGATCTTTCCTGCCAGATACTGGCCGTACATGTATTATTGTGTATTAAAACTGACCAGAACTCAACCAAACGGTCACAAACATAAGCAGAAGGACAAAATTTTAAGTTAGGCAGGTTTGAATTAAGACACTTGTCATAAGTGTTACCTTTCCCTCACATTCAATCCTTTCAATGTGATCACCGAAATGGGAGACTGACACTACAACATTAATGTGGACAGTTTGCTACTATTCTGTACCTCAAAGACTTCTAAAATCTGTGCTGAGACTCCATCTGTCTCTAAAGGGCACTTTATATATGCAAATCACAGGCAAGTCATGGTAAAAATAAAGGATAAAATGTTTCAGCCCAGTTTTATCCACCAAAACCCCAATACACCTTCAAAGGACCTTTGTGAATTAAAATGCAGGTTATGTGGATCTGCAGGCTTTATTACAATAATTTCTAAGTAAACAGTACACTTTTAGAGACAATTACTGAGGAAGTGAACTGTTAAACTGAAGACAGAAGCTCTGCTTGCAGCTGGGCTTTGCAAAACTGGACACCTCGTTAACTTGGCAATAAATGCAGATCCACCTGGCAGAGCAGCTTTCCCACATGCATGGCAGGAGTGGGGAGCACTGATGAAGAGGCTGTTAACTTACAAGGTGAATATTCACTCCTGCTGTATTTAAGCACACAGAAAACACACCTGCCTTCCACCAAAAAGGAAAGGGAAGTGTATGGAAAACATTTAAAACTCACCTTAACTATAAAATAATCACTCAAGTTTTGTAAACAGAATTACCAGCTTTGAGAACTGTAGTGACGGTACGCGGGAGAGTGACTTCAAACTGCCAGAGGGCAGGGTTCGATGATATATTGGGAAGGAATTCCTGGCTGGGAGGGTGGGGAGGCCCTGGCACAGGGTGCCCAGAGAAGCTGTGGCTGCCCCTGGATCCCTGGAAGTGTCCAAGGCCAGGGTGGATGGGGCTTGGAACAACCTGGGACAGTGGAAGAGGTCTCTGCTTAAAAAAGGTGTCTCTGCTCAAAAAAATGAGCTTTAAGGTCCCTTCCAACCCAAACCATTCTATGATTCTGTGATTGCCAAATGCAATTGAGGAACAGTAATTTCTTTTGGAACAGCATTTAAAAGCTTTTTGAAAGGGGGGGAGCAGCTCACAAGGTTTAGTACTTATGAAAAATTAATTTATCATTTCGAAGCAAATCATGAAGAGCTCTGTCCAGAGCTCTATCAGCCCATCTGGGAGAGCTGATCCCCACTGATTAGGAAAGGAACTTTTAAGCTCTTGCTGTTAAATAACTCTGATTTGATGCTGTAAACATATTACAGATAAAACTCTCGTTCCTTAGGGATGAAGAATACCACCTCTCACTCAGTGCTATCCTCTTCCTTAGGAGCTTCCTATTTCTTCTTAGAAGAGGAACATTTTTCTACCACCATGTGGTAAAGGGCTTGGCCTAAGGGTTCTCCACGAGTGCTTTGTCGGATGGACCCTGGAGTGTGGAAAGCTGAGAGCTGCTCCCAGCACTCCTACTCAGCCCACCATCCACATCCTTAAAGCTCCAAGAAACACAGGGCACACTTTGAAAGCAGGAAGCTCCAGCACAGCCTTTAACATGCAGAGCTACAGGTAAAAGAGCAGCAGGCGTTTTTTAACTGCTGCTTTTTTACTGACAGCCTCATTTTCGAAATATAAATACATGCTGTTCTTCTGAAAGGCCCCCAGGCTTTAACTCAACAAGTTTAACTAATGTTAAAACACATTTTGGTTTGTTTGGAGTCCAGGAAAATGTTAGCTGAGGGTATATTACACAAAAAAAAAAAGTGAAGCAAGAGCTCTTAATCCAAACAAAGCCTCTCCCTCTCTAAGATCCAAATGGTTCAGTAATATCTTGACACATCACCACAACAACTACAATACTGAAGGCAGCTGAGGAATCAGCTCCTTGAAATAGCACATTGTTATTCTTCCAAGGGAATACACAGAGCCTAGGTCTTCTGCACAGAGATTGCAATAAAATAGTACCTTTGGCATCATCAGAGCCTGAAGCCAATAGCTTAGGGTCCATCAAGTTAAAGTCAACACTCCAGCACCTTTTCTCATGCTCCTGTTGAGAGAAACAAAAATATTGCAAGGCAGTGAGTTGTAATATGACAAAACAGTAAAGGAAAACACACATGTTTGGTATAAATTGTCAGCAGGGACCTGGAGAGAGAAGCTTACTATGTTTAGCAGCTTCTCAAAAAATATCTTTTCTCCCAATCAGACCAATCCTGTCAATATGCTAGGCATGCCAGGAAAGCAGAAAACACTAGAATGGCTTTTTTAAAAACTAGAACTGATTTCATTTTCACTTGGAAAGAAAAAAAAATATTTCAGGAGATACACATTAAAAACCTGGTTTTGCAGCATGCTTTGACTGGCTGGGTTTCCACCATGTAGATCTTCTCCTAGATGGTAGTTCTATCTTCCAATCCTAATAAGCAACTTTTAAGTATCTGCCAATACTGACAAGATGCCCATTTCAAACACCTCGTCTCTGAAAGTCCAGGAAATCCTCACCTTCCTGTTGAGCTATTAAGCAAATCTTCTGGTGTCTAATCCTCTGTTTTACCACTCAAATAAATATTATTAAAAGACTGCACACTCTTGCTCAAAACACAGAAGAGCTGTAATTGCTGTGCTGGCACATCCAACATGGAAGCAGAACATTGCCTTGAATAAAACCTGAAATTCAGTCAAACCCTTTGTTTAAAGCCTTCACACAGGCTTAGACAAAAAGCTCACAACGATGAAGTCACTAAAGGGTTTCAGTACATGCAAAGCAGATGTCAATGCCTCTATGCAAATCCAAATAAAAAATTCAAGAAATCTGATAGGAAGCAAAATGAGTTTGTTTTAACATAAGCAACAGCTGGTCGTCTCTAGGTTGATTATTCAGCCTCATCAAGAAATGCAAAATGTATTTGAGAGGAAAGCTAGACTAGATTTATTCTGTCCAGTATAATTTCTCTTTCATTGAGATATGCCAAGGATTAATGAAAACAAGCATTATAAAATGGGTAAAAAACAACAAAAAAGTAAACAAAGGCTTAAATAGGAATTAAAACTTATGGTGAGCTGTCAAGGAGAGGGAACTAAAGTCCAGTCTGTAGTTCATTCATTATCGCTGACCAGTTTCACTGGACTGTCCTACCTACACAACAGCCTGCAGCACTTCCAGCCTCTTCCCAAACACAACAGCCCTCTTCCACCCTCCTCGTTCTCATCACAGGCTTCTCAGAAGCCATTAGATAGAAACTCAGTGTTTGAGTGTCAAACGCCAGGAGCTTCTCCTGCAGCAGGTCTGGCTGTCAGCTGAGCGTGCTGAGGGCTGGCTGTGTGGGGGAGGAAGGGTTCTGCCTTGTGCTGCCTTCTCCCAGCCTCACACCCAGCTCTGCACTTTGCACTTCTGCTTCACGAGCACCTCTGCTGGCAATCACTGCAGGGTTTTACAAAAGGCTTTTGACAAAGACTGAAGTGGAACAGGTATGGAGAGACAGAGGCTTCTAAAGAAAGGCGAGACAGCTTCCAGGAACTGATTTCTCCCTGTGCAGATTCCCTGCTCGAAAGCAGCAGCAAGAAAACATCAACTGCCTCATGACTGTGACAGGAAAACAGAGCTGCCTCCCTTGGAGGACTACAGCTCAATAAAGCTGTGCGGATGAGACACATTTACCAACCAGAAGGAACATCCATTTTACCCTGTGGAAAAAGAGTACACCTCCAGCAAAAGGACCCCCAGTACTGTCCGAGTAAAAAGCAAAAGGCTTTTGCTGGCCTAGGAGCAGAACCTCAGAGTCAGTGCTGCTCCCTCAGTGCAATCATGGCACAGGAAATGCCAGCTTTTGCTGGTCTAGGAGCAGAACCTCAGAGTCAGTGCTGCTCCCCCAGCACAGTCTTGGCACAGGAAGTGTTGCTTGCTGGTTGTGTGTTACCTGGTAGACCTTGGATCTTTGTCCCGTGAATCCATCCCAGAGGATGACTGTGCCTTCGTAGTCGCTGCTGGCTAGCAGGTTCTTGTGGTAACTACTCCAGCTGATACAGCTTAAAAAGAGCAAGCCCTGGTCAGTCTGACAGTAAACCATAATGTAAAGCACAAAAAATCACTCAGGCAGTAAGTATCTTTTCAAAGCACACTGCACCTTGGTCAAACCACCCCACTGAAACGTGCAGCTTCGGAAAACAAAACAAAACCCACCAGAAATAAAACAAACCTTCTTCCACAAACTAAAAGTAAAGCTTTAATGGCTGAAGAGACATTTCCCCCTTGATATGAAGTGCTAGGGTTAAGAATTTTTTAAAAATGCATTTATCTCAAAAACTGTGATTTTTTTGCTATTTGAATACCACACAAATTCTCAGAGAGCTCAAATTTTGACTCCTTAACCTCTTAGCAATAGACACTACTGTTATTTCTACCATAAACAAATTATAATTATACCATAAAGATAACTACTTACTTAAGAGTAGCAGTGTATGTAAAATGCATAGCTGTAAATCAACCTCTCCTGCAGGGCACATCTAATACTCTATATATGTACCTATGTGCACATGGAAGTCTGGCTTCTGAGAAACTACTTCCAGCTTCCTGTAAATGCTGGAAGTAAAGCCTTCCTATGCAGGAGGAAACAGCAGTTTGTTTGCTGTGAGTATTTTAGGAAATGTTTCTGATCAAGAACTGGAAAATATATCACACAGGTTTTTATTTCAAGCTGAATTGAGGGGCTGTGCTTAACTAAATGATGCTTCCACTGGCCAACGCTAACGATGAGCAGAGAAAACAAGAGCAGCAACACTGCCAAGTCACACTCGTAGAGTTCTGGCACTATGCCTCCACTCTGACTCCCAAAAAATGTGACAGAGGTAAGAAAATTCGTAATACTTGTTCACCAATTTTTGGACCATCTGGCAAAGAAGCACGCCAGTTGGTACGAACTGTGATGTACACAGCAGAAGCTGAACTGACAGATCCCATTCGTGCAGGTCCTCAAGCAGCTCCGACACAGATAACTGGATCATAACAGCCTTGGGGGCAAGTTTTAACCAACAATATAAACCAGAAGTCCACAATTCTGTAACTTCTTAGTACTGCTTTGATCAGTGCAGCTACACATTGAAATATGATGTAGATACACGGATACTGATTTAGGAGTACTATACCTTGCCCAATTCTTGGTTCCACTATACACTTGCATCCTGTTTTCCTTAATTTACACACAGAAGAGGAAAAATCCTTTTCCTTTCTTACAGTAGTTAAATATAAATATTTATTTATCCACTACTTAAGTAACAGCAAGCAGCACTGGTATTCTGCTCCTGACTACAGAGAAACTTAACAGCATCCCTTGGTTTTAAAACTTTATATTCCAAAACTTTAAAATTTTATTTAGCCAACTAAGTCACTGTTTTTAACCACCAGCTGCTAAGAGGATGGTTGCAGTGACACAGCTCATGCAATGATTTCCCTGGCTTCACCTCTTCCATGATATGTCATTCATGAGAAAATGTTAAGTATCCCTAGCCCTTGTAGGCATGAGAGCTGTCCACAAACACATCATCAAGGAGCCATCACTACTCCAGCTCTACTTCCACTTAGGTACCCACACAGAAAAGCAGGTCTTGACAGCCTGTGATTTACTAGAAGCTTTATTCTGAGAAGCTTAAGTATCTCCCCGAGTTCCAAATGAAGCCACTGCCCACCAGGACCATGAGGTGAAGGTTGCAGCAGCCCAGAGATAACCACATCTGACATCTGGAGTCATGTTTCCAGGTGGAGCAGTCCCTGATGGAAGCAAAAGCAGTTCAAAGGCCTAGAGCTACAGCACAGTGAGCTCCAGGCTGAGAGCAGTCTCCAGCTAATGGCAGGGAGGTCGACACCACACCACACCACAGGAGACCTTTATCAGTTCAAACCTGTTCCCCTGACCAGATTATCTCCTCTCAAGTCAGGGCTTCAAAGAGCTTAAAGAAAAAAGGAAATAATCTGTAAGAGAAGCCATCATGTACAAGCAGGAAGAATACAACCCAGAGCCATATCTTAGAAGGCAGTCTCCTATCTGGATGGCTTTGAGAGGACATCAGACAACACCAGCAAGTGAAGAGGGTCCCAGAGAAAGGTGACACTTTGGGTGGTTAGAGGATGGATGTTTCAGCTGAAGTGTGAAGAGGATAATCACATAACCACATCTTGTCAAAAAAGAAATCACCCCAGACAATGAAAATTAGTAATTACTGAGTAGGTAGAAAGATACAAAGGACAAGATTTTAACAGTTCTGTTGGAGCCGTGATAGATTTAAAATACTTCACTGGCTCAGATGGTACAGATGGAGAAAAACACAGGGTTTCTGTGCCCAAAGCCATGTTCATTAGATCTGGCACAGCAAAGATCCCACTGCAGCCTGATGGTGTTCACAAGGGGTTAACACTCATTTGGAAAGCATTTGTAGATAGACTTAAGAGGGGAAAACAGGAACTGACAGGTGAAAAATGTTTAGGGATTTGCAGCCACTAAGTGGTTCAATTAACACCTTTTAAGTCACACACACCATAAATCTTTCATTTTTAAGTAATATGATTAAAGGATCACAGTAAGACAAAATCAACTCTGTTCCAGCTCTCTGCCTTAATTCTGCCCTCATCCTCACTCAACTCTCTTTACAAAGTTTCAAACTAGAGCTTTTTCCTTAACACTGCAGTACCTGAGCTTCTGTCTAACTTAAATTATTCCAAGTAACCTTTGTAGAGCACAATTTAGGGTTGGATCAGGTAGAGGGGAGCTCCTTTTCCAGGTAGTTTTCTAGCAACGGCTATCCTTTCATAGAAATCACAGAATGATTTAGGGTAGAAGAAACCTCAAATATCCCCTCATTCCATCCCCCTGCCACAGGCAGGGGCACCTTCCACTATTCCCAGGCTGCTCCAAGCCCTGTCCAACCTGGCCTTGGACACTGGCAGGGATGGGGCAGCCACAGCTTCTCCAGCAACCTGAGTTGTACCATCCTCTGAGCAGACAGCTTCCTAACGAGTAATCTAAATCTCTCCTCTTTCAGTTTAAAACCATTCCCCCTTGTCCTATCACTCTCTGCACCTCTAAGAAGTCGCTCTGTAGAAAGTCCTTTGGTTGGATCCTCTGGCATCTGTGACGATGCACATGTGGAAGAAGGCTGTCCTAGAGCTGGGATGTTATGGTGTTTCTCTTCCACGTGGCTTTCCTGGGACCTGCAGAGGGTTGAGAACCTACTGCCATGTTCCCCTTAAGGGAAGCAGTGATCTTTCTTTCATGCCCAACACAGGCAATTTTGTTGAAGCTTTAAAGACATCTATTTCTTTGGGTTCCCTTGAGATGTTATCATGGGTAATGAACTGAGTAACAAACTCCAAAAAGGCATGGAGGAGCAAGCTGGAGAAGGGCACAGGAAAGGGCAAAGGTGACACGAAGCAAAAACGCAGCTTACGTAGTCCTCAAACAGATTAACTATCAAACCACTGGAACTTCATAAAAGTAACCTTCTGTACACAACCTTTAGATGGTCTGCAGCCACATCCAGGAGAAACTGAAGTGTGAAGGCTCTGAGATATGATATAAAAATAACTTCCTAAGGCTGAGAGAATGCACAATTCAGCACTGGACTAAAATGCATTGTGCGATGCCATCTTTTATTTTAAGTACAGTAGATGTATTTTTTTTCAGTTTTTGCTCTGTTCTTTAATCCAGAAAGAGAGTGATAGTTACACCCCAGAGGTTTATCTTATCAGCAGTTGTGATAGTTTTCCTTCCTAGGGGATTAAGCTGCAGAAACTGTAGTTGAAAGCTAATCACCAACCTCTGAAAAACTCTCCTAACCTCAGCATCTGATCCAGCCACACAGAAACCCTGACCCTGTAAAGATTCATGTGCATCCTTCATTTTATTCGGAGACACAAGTGGGCCAGCTCAGTTAGCATTGTCAGTTATGCTGATCTTTCTTTCATGAGCCAGGATTTTTATGGCTGAAAGGTCTCAAACCCAGGATCAAGCAACCCAGTGTCAACCACCCCTCTGGCAGTGAGAGTTAAATGAAGTTAAAGCTTTTAATAAGGCACAAACTTCTGTGGTCTGATCTGCTTCTGAACACCAAGTGCTCCAGTCTGTCACCAAGAGCCAGCTGATGACTGGTAGTTTTAGGATTGAAATGTTTTTAAGTGCATGATCTACTACTGCAAAGAACATCCACATGAATAACAACACGTGGTGAATACTTCAGAGACATATGGAATTACATTACTGCTATGAATGTTTTAAAATAAACCCCTTTTTTTCCTCATCAATTCCAAAAAGACCTCTAGTATGGTTAAAGACAAATAGTTCTAGAGAAAAATGTCATCTTCTTGCAAAGGGAAGCAGTAATTCCAAAAGCTAGAATTGATGCAAGTTGAAGGTATACTTCCTCATAACCTGATTGGTGTCAAACATCCTCTGCATTGGAAATACAGGCATCCAACACAACCAGCTCATACCACCTCAAACAGCAAAGACTCTATGATGAAAAAGACCAGATGACAAGTTTTTGCTTAATTTAAACTTAACAGCGAGAAGTGGCTGCCATTCTCAAAGCTGACAGCAATACACCCATGAAGTGCTGTAAGGATACAGCAATCACACGTTTGATTTATTGACACCGAAAAATGAAAACAGTAAAATATTAGCAGCCTCCTAAAAAAGAAAGACTACTGATGCTTTGCTTTTACTGCAATTGACTAAACAGACGCAGCTGATTTTGGAGGTTTGTGGTAACATCTATCACTGAAGTACAGATGCTGCAAACACACAGTGGTGAGCATGCAGAATACTAAACGTGGATTTCAAAAGCATGTTTACCTAACCACACTCGCACATCACCTGCTGTAGATTAACGAGGCCTAAAGCCAATTTTTTACCTGAATGCTAGATCTCCTTATTTTTCTCCCCCTGCAACCCACGGCAAAACAACAAATCTGCCTCCTGAATAAATCAGAACAGAGCTGTGGCTTGCTGCTGGCCATTCCTCTTCGTCCTTTCCCATCTCCCACGAGGGGGGGAGCTGCAGATTAGTGCCTGCCATAGCTAGGGACACAGCAAGTCATAATTAGCTCACAGGGTGCTGTTTATAGCTACTACACAATGCCAGGATTTGTTTCTTGTACTGAAGCTATGAATCTGTAAATGGGATTTTTATGAGGATTTATGTGTCATCTTGTGTTTTTCCTGGAAGCTTATGCCACTGTTGTTCCCAGGGGACGCGATGCACATTTACCAGAAACCCGACACACCGACTTCCTCCCCGTTCTTAAAAACAGGGATAAGAAGGCTTAGGGGATGATGAAAAAAGCATGTATTTAAGAAGCAGGTGGGTGTAAAAAAGGGGGTTGGAAAAGAGGAAGAGACTCAGCTACAGCTGGTACCAGGGCTCTGCTCCAGGAAAGCCTACAATCAATTACTGCTGGCACGAAGCTCAAGCTTTCAGCAGGCACCCAGCTGGCACGCGGCAGAGCAGGGCTGGGCTGGCGCCAGCCCCGGCCCAGGCACGGGCTTCCCTTCCCGCAGCTGCTCCGGGCCAGACTTGCTCTTGGCCAGACACAAATGCTGTCACCTGTCTGCTTCCATAAAAGCCCATCAGAGCCTCTGCTCCTCTGAAAGCTGAGTCACCAACATCATCGCTGATGATTTATGTTCCGGCATCGTTGCTCTGAACGAGGTTAACCAGGATCAATTTGACCAGGAGAGACATGTCACCAAATCCCATCTGCACACAGACCCCTGCATCTCTGCTGGGAAGAGAAATACCACCCACGTGCTAGAGCAGAAATATGTTTGTCTTGGATATCAGAAGGTGCACTCACAGGTGGAGTAAAGCCTCTCAAAGAAGCTGCACTTTCATCCAAATTAAGATCAACAGCTTTAAGCTGAGGCTTTTTACAAAGAGCAAGCTCCACTTGTTTAGATTTTTCTATTACAATTTGGGCACATTTTCAGCACACTGCAATATTCCATAATGAAATTACAGCCTTCATCTATAACTTCTCCCTCAAGCTACTCCACTTCAGAAAAGCAAGTTATTATGCTGCTCGCCGCTGCACCAGCGAACCCCGGCACCGGTGACTGGCAGCACAGCTAATGGATACAGCAAGGATGCGTCGGACTGACAGACCAACTTTATTTGTCAAAACCAAAAGCACCTACATGCCAAAGGAAGCCTGATATAATTGGAGGAGGCTGATGGGGGGAAAAAACCCCCCACCATTTATTTCTTCAAAGGAGTGAGAGAAACTAGGGCAAGAAAATGAGAGAGGACCCGATCCCCCCCTACTGAGGCAGAGGGTCAGAGGACAATGCATTTAGCACTGTCATATACACATAAAATATATATATGCATGACATTTGAGAATGAGAAAAAATCCTGAAAGCAAGCAGCATCTTGTCTGGAGCACAAAGCTGACATGAGTAACACCACTGAAGGCACTAATGTGACTCTCCTCACTGGCAGCTATGGAGAATTAACAATTTTCCTAACGACTGGAAGGAGAATCAGGATAGATCCCCTGTCAAAACTGAAGCAGCAAGTTTGGAATTTATTTCAAGTTGTCCAAGAAATACCAGACACACAATGCTTTTCCCCTTCTAATAAAAGCAAAAGGTATTAATTGACTGCTAGATGGTTCTCCTATTATTCTGCTCCTCTCTCCAGAAAAATGAAGCTGAGTGGTGCAAACATGGCTATGACTCAGGTAAAAATGCAGAACATTTCACCAGCCCTGCCAAACACCAGCTCCATAATCAGTACAGCATATCAATACAAATCACTCTCAGGCTGCTCTTACTCATTGTGAAATCTAGTCCCAGGGTCAGCTGCATTTACATCTTTCCCTTCATAAAATAGCGTTATGCAATTCCTGGGAATAATGAGCACAAGCAACACAGGGATGACTGATCTATCTTTAGAAATGTGTCAGCTACAAAACAATGCGTGACTTTTACACTCTAAAATAGGCTCTCAAACATTCCTAATTTTGTTGTACAACATTTTGTTTTCAAGGAAGCTGGACTGTTACATAAAATTATTACTTGCACTTTCGTGGTTGCTGTACTGCTTTTAAAATGTAGAGTACCAAATAAAAACAAATGAGTTCAACAGAGATGCCGGAGACTTGTATTATAATGGGTTTGACTGCCTGTATTATTTACTTCTGAGCTTTAACAGAATTTTTGAGTTAAGATTTTTAAGTTATTTAGCTGGATTCTTTCAGATGAAGTTCTGACATGGTAGTCTATATTTCATTGGTTCAATTACATCTAAAAGGATAAAAAAATGGGTTGACAGTAATGATAGCAGCACAGAAGCAAAAAAAAATCAAGGAAGGTCTTTTCTCAAGAGCTTTATATTATGAGGCCCAGCAGAACAGTACTTCGGGCAGACAAAAATCCCTAGGCAGAAGGTGTCAGGGAGGAGCACTGCCTGAGAACTAGCAGCCTCTCAGAAGAACCGAAAGGCTCTGGTCAATGAAGAGAAGAGAGCATGAAGGAATCAGTAACTGTTACGAAGAACTGGGTACAGAGGTTACCTTGAGACAAGCTGTGACTTTACCTGGAGCATACACCCACTGCTTTGAGCAGGCATCCAACAGCATTCGCAAGGAACACAACAGCATTTACTGCCCTACTGCCTTTTCTCCTCCAGATACGTGGGCTTTGTTACTACCTGAGATGAACCCAGCACAGACAAGTAACAGCACTTGTGCCACCCAATCTCCATCAGCTCCTGTATTCCTCCTTTCCCCTCCAATTCCCATAAAGAAAGCCAAACAATTACTACACATAAACAAGCAAGTGGAAAAGGCACTCTGAGTTCACATACAAATCAATGCCTACCTGATTTTGGAATTACAGGTCATTTCATTCTCAGGGTAGTGAATATCCACCGCATCCTGAATGACTGTACCATACTCATAGACTTTAATCTTCTTTGTCACTCCGGCGATGGCAAAGTAGTCACAGTCTCGGTCGAACTCAATACTGAGAAGCAAAAACATAGGTTGAGAACTCTTATGTAAAACACCACACATACTTAGCAGGAGGATATTTTAGCTCCTAACCACCTTGGTATGGCAGAGCTGAAAATCACGATTTGCAGTTTGCAAATAGCCAGTTCAGAACACCCTGGTCAGGTCTGGCACATGCCCCAACCGTGTGGAGTTCTTGCTCTAAGCATTGTTCTCTAATCCGCCCCTCCATCAACACACCCACATCTCCATTTCTGTGGTAGCACAATCACCCTCCTGCAGCCAGGATCTTTGTTCAGGTGCTGTGGAGGTTTTTCAGTTCAGCTACACCATCTACACTGCATGGCACCCAGGTGTCAAAGCCAACAGCTTGTCCTGGAAACGTGCTTAATATTCAGCCATGCACTCTACCATTAATGGGCCATGGCATGACTGCCCATTGATTCCTCCTGAGTACAACAGCTTCAGGAACTTCCAAGAGCTAATGCAGAGCAAAGCAGTATTTGTGAAAAAAAAGCCCTTCTAAATTCTCTGGGTAACAACAGGGGGTCGAAATCAGATCATCAGCACTGTAAAAACAACACACACTACGACTTCCACTTGTGCAAACAGAGGCACCTTCTTTTCTTGACCTGCAGGGCAAGTTTGTAATAAATATCAATGAAGTTGGAAGTAAAAGCAGTCACTTTATAACAAAGTTAAGCTGCAAATGAGAAAAGCCTGAGGTTGTACATCTAAGAGAAAGGCAGGCAGCCTTACAAACAAAGGTTACAAACAGCTAATGTCATTCCTGCCTTCACAGCTTGGAAGGGCTTGAGAGAAATCTGCTAGACATCCAGCAGCTGGGGAAGTAATCCTGCTTCCCAGGAGCTCCTGCTTTCCTGCAGCCCTGGCACTGCTGGCAGGGCAGGTGCACATACACCTGTCTCCTTCGAGGGCATCAGCCTCAGTGAGACACCTCCCCAGAAAGGGTGTGGGCGTAGCATTTGCCCTCAGTCACAAGGTCTCTGTGATCAGTAACCAGCTGTCTCCAGGTCTTCTGACTAAGCAATCAATCTACTGTTTAGAGAGGTCTCTTCTGGAGTTCTTCCACTCACTAATTCATTTCAATCCCTGCTGTCTCTATCCCTCCTCCCCCCCTTAAGAACATAGAGTGTTAATGAACCAGGGAAGAAGTTTCTTAATGGCAGCAGGGAAAACTGAGTTTACACTAATTTCATATTCAAAATCATGACAGCAGGGGTATTTAAGGTACCTTTCTACAATTAGAAAGCATTAAACCAATTACAAGAAGAGAAAGGGCTCTTCAGGCTGCCCCCATAGCTGTAACAGCAAGAGCTTTCCACTCCTCAACAGAGCTGAGAAGCCGAAGGCAATGCAATGATTCCAAGGGAATATAAATTTAAATGCCACCAGAATTTTCAAGTCCTCGTAAAGGAGATATCATGAAGTTATTTTTAAACTACAGAGAGAAAAGACTGTTGATATGCAGTCTGTTGCTATAAAATAATTCAATGAAGCAGCTTGAAACTCGGCCTTTTAACTCAGGCACCCACACTTCTCCCAAGCAGTGGCAGGAGACAGTCCCATTCACAACTGCTTGCTAGAGAAGCTAGTCAGGTGCAGCCTGCAAAACCATGAGCCCCTAAATTGCACAGAGGAACATGCTTGTGACTGGGGAATTAAGCAAGCATGCAGGCATCTATTTAAATAAGATGGGAGAGGGAAAGAAGTCACCTAAGCATGCAGGCTGCTCTCCCCACTCCCCAGATCTACACTAGTCTAAATCACTTTTTATACACACAGGATGAAAACACCATTCAGGCCTGTCTTGTTTTGTCAGCTCACCCTATTCCGTGGAAGAATTTTATAATCAAAGCCTCTACAACAATACAGCGGATTTCCTTGTACCACAATCTTAATTGAAGCGCTGTCTCCGCTCCTGCTCGCTGCCCCGTGGATTCAGGTAAAGCTCAACTAAACTGATGGCAGTGATTCATCTGCCTGGATTCAATTTATACCCTCAGCCTTCTGCTGAAGAAAGAAAAATAATGCATTACAATGTCTGGTAAAAAGCCAAGTTATTAGAACAGAATAGAGCCTCTCTCACTTGGGTTGGGTCTGCTTCTCTAGCATTAATTCTATTTTTTTTTTTAATAGAGACATGCTGTAAACATAACAAATGAGTATTTCAATATGCCCATAAAAGTTAACACATCATTAAAAAAAAAAGTAAAAAGCCTTAAGCAAGGGAATTGTCAGACCTGTGACCTTCAAACAGCATCAAAGGCACTGCAGGGAGAAAAAGAATGCAGAAATAAACCACTACCAGTAGACACCAACACACACCTGCACCTCAGCCTCCCATCACCTGTGCTCAGTCCTGGGACAGCCAGTGTTCTCACCTTCTGCCAGTCGGCTTTCTTTCGGTGATTTACAAACAAAAGTAGGAACAATCTAAGTACCTAATCAAGTGGATAACATACCATATTAAACTGTTCCTAATATTTGCAAAGCTCTGCTTATGCCTCCCTCGGCTAATCAGCATTAGGACAAACAGCCTATTTGCACAGCAACAATTATTTTTATGCTTTTTCCTGCAAGTCTTTTAAATGCACTTAGTATTATGCAAGCCTTATTTGCATTTAACTAGCTCCAGGGTATTCCTGTCACTTGCTGCTTGAAGTCTTTGTGTCAATGTAAGCACTTGCTTAGACACAAGCTTATCTGTATGAGAATTCACCAGAGAACTTAAGTTTTGTTTTGTCTTGTCAAAAGACTCAACAGGGCCAGCTCAGAAAGATAACATTCTGCTTTGCAGGTGATACATTTCCACAGTCCAAGTGAATTCCTCATTAGCACAATAACAACATGCAATAGAATAATAGGAAATAATTCAAACCCCAAGTGAAATTACCTTTTGGACCAGCAGTGGTCCTTGCTCCTCAAAGATGTGCTTGTTAACAACAGTTACCAATTGCTCCTTTTTTTTTTAGCCTATTTTTAAACTCCACATTTGTGACCAACAAAGACTAACCAAATTTCTATAAGGAATCTTCTGGGGACACAAGAACTGCTGGATATTTGAAAGAGCTTTATAAACATGACGCAGAATAACTTAAAGAAATCAAATTGAAAGGATCTGATGGTTTTGTTCATGGGAAAATAGAAGACAGACATCTCCCATTCCCAAATCACTGCTTTCTTTCTCCTAAGAAGCTGACAGCCACAGCTTATGAAAATACCACTAAGAGCTGCTAGAAAGTAAGCACATCCTCAAGGGTTCAGATTTCTCCACTGCTTATCTTAATTCCCAATCTGCGAGATTATAAATCAATTGCTTTATTTTAATGGTAAAACCTATGACCTTGGAGAACACTCATAGCTAACAAATAGAATTATGAAACAGATTGCTTCTGAAACATGCCTGGAAGCCTGCTTTGGTGTTGAGGATAGAGCAGCAGGGAAAGAGTAAAGAATGAGTACTTAGCAGCTCTGCCATTGTGTAAAGCCTTACTACATTTGCATCCTGCTGGTGTGTGCAGTTGTTGTGCACATCCCTGGAGGATGCGCTGGAGTTAGGGAATGCATACAGATGGGCAACTGAATTGATTAAAGGAATGGAGCAGCTGCCTCACCATAAGGGTTATGAACAAGGCAACAGCAAGACTGGTGTTCAACAAGTCACACCACAACTCAGAGATACTCGCCAGAAGGCTTGATTTGGGACAGAGGAGGGTTTCCTCCCTCCCAGTTACACTTTTGAGAACCAGTGCATGTTTCAGGTAGCAGCTCCTGCAGAAGTAACTAGTGGGAGAGTGAACCTGACAACAGCAATCCATGTACATCTGGTTCATGCCAGATATTAACAGGTATGTGCTGTATCTACTGTTTGAAAACAGGAGAAGGCAGGGCTGCATCTACGTGCATTTGCCTTTAACTGCATCACCACTTACAGCCAAAGGTCCTCAGCCAACTGCTCCTCTTCCCTTTCCATACACAGCCTACAATTGCTACTATAATCAGAAATGCCTCAGCCCTGACTTGGTACCAAGATCTGTGACTGTAAGAGTTGCCATTTCTACAAAAGAGATGATTCAGTCCCTCCCATGGAGCTGTACATATCTATATAGATATATATACACACATACACACACGTGTTTTCCCCCCTGAATATACCAAAGCCTTTCAATTCTATTTCTCCCCACCACAGCGCTGTTTCTATTTCTCCATCTCTAACATCAACTCCTATCTTGCTGTGGGGTCCCATATTTAATGACAACATGGATATATTGTTGGGACTTAATTGGTGAGAAGGAGAGATGCCAGCAGCAGCTTTTGCTCTTCACTGACATCTCCCTAAAGTCCTTCTTACTCCGTGCTTCCACTCCATGGCCTCCAAAGGGCATCCTGTCACTTCTAACAATCCCAAGCCTGGCTATCTCTTTCCAGTGCTCATTTTGAGGCATTAAAGCCAAAGATTAGAAATTTAGGTTACAATCCAAGACCATGGGCACCAGGGCAGACTGTTAAGCACCTGGGACCAATACAGAAATTGGTACTAATATCACACACCTGAGAGACTTTTTACAACAGACTGATATTTTAAGGCAAAGTAATTAGTGTCACGAAGTATGCACTAGCATACTAATATGTGTTTTTTAAAAACAAAGCTATATTCAGGCATAGGAAGCTGCAGTAAAGCACTCACATTTTGTGTTCTATCAGCTACAAACCTAAATTTTGTCACACATAAAAACAAAAGCTACTGAGACAAAGCATATGAAATTTCAGTATCAAAAGACTGTTTTGCTAAAGCTGTGAGTGGCTGCAATATAAAAACTGCTGAGGTTTCCCTCTTTAATAAAGCAGCAGTTCCATTAGTTACTCCTTACTCCAGAGCACCACCCAAGTAAGGTCACAGCTTTTAGTTCTGAGTCCTTAATCTGTGCCACAGGGACAAGGACAGACCACCACTGCAAAATGTGTTCCTTGATTCAAACTCCCAGGCTGCCAAATATTTTCCAAAATATAAAGTGTGCAAGCATGTCATGATCCCAGACAGGTTGTTGAAATCTCTAGTCAGAAAGGACCACTTAAACTTCAATTCTCTATAGACTGTTATTTGGATAGATAAATTAAATGTATAAATGAGATTACCAAAGTCATTCTATCAGAGAGCAAACACTTTTATCCCTAACAATCACATTACTTCAGGTTAGATGTGACCCTCAGATGACCAGAAATTTGCCAGATTTGTCCTCTTATCAAGGTGAAGTCATCTTGGCTACTCTCAGTAGATCAGATGCAGGTCTAATGCATGTCTAATAAAAACTGTGGGACAGAGGACCCCAAGCTAATTCATGATGATCCCATTCCTTGGATTTGTTCAGAACATCCCAGCTCCAGCAGCACCAGCACTTACTGAATGCACCCAGGACACTCTTCCCATCACCTCTCCTCCTCCTCCAAGCTCTAAACATCTGATGAGAATTCAGTACCCCTAATCAAACCTCTATTTGAAGCATAAAAATAAGAGACTAGAAGCTCAGCTCTGTGTGTTAATTAATTTCTCCCCCCCAAAAAAAAAAAAAAAATCTGGGAAACAGACTGGGAAGAGTTAGCCCATCAAAGCCTGCACTGCACAGGGGAGGCCAGTCCTCAGCTCCAGGCTCTCTTGGAAAGGCACCATTGCACCAGCCATGCTGCAGTCACACTTTCAGCATCTTTCTTACAGGCACAGTAGCCTGGAGGGCTGTTCTGCTCTGTTTGAAGAAAGGCATAAAAAGGTACCACATTAACAAAGTAATGTCATTAGACCTAGTTCCAGGCCCACTTCATGCTTATAAAAATCCTTTTACGTGGAATGAAATGCCATCAGTTCTAACAGAGACCACTTCATAATACTCTCTTCCCATCAAGAGCGTGTTTAAAGGAGAATATTAAACCTGAATCGAGGAGATTTGGTGGGCTTAGATCCACCTCACAGCTTGGAAATCAAACCCAACAGAGCTACTTTCATGCTTTGTTATCTCTAGATAAAACAGAGTCGTTCTCTTTTCAAGCCCAATGAGAGCATACAGTGTACTGTGAGATTAATTGGGCTCCTCGCAATAGCTCAGTTTTCAGAACCATGCTCTTCTCCACTTCACAGAGAAGCTCCCATGAACCTATCTCCTCTAACTCCAACCCAAAATCTCCCAGAAAGCCATAGCAGAGTCCCAGTCTTGGCTATAAGACTATAGCTAGAGACATCCTCTTCTGCTGCATAAGGTCTTTTCCCCATACATGTATTCAGGGGAACTTGGCTTAATTAGCACTAATGATGAGAAAACCTATAGGGACCTGCTGAATTCTGCAAGCAACTAAATATAAAGCATATTGATAAAAAGCCACTTCACTGCTGGGCAATGCTCTTCTGCATGTTAAAGAGAAGATGACGACAATCCCAGGGTTTCTATGCCAGATCCACAGAAGTACAATGAGCCAAAGCTGCTGCAAACATCTACCACGCAACTTAATGAGGATTAGATTCAGTTTTTCCACAAACACCATTTTAAATAAGCTGGAGTAGGAAAAATTTAACTAAAAATGCCAGCGGTTAAATGCAGAGTGTTCCTTATGACACTATTTAAAATTCAAGCCAAATGATCAGTCTGCCTGCTGCAGTATTTTGGGTAACCTATATCTGTATTTGAAACCCAGGGGGTGCCATTTCACCCAGCTGGGCTGATACACAGTGGGTCATGAACAGCTCTGACAGCAGCCACAGCACAGTGTCAACATTTTCAAATACTAAAGTGGAAGAGGTTACAACTATCTAAATATTCTCATCTGCCTTCAAGTTTGGGAAATGTTTCCAGTACAGAATCACTGACTGGATAAGGCTGGAAGGCACCACGGTGGGTTATCTGGTCCCACCTCCCCGCTCCAGCAGGATCGTCCCAGAACACGTGGCACAGGCTTGCATCCAGATGGTTCTGGAATATCTCAGGGAGGGAGATGCCACACCCTCTCTGGGCAATCTGCCTCAGGGCATGGTCACTGCACAGGAAAGAAGTTCATGTTCAGGTGGAACAGAACATAGCAGCCTCTACCCAAGCTGAGGTTTGAGGGAGGAACCCTGCTCCATGACAGCCTGTGAGGTAGTCTGAACAACAGCAGCGTGTTATCAGGATTACACCACTAAGTAGGAAGGAACAAAGTCAGTTGTGGTAGGTGCTTTAGTGCCTTCTAAATACAAAGCCATTCAAAAGCTTGTGTCCAAGCCACCCTTTTGTTATTACACCAACAAGGATTTTGTTTCTTTAAAATAGAGTACAGCAACTGTTGACAGAGCTGACGAGGCAGGGGAACAAATAGATCTGAAAGAGAGATCTCCATCAATACTGGCACTTTAAACAGTGCAGTCTGTCTGTAGGCTCCAATTCATGCTTCCTCCATGATTTGGCAGCAGCAACTGAGGATGTTTGTCTCCAGCTGACCACACTGCCAGAGGTCCCATTTCACAGGACAAATCACCACCCCAAGCCTAGCACTCCAGTAACTCAAGCCTCTGCATTTTCCTGACACTGCCATCAGTTCTTCTGCCAGACAGCCTGCAGAGAATCAGGAAGGACAGCTGGAGACAGTAACCTCTTTAGACAACTCGGCTCAATCCAATAGGCACCATGAGTCAGGGCACCAGCCTGCCTAAATATCAAGCCCATACACCACAGATGAGCCTTTCCCAAGGAGCCAGAGGATGGGCTTGGAATTAACTGCAATGAGCCTGCTGCCTGGTAATGACAGAACAAGGTTAAAACATCATTTGAAGCATTTTTCATCCAGCTGACAAAACTGTTTCATGAGGTTTGATGGCATTTTGAATCTCACTTCAACAGTATTTTGAACACTGTCCTTAAGTATCTTTACTTTTTCTAAAGAGCAGTTTATGCATACCCTTAATTCCACAGTCTCACAGAGAAGTTGTTCTGACTTCACTTACCCAAATGTATGCACACACTTGTATATAATCCTGGAAGAACATAAACATCACTTCATAGCGTATTCTGTGTTATTTATTACCTTATTCTACAAACCAACTATGCAGCACATAAATCCCCAGCATGACTTGGAAACTGCATTTATTAATGCAAACGATGATATATTAATAATCATGAGCTCAAGCCTCTTCTCCAGGCTGAGCTGCTTGTAAGGTTTATTCTCAGAATCATTTAAGCCCACACCATACATCTTTGCATGCTTTAACACACTACCTTATCATATTTTTTCAACTACCTACCATTTAACAGGCTAACTTCTCTACTTAGCCAGGAACAAAAAAAAAAAAATCCAAAGGCATGCTCATGCTTTTCAGATCATTAGCTCCTATAAAATTCAGGCATTTACAACAAATATGGCCAGAAAATTAATACTGTAAGAATACAAGCTACAGAAATCCATGTTCTATCAATAACAGGTCTGTGTCTTCAAGCAGAAACAAGAATTCATCAACATTCAACATCAAATGAAAGCTATAAAATTGGGGGGGATTAAATGAAATCCATCTCTGACTTTTACAAACACTATCAAAAAGCAAATTCTGTGCATAAGATGCTCCTCAGCTTCCGTGGCTTGCCTGTCCAGCCCCTGAGGCCAAGCCACAGCACTGCTGCCTGAGGACAGCCATTATCACATGAGCATCAGGAGGAAGGGGAGGGCAGCTACCTCCAGCCTCACTGATAAGATCTTCATCCTGAGCAAAAATATGGCCAGAAAATTGTGACGCAGGGCAATTTCCAATGGTACCAACCTCCCACCCTGAATATTGATCTCCCAGAGCACTTCCTGACACTACAGCATCCCTTTTGAGTTCCTGCACTTCCACAAAACTTCTTTTCAAAAGAAAACCAGTCTTAAATCTAATGACTGCAATGCTGTTGAAATTGTAAGCAGGGATCCCAAAGTTTGCAGGAAGCGAAATACCCTTTGCACTATACATGTCAAAGCCACATACAGAGTTTCCTCCTTAAATTCCTTCTTAAAAACTAAGACCAGAGGAGGATGCTCTGTAGAAAGTGAGGGCAAAATGTAAAATTTCTAATGATCTGATCATGTACTTTTATCACAAGTACAGCCCCTCAGACTTTAAGGTCTCTAGTCCAACATCCTGGTCAGAGCAGGGGCAGCTCTTTGACCACACCAGGTTGCTCAGGGCTTTCTCCAACCTGTTCTTGAATAACTCTGTGGATGGAGCTTGCACCACCCCTTTGGGAAGCCTACTCCAAAACTGGATTACATCATGCTGCAGGCAGTGACTGCTACATGGCAAGATATGAAACCTCCTTGCATGAACTGCATATAGATCCTTCAAGATTAAAAAAAACAAAAAACAAAACCTGAAGAACAATCACTATTTAAAAGGTTTTATTTAAAAGCCAATTCCCAAATTCATCAAAAGACTGCTCAATACTTTTAACAGACCATTTATGAAAATTCATAAAGTTGAAATTCAACTAAAAATTCTCATCTAATTGTCTGCAGATGGAGACAGGTTTGAAGCACTAAGAGAGCTTAATGGGAAAAAGATTTTCCAACTACCAAACAGTCTGAAATTAGTAGGAAAAAAAATGAGGCCCCACTGGTGGCCATGCCACTTCCATTCACTAACCTCCCAATATCAAGTTATTTAAGTTTCAGCCCTTATATTGATGAAAGAAAAAACTTCTCTCTGCAGCATCACCATGGTCACTAGAAGGTTTACTTTTCAGGTCAAGACTGGAGAGAAGAGCAAATAAGCTCTTTTGTGGTGTCAGTCCCTCTTGGTACCAGCAGCCCATCCTGGGGACTTGGAGGGTTAAGTTACAGAGCTGAGTGTCCCTGAACTCTGAATTCAGAGATCAGAGCTGACCCCTGTATAACCCTTTTGCCAGGTACAAATCACATTTAGCTTCTGCTCAAGGGACCCAGACCACAACCATGTACTAGGCAATGTACCAGTTCAGCACTCCAGAGAAAGATGGGAAAGTAAGGGAAAGGCTCTGCACTTCACTCAGCTCTAATTAAACAAAAAGCCCATTTCAGCCCCAGACAATGTTTGATCTACAGGCCAAAACTTCAGATGAAGGAAGGAGAGAGAAGCACAGGAGAAGCACAAACTTGAAGTAGGTTCAGGGAATTACACTTCAAGTTTCCTTGGTAATTCTGCAACTTAAGTCTCTTTATCCAAGCATTTCTCTCTCCCTTCTACTTTCGGGAACAGTTCAAATAAGACAGAGTCATCCACAGTTTTGGGCAGCCACTTGTAAATAAGAGTCCATTTAAAAAATGATTGATTTAACAGGCTATAAGAAAAATCCAGCCTTCCTCATTTCTCATCTTCTCAAGGAGCAGCATCTACTGCACTCAAACATAATCCTGTAAAGGATAAACCCACTTCCATTTCATTCATTTATCTTTACCTCCAAGATAAAGAAGCACTGCTGGTCACAAACTTAATAAAATGGCTCATCTAATCCTAGCCAGCCCAGGCATTAAAAAAAAAAAAAGAAAAAGAAGAGGAAAAAAAAGAAAAAAAAAGAAAAAAAGAGGCTTGTTATGGTAGATACAGAACTAAAAGATATCTTGCCAAAGTCTGCATCTGAGAATTTATGTGGACAAGTAATTGTAGTCCAAAGTAAAAAGGGGAACAGAAAAATTGAATGGTTCAATGAATACACAAAAAACTCACTCATAATGGATTTTTTTCTTTTAAGCTCACCTTTGAAGCACGGATTTCAGGTCATGTTACTGAAAGGGTGAGCACAAACAAAAATGCAATCTTCAAACAGACTTAATCATGCTGTTCGGATGCTAAGAGATACCTCTTCACATCTCGGTCATTACTTACAAGCAATGGAATAATGAGCAAGCAATGAAAAAATTATAATGGATAGCACAGGTAAGATCCAGCTTTTGAACACTGGATCATGATTCAATAAACGAGCTGACCAAGGCTTCTGCAGCCAAAACCACAAGTTGTTTATTTCCCTCTCTGTAAATCATTGAGCCTTTAGATACAGTGTCAGCTATCCAAAACCTTTTAAATGTCACTTTAAGGACTTTCAGAGAAATGGTAAACTAATCAAGAAGAATTTGAAGTCTGAGCCAATGACAAAAACCCACACAAAGCCCCCAAACCACCAGAGCTAGGAATCATGGAGCAGGGAGAACCAGCTTTCTAATACCCAGGTTTCAGAGAGACATCTCATTGTAGTACATTTCTCGGATTTTCCTGTCCTTTTTCTCAAATATGAAAGACTGCCACATTATTCTCTGAAGGCCCCTGACAGTGGTAAAGCAATTTTCTCCATAAATCATTGTAATGCTAACACAGCAGTTTACAGACTCATCTTTAAAAGAAAGCCTTTACATTTACTGCCACTGCCAGCAGAGAGAAGAGAAGTTAAGCTCTGACAACTGCTCTGTCTGGGGGCATAATAAATGGAAAACTTATTCCTTGGCCCAGTTCTAACAAAATTTAATACACTTGTGAAAACTGTGTAAATACTTTGTACTTAAGAGAAGTGAGTGCATTAAAAAGCCATTTAGCATATTGAGATACATGCACATTCATACTGCAAACGTGCTGAAGGCCCCTGGATGTTACAGCAAAACTGAGTAACCTGCAATAGCAATGCCTCAAATGTGCTTTCCCTGAACATTCTTCTTGATAATCCGTTGTTGAAGAAAATAAGGGAAAAAGGAGAAAGGGTTGAAATTTTCCTGGTTTATCTCCTCATTCCAGAAGGCAACTGGAGCTTTCCTGAACATTTAATCAGATTTTTTTTAGTTTTTTATTTTAGTAAACATACATATGTTTAGAGTACTTTATTAGTGCACAGTAAGTCCTAACATCCATAAGCATTCTTACCACGAGGTCCTCAGGAGGGTATTGCTGCTGCCCAGTTCCGGATTTTTTCAGCCTATTTGTACACAGTCTTTAATTACACTTTTCACCCTGTTAGCATAAACCCGATTTTATTTCACTTCTAAACACCAGTGTTTTGCAGATAAGGAACATTTGTATCTTTCTCCTCTGTGAACCTAGAGGTAATACATCTTAAAAAGCTCTTTGAGCCAGCAGATCTTTGGGAGTCCAGCCTGTGAACTTCACGTAGGGTTAAGGCAATCAAACCAAACACTCTTGTGTTCTGTCCCTCTGTAACAGCAGCTTATTTAAAAAAAAAACCCAACCAAATTTAAGTGCATGGAAGTTTAACTTCCAGTCAATTCTACTTCTTTTCCTAAGTATAATTAAAATATCCCTTTCAAAATACTTCCTAAAAAATTTATTAAGATATCTTGTGTATTAGTCTTGTATTAACTCTGTATTTAAATCCATTTGTCTCCACAGCAACAGCTGAACTCCAAGACTTACCTTCTGCCATGTCATCACTGTTTCTTATTGCATGCCCAGGAAAACCTCTAAAGATCAGTGTAGAGGACCAAATAAACAATAAAACTTTTCACAGCACTTTAAAAGCATAATTTCACTTTTTAAGGACCTTAATTTGGCTCATCTGTGAATACCTAAAAGCTGCTCTTATTTAGCTTCACACACTCTCTGAACTTGAGGCTATTAGTTTAAATGAAAAAAAAAAAAAAAGGTGAACAGCAGACTGTGTTGGCCAACACACACTAAGTGTAAATTCTCGATCAACAAATTCTGACTTTACAGGAACTGTTTGAATAGCCAGAAGCCAACAAGAAGAACAGCAGCAGGACATTCGGCAAAGCTGCTTTACCAAAGCACTGAAGGACGTGCTCACATGTGAACTGTCTTACTCAGCCTACGTGCTAAAACCCCTAAAAACTCCTCAAATGCTTTAATAAATAAAAAGCATGAGCAGGGGAGAACACTGACTTGGAAACCAAGGTATTTTTCAGGAAAATGCATTCAATTACCAATTCTAAGACAGGCCTCACTGCATCTTCATTGTAACAGTAACACACATACTTTTCAAACATATTTCACCCAAGAATTAGAATGCCTTCAAACAGGAGTGTGATTTACTGTCCTTCCAGCATTTTCTAACCAAATACCACAGAAATGCTGCTCTTGCAGAATGTCAAGGAGAAGAAAGGACAAAGGAGCAAAATCCAATCCATGCTGAAGCTGGTAGTTGAGAAAGTTTGTCTACATTGCAGTGAGATTCCCATCTGCATTTCATTGCAGCTGGTGTGAACCCAATCAGTGCAGGTTAAACACACGTCAGATCCCTGATTACTGTGCTCTGACCTCTGGCTAAGTCGGACATTACACATTCCTGCTACATATTGCAGTAGTTAAGGAACCAGTGCTGCTTTAAACAAAATGCATTCTGTGCTACACATGCCTCCAATTTCTTCACACAGTGCAAATTTCTTGTGGTCCCTCACCAAATACTCAAGCTCTTCTGTCACTCTCAGTGTGGCCCCTTTGTAAGGTACTAGATGAAAAGTCAGAAAACCCAAGTTTAATCCATTTATCTTGTCAACATAATGTTTTTTCCAAGACCTCACCTACGGTCTCTTTGGATTTCCTGCTCCCCATGTATAAAACAGGGATGACACCACTCCTCTCCAGAGACTGCTGTGAACAAGCATTTAAATTAGTGAAATGTGCTTGCAAGGAGCTAGAACAGGTCCTGCACATATGCCATGCAGAAAAGATTTCCTAAGTTAACATGTTCCATCATTTTTTTCCACCCCAAGCAGCTCCAAAGACAAACTAGCACAAATAAGCAGATCCCCCAGGGTAGGGAGAAACCTAAGATTAGGGCTGTGGCAAGTCCCAGCCCCTTCACGTGCTCTCCTATAGCCTGATCCCTAAGGGAGCTGGTTCATGGACTTAAACTAGAAGAAACTGATTCTGTTGAAAGACAGTCAAAAGCATTTCACCCATTATATGTCAAAGCTGGTCCACAGGAGGTGATGCCTTGAGTTTTAACTTTTATAATTTCAAATCCTGTACTGTCTGGAGCATAACTCTGAGGTTTCTGTGAGCTGCTGCTCTCTCAGGCCAGACAGGCACAACAAACCCTCTCCAGGCCTGCCCTGCAAGGACACCCAGCCTGTCCTAGGCCCAAAATGTAACCCAACATCTTGGGAAGGGGGGGTGAGCTTGGGGAAAATTACATCATTAACTGAAGCTTTAATTGGAGAATTCAACTTGATATGCAAATGGACCAAACCTATAAAGTGTGAAGAACTCATGGCCTGGGGTCCATCTTGGGGTCCATTTTGGCAGTAGCCTCTGGCTCCCCAGGGTGTACCTTTGAAGGCCCTTCAAATAACTACCTACCTTTATTCCCTTACTCTTGTCTAGTCTCTGTTTTTTAAGTGGCCTGTTAAGGCATCAGAGGCTCAGATGAGCTTCAGCAGCAGTATACAGGACATGGCCACCCTGCACAGGCAGGACACAGAGGAATTGCTGGCAAGAACGGAACTGTTGCATTGGCTTTACCACAACCACCCCCCTCACTAGCATTCAGCACTACCAACAGCTTCCAAAGCCCAACACTTCAAGCAATCACAGCCAAAAACAACTCAGCTTTTTAATATTTGCCATTGTGACTGGATCTAGCAACAAAATGTAAAACCACCACAGATTCTTAAGACTACCAAACAGGATGGTTGATTTTTAAAATGCTACAACTGCACCACTCACAACATAACTAATCTAACATGAAGACAACAGGCTTTGTACAACAGCTGCTGATACTGGCACCTCAAAGGTTCTGGATTGTCGCAGATCGACACTAAGAAGCAGGCATGGACACAGGTTTCATTCACACGCCAAGGTCTCGGGCTAATGGGCAAAAGCTTGGCCCCTCGTTTATTTTCACACTTATATACATATGTACAGACAATCAACAATTAGATGAAGAGGTTAAGCCTCTCCAAATTGATAAGATATAAATTCAGTCTATCACCTTCTTCCGCCTCCAGAGAAGGAATGCAAAACAATTCTAAAAGTACAGCTTAGAAAAGATTCGTTACAAAAACATGAACATAGTTTATTTTACAACTTATGAGAAAGTCTTTCACTGCTAATGCAAACAAAGCATGCAGTGAAAAACTAGAACAACACTGGATTTGGTCTTGACCAACACCAACAGGAATCAAAAGTACTACTGAGGTACCTGAGTGCCATCACAGATCAATGACAGTCACAAAAATCACCACACGCAGTCACACATTGGCAAAACTATTTTTGGGAAGCAACTGCAAAGTGTGGCCTGTGTACCCACGTACTGTACCCACAGTACCCTGTGCTTGATGAAGGTTGTGAACTCAACCTCAGCAGCCCGTGCCCCGCTGCCAGAGCGGCAGTGTGTCCTACCTGGATACTATGCTGGAGCCATTGTAGAGGTCACTGGCGTAGGACAGCGTGGCCAGCGGCCGGACAGAATTGTAGCGCGTGAACTTGGAGAGACACTCCTGAAACTCATCCAGCTGGCTGGTGGTTCTGCTGTCATCTAGGAAGAGGGAGAGACATTGGAGGGGGCACAAACAGAGTAAACACAAACAGTAAACAAAAAAATCAAGATATATGTCTCCACGTGGTGCTATCTATGCTTGTTGTTTGGGGAGGATTCTTTGTCAAAACCGGGCTCTGTCTCATCTCTAGCATTCTCTGAAGGCATTCTGAGCTGTTCAGATCACAAACGAAGTCTTTCCATGGCAATGCTGGGTGAACCTACCATGCTGAGAATCTGCCTAGAAGGCAAATACAACATTCCTGGTAAGCTCATTTATTTTATTCACATTCAGAGCCCATGGGCCATATGGATTATTAACAGAAAACCTTTAAGCATATCAAAATGAGCTGCAAAGGACACGTCTCGTTTTCAACAGAGGTGAAAGTATCTTCCTTTCCCCGTTCTGTTACAGTATGTCTACATTTGGTGTCAATTACACTCAAAATACTTTTAATAAAAAATACTTCTCTTGTTATTCCAAAAGCAACAGAGCTAAGGGAGAATCATTTCAGGGCTGGAGAAGGAAGACAAGCATGAAACCAGAAGGCTCCCTGTACTAGAAGTTTTGTGAAAATGATGACCTTCAGCAGACAAGGTGAAATTGAGCCAGCTTGAATAATGATGATAAATATTCTGTGGGAAATGGAACAGTTTACTACAAAAGTTAAAAGTATATTGCAATGTAGATAGTTCAAAGTCATTCACTGAATTCTCAGAAGTCCCAACTTTTCCTGGTAGGGACATAATTTTATTTAAACCATTTTAAACTTCAGTATTTTGTAAACAAGGAAAAATACCTAACTTACAGCAATGCCTCACGGGCAAATCTGGGTTCCCAATACAATCTCGTATCCACAGCCAAACATCAGGCAGCACCTTCAGGTTTCGTGATGACCCCCCAGACCTGCAGCAATTCTCATACTCCTTCTCTAATGCTTCCACCCCCTTTCTTTTTGCACCAGTGCATTTTCGGGGAACCACAGCTAACGCTGCTGGTTTACAGGTACTGCACACCTCGTCCCCTGTTCCACCCCCAGCATCCACTGCAGCAGCAGAGAAACCAACCAAGATCAAGTTCCACCCACTAGTTAAGCTAGCCTTATCAGCAGTATGAGGAAATAACAAGATCCACTTACTAGAAAGGCTTGGAAATACCAGGGTTAAAAAAGAGAAGTTGATCTATAAAAGCAAAATCCAGCTGTGATCTCTTGTGGGAAAACACAGAGAATAATCATTTCTGCACTCTGGTAATTCCTTGCCATCAGAAATTATTATCTCTACACTTATAAGGCATTTTGAAGTGCCCCTTATATGCACTGTTTAATGTTTGATCGTATAAAGGAACAGTGAAGGCCAGTAATTACCGTGTTTAGGGGTACTGGCATATACATTATCTATGTCAGATGGATGAAAAGGGGCAAAATGAACAAAGTGCTGCTCCAAATTAACATCATCAGCACCTGACCACTACAGGAAACAGCTTGAAAAGCAACACAAACATCAGCCAGTGATTTTCAAAGACTGCTTTCTCCTTTGGCACTGTGATAGGGACAAATAGCTGCTACCCTTCCATTTCCCTCATTTAGAGATCAAACACACAGTCCTTCTATAATTTATTCTCTGTATGTGCCTGGAAAACCGAGTATTATTTCTCAAGACATTTTTCCCCTGTCAAAGTGCAAGGCCATTTGATAATTACAGTAATATTAGGTCTCCACTCCCTACTCGAACAGTCAGAGGCACTTCTTGCAAAAAGCTTCAAATCTACATTAAATCCTATTTAAAATGTGTCCAAATGCAGGAATGACTTAGGAGAGGAAAACTTAATCAAGTATCATAGGTTATCCCTTATTTAGGAGAAAACCTGCCCTTGCAAATCCTCCGCTCTTGGTGCAGCTGACACATATGAATACAAAAAACCAGTTTCACTGCATTCATATTTATAGTTCCAATTACGAAGAAAGATGCCTTCTACAAGGGAATGCTGGGAAGAGCCCCATTTGTTATCCCTGGTTAATAAGTTTTATTTTTACATAAATACAGTTATGCATCACCAAGATAGCACTGCATGAAAGCATCTCGGCGTGATCTGTGAAGAACTGCATTCTGCAAAGCACCTGCTGGCACTTCACAGGGATCTGGCTGGACATGTGCAATGGGCTTCTCCAGTCTTTCAGACACTGAAGTAACCCCCCAACATGCTGCATTCCTTGTTAAAATCATTTTGCTGTGCACAACTAGAACTGAGTCAGTCCGTGCTCTGAAGCAGGTGGAAGATGTAGACACTTCTAAGAGCGAGCTCCCCTAGGACATGCTGCAGCCTTTATATTTGGAGCCATTTATTAATTAATTTTTTTAAATTACTTTTAATTTATTTATTTTAAAGGGACTAAAACTAAATTCACGGGGAAGAAAAAAGCAGAGGTTTCTACCCCCACAATCCTGCTGATCTGTTCCTTGGGAAGCTGGTCCTTGCCTTCCAAGGCTGTAAGTAAAGACCCTTTGCTGCAGCAACCTCTGCCTGGTTTCCTCTCATCCCTAGGTGGTGTCTCCCACCCCCGAGGGCTGGCTGCTTTCCTTGCAGTCTGTCACTCAATACGGGCTGCAGCTCACAGCTTGGTGGTGCAGATCTCTTGCCTGTCACAGTCCACTGCCTGAAGCTTTTTTTGCCAAGCTGGTTTCTCCCCCAGAGGGGCTACAGAACAACCCTCCTCGCCCTCAAGACACAGTTACTTGACCCTCTCATTTCTTAAGAGAATCTTGTGTGTAATTAAGACCCATGCATCCACTAGGCAACAATTACTCTAGCTGCTGTCACGCTGTTACTCAATTATGAATGAGGCAATCTCGGCAATTTTGAAAACAGCTTCTAATTCTACAAAACAAGCCTTAAATCTAAGGTGTGCCCCATGGGACAACAGCACTGCTGCACACTCAGCTTCTATAGTCCAAGCCACTTGTTAACCAAGACACAATCTAGACAACAAAGGATAACCTCCAAGTGTCCTCTTGCATGCTAAATACAGGAGAATGTATGCATTTATGTTTATACCTCTGTAGCATTTCAATAGCAATGTTTTTTAACTGCTGGGTTTACACATCTAGTGGAAAGACAACTCAACCACTGCTTTCAGGCATTTTCGTCTTCAGAACAGGCACCAGAGAAATTATTTATTGTAGGTTTTGCCCTTCACAGTAAGGGATTACACAGCAATACTTGTGCCCCTCCAAAGTGACAGGATTAAGTTTTCCAAATTTAGCAACTTCAAAGATTGGTCAAGAATAGCAAAAGGGGATGATCTGAGTAACACACAAATACACATAGCCACGTTCTCATGCAAGGAAGAAGAGAAAGCTGCTCTCTCAAAAGCAAAGCTTTTCTGCAAGAGGTACCCAACACCACAAGTGGAACACCAGGCAAGAACTCACCCGAGACACGAGTCATCCTGGTGGAAAAATAGCACTGCTCCAGGTCCTCAAAATGAGCCGTGAGGCGCTTGCGTCGCGAGGCCAGCGTGCTGTTATACCACGGCTGCTTTTTGGTCTGAGTGCAGAAGGGAGAACACTTCAGAAAGTTAAAAGCCAGGCCTGGGTTTCACTTCTATAGGTATTTTAATTATAAACAATATACGTGATAGGTTAGAAGTGTAAAATGACAATAAACAAAGAATCTTGGCACTGTCAACAGTTATTTCTTAGGGTCCTATGCTGCACCCTTTAACCTGACAAAAACAAATCCCTGCTTTTAGACAGGTTTTGTTTCCTGAACCTTAGCAAATGTAGTGATTCTGGCCTCACACACAGGACAGGCAATCCCAACCCTTGGGGAATCTTGTCTTGCATTTATACAGATAGACAGCAGAGGCCATCTTCCAGCTTCACAAATCAAACAGACTGTACAACAAATACTCCCCAGATCCCTGGAAGACAGCTCATTAAAAGAGAAGGAGGTGTTTAATGAGTTAGTTACTGAACTATTTCTTTTGAAGCAACTCAGTAACTGTCTGTAAAACTAAGCAAATAAAAAGAGAAGCTAAAGACAGCACAAAGTTCAAAGGTTAATTGAAAAGAAGTTCATGAAACTCATCACTGAAGCCATTTCCCAACCTACCCAAACAGTAATAGTGAGAGGTAGGAGTAAAGGATTTAAACTACACAAGTAATCTTTCCTCCCGGAGCAAACGGAAAATGCAGTACTTACCATTTTAATCACGACTGGTGAAAAGGAATGAAACCCTCTACTGCATAAGAAGCACAAAGAGCTCCTTGCTTTAGTTTCTATTTAAGAATTCTCACATACTGCATCCTCAAAGCTAAATTTTAAAAGATTTAAGAACCATCAGGCTCCCTAATGAACAACATCCCTGAGCAAGTACAGGGCCCATAATGCTACTCAATGGCACTAACAAAACCCACTTGGTGTACAACTCCCCCATAATCCGTGCAGGAGAACAGCCTGTCCTCATTACAGCCACCCACACCAAGCCAATGAGAACAAAGTAAGTTTACAGCCCACTCCAATTTTGTTTGTACCTGTATGAAAAGCAATCTAACATTTCAGGAAAAAAGCAAACCCCAAGCAGTGAAACCTCCAAGTCACCACTTCCCAGCCGAGGCCACACACCGGCATCGTGGCTCACACTTGCCTGTGACAGCACCCATGGCCTTCACAGCTTGTTCATCCCAAAAGCAGCTCCAACCCCAACACACAACACTGGGAAGTGCTCCTACATCAACACCTTTCAAGTACCATTTCCTAAAATGTTACGTCTTTAAAAAATGCTTAACAGAACACTTCTATGGCCTTTTCCTACAATTTTCGTGCACCAGCCTGCAACGTCTCCAGTGTCCCTCAGCACATCAGCAGTGACGTGGGATCAAGACAACTTCAGGCAAAGAACAGTCTCTTCAGTCTCAAGTTAAGGCAAGCTGCCTGAACCACGATGAGTGATACAACCCAAACCCAAGCCTGATCTGCCAGATCCCAGTCCACACTGAGATGGAGTCAACCATGTGTTTGCCTGCTGGGGCTCCCAAGAAGGATTGAAGTGGAGCAGGTCTCAGGCTGGCACACGGCAACCCAGCTGTGCTGAGAACCATGCAAGGGGCACTAACCCACTGCCATCACACCACCCACAGCTAAACATTTCAATCTGCTCACGTTTTGCCAAAAAACTGATATTCAGTTTCTATGAAGCCTGCTCCCTGGCTACTTTCTAAGCAATACTGGGCAAGAGGAGGAAAAAATAAGGGAACAGAGAAAAGATACTCAAGCAATTTTTATTCAATGGCTAAAACTACTATGGTTGCCCTAGGTGAGGATGTTAGTTTGGATTCCTCTGTTATCAAGAGTGATTTTACTGTCTGAACTCCATCAGACACTCTAAAGAGTCCTCTAACAACTGTGAAAAAGCTTCACAGCTGCACACAAGCTCCCTATTTCTAGCAGAAAAAAGGTACTGCCATTAAATACTACCTGCAGAATTGCCCAGGGCCTTGTCCACTACTCACTTCTGATGCTCAGCTTCTGGAAGAGAACTGTCCTAGAGCTTTGTGGTATATAAATTCTTCCCTAACAACATGTTTGTGGGCAATGCACAAAGTAATTGTACTGAGAAAGAAAGCTGTGCTGCCCATCTTAGATAACCCTTACTGCCAGCAGTGCCTGATAAAAATATATGATTTTTGCCATGACTGACAATTAGGGAAACCCCACCCCCAACTTAATTTATATTCTTAAAACTATTTTTACGGTGAAGTCTTGCTAAAATTATACTACCTTTGAACAGAAGTGTTTAACTTCAAAAATTCTCTTTGAACTCCCCATCCAAACATATATTAAAGTTTAATTTGAAAATTTGTACTTGAGAGTACAGACCTTGCACTCTTGAGGACAAGAAATCGCATTTGAGGACAAAAAATATTATTCTCACACAAACAAGGCTGTCATACAGAATGACTAGAAAGTCTAGGTTGTTTGTTTTGTGAGCTCACCAGCAGGATAGCTATGCTATCAATTTTGGCTTTGAAACAGGAACTTCTGAGACAAGTAGTGTCAGTGGAGAACAAATACACTGTAGCACATCAGAGCCCTGAACATAAAACTCCCATCTACATTTCACTTGCCCTCTGAAATGCCATAGAACTACAATTCTCTGTTCAAGCAAAAACCTCCAGAGACCAGAGCAGCAGGAACCACAACCATTTTCCCACAGACTAATAGATAGAATTTTCTAATTACCAATTAGTTACACAGCTGCAAACCCAAAACCCTGCATGCAAACATATATGTGCACCAGCTCAAAATCCAAGTGTTTTTTTCCTTACATCAAATAAGATCCAACAGCACTTTGACCTGTTCATTTAGCAGTTTGATACTGGTGTGTGCCAGGGATGGTCCACCACCACCAGAGAGCACCCAAGGCACAGCTGGAATGGGACCACCACCCCATCTGCCCAAATGAAAACTGTTTAACCTTTTTGGAACTGTGAGCTGGATATCGGTGTCACCTCCCCAGCCCAGCTGAATCCCTCTGAGCTGCAAGACTACAGCACTGCTGTTTGGAATTCAGGAGGCCCTGTGGATCAGTCAGCCTGGAGGCAGCCTGCCAAACAGCTCCATTCTGTATGCAACTTTTTACCCTCTACATGAATTTATAATGGTTTGTAAGGCCCTGATGAGGACAAACGACTTAACTGTGCCTGGAGTTTTGGGTTTATTTTTGTTTTGAAAGTCAAGCTTGATCTGCAGCTATTTAAGCCAATGCAAAGGGTCAGGGATTTACCTCCCTTCCCCAGGGCTGCCCACATGGGAGATGAAGAGCAAACTATATCCCCTCTTCCATGGAAGAGCCAGCTTTAAGAAAGAAGCCAGATGTCTCTCCCACACAGCTGGGCACAATCATTCCTACAGCTGCAGTCGGAATGTTTGCCCATTAAAACCAGTTAAAAGCATTTTCAGGGCTCCAGCTGACCAGTACTCTGGAGATGGATGAAGGAGCACCTCAACCCTGCCCAACCTCCACGTTCCCCCTCCTGTCCCCCCCGTGCAGACAGATGTATTCTCTTACCTGAGAGCTGCCACTGAAGCCTGGAGGCTGGCTATACTCGGTGGAGTCAATAATACTACTGCAAAAATAAAAGAAATAGTCTGCTTAAATCACTGCACAGCCATCCTTTATCATTTTTAACCTGTTAGCTATTCCCTCCTTGACACTCTGCAGCATACTTGCCTTTGAAATCCATTTTACAGACAGGGAACACAAGGTTATATTTTGTTTGGGGGTTTAGGAGAGATTTATTTTTTTTTAGATACAGAGTTTTCCTAGAGCAGAATGCTGTCACACACAATTATGTGTAGTGCAGTCAAATAATTTCTAATTAGAATGCAAAAGCATATCTTTCATATGAAATATGCAGCACAAGACATTCTGAAAATAACATGCTACCACTGGTTTTCAATTCATGAAAAGAAAGAGAGAAAAAAAGATGTTTAATGCTCTGGCATTTGAAACAACACTGGAAAGGGAAAAGCTAGAGAAATCAGTGTAAGACAGACACCAGTTTAAACAGAGACAATTAAGGAAATACAGGAATAAACTAAAACAAGAAATACTGACAGCCACAATTTCTATTACTAGAAAACACTACATCATGTTATAGTACCTACATCCACACAACATACCCTTTAAATCACTGTTTTCAAAACATGGCATAGACATGCAAACGCAGTGGAATTTAACTTCCAAAACTGCAAAAAGATCTCCTGATCCAAGCAGAAAACAAGTGGTTCAGTCTTCTTGGAAATACAGGCAAAAAATTCAGCTCCCACAGTAAGACTCCAGAGCCAGAGTAAAGCACATTATTCACTCAAATTTCATATACTTCCAGGACAGGTAAAAGACTAGCATACAAGAACCCAATTTTATTGATTATGCAGAACACATTATGAAAATAACCATAATTTGTTTCTAAAAAACCTTTTTAAGCACTGCCTTGCTTCTGCTGTGTCATTTGACTTGGACAGAGAAGAAACTAGCTGGGATCATTAGCTGGGATCCTTATTCTCAGTCTTTCTTATGACATAACCTTAGATTTTAAGCATTGCCTGGGAAAGCTGAAGGTTTCTTTAAAAGCTCCTAGAACACTGCTGTAAGTCCTAGTTTTGTCGAAGATGATTGTACCTATTGCTGCTTTTGTAACAGTTGCCAGAACTTGTGAGTGAACTTGAGAATCCTGGCCATAAACAAACTGCTTTGGTTGAAATGCCAGGCAGGGCACCTGTAAGTTTGGAAGAATGAACCAATGGTACCAAGGCTTAATTATTTCTCTGAATGTTTTCAAGCTCCCCTGTAAGTGGAGAGAAGTGGAAACAGAAGATGAGACATAACCACTGATGAGACTTAAGAAATTAACTTGGAAAATGAGATTGATTGGACTTCGGTTCCAGGCAAGACAAAAGCTGCAAACAAAGAAAATCTGAGGGATGAAAATCATTATTTGCTGCAAGCTATTGTAAGGGAGAAAACAGCAGAGCTGTTTCAGGCATGGTTGGGGACAATGAACTTTAAATTAGAACGTGGCTGCATGAAATAATGAAACATGGACAGCAGATCCTGCCAGGAACCGCAGGAATAACACATTCAGCTGTTTCATTGCTGGAAAGCAATGAGAAAGTACTCCACTCTGAGACAGGTACAGCAGCAATTAACAGCAAAACACACAGACTTAGAGTGTCTGGTCTCGTTTTGCTGCAGGTTGTCTGGTGATGTAAAGCCTTCAAGAGTGCAGACGTCACCTCCCTAACCAGAGTACAAATTCAAAGGCATTTCTGTGCGGTGCCTATAGCTGAGTTAACTCGTGTGTGCTTGAATGTTTTTCCTTTCAATAAACAGGAAGCAAGTCATCAGAATTACAGAAGTGCTCTCCTCCAAGTTCTTTTTCAAAAGCTGTAACATTAGGTTCAGTTTGGAAATTCAGCTACACTGATGTGACATTTAAAAACCCAGAACAATAACAACAAAAAACAAGGCAACCCACAGACTCTAAATCCCATTACAGGGATGGGAGGAGGTAATTAGAACAAATGGAGGGGAAGGAGGATCAGGATTTCAATAACTGAATCAGAGCTACCAAGCAACTCATTTCCAGATCAGAATTTTCCCTCCAACTCCTATCAGGGATAGTTTGTTATTGCCATTAGCCCTGGATAGCATCACAGAGAAGTTGCTTATTCCTATCTTCTGTTCACACCATTTACTGGGAGCACAAGTAACACAGAAATCCATACACAGAACTATTTGTTCTCTTCCTTTATTCTTCCCCTCTTGTCCTCTATTAGTATACGAACCAAGCAACTCGCAACGCTGTAAACAAGCACTGTGCTATTACCCAATTTAACATTTCATCATACCCTGTGTAGGCAAAAGAGAAAACACGTGTTTCTTGCAGCCAAGGATGTACTGAACATTATAGCTGGGCCAGGTTTTTTTGCTAAAGAACTTCTGAAGGAAGCTGGGGGAGGCAAAGCAATTTCACATTTTGAAGATGTTAAGAATGGAGAGGAAAAAAGCGACAAACAATGAAAAGAAACAGAAAATTAATGAAGCAAGCCTGTGATTTAGAGGAAGCAGATGAATAAGGGCAAGTCACCAGAGACCAGATAAAACTGAATTCCAAGGAGCTCTATTTTCTTGAACTTTAAATTCAAAGGCTAAAGAAGTTTTCCTCATCTCAGCACTGGTCTGTGATAACCTTGTACTATTAATAAGGCACATTAGTAAAGTGTTATACAATTATATTTCATTAGCAGGATGTTAAGTATGTTAAGTTATATTTCAATTTAAATACACCATTTTAATTCACTGATAAGCTAAAGAGTCTCTGTAAGTTCAATATAATTTTAACATGGAAGTGAATCCATCCCAAACTATATTTGTATTTCACTCTTAGTGGTTCATGGCATCCCTAAAATGCACTTGAGATTAAATATTTCAGTTAAGAGAAGTGAAAAAAAAATCAGCCTATTTTAAAACTCCTATCAGCTGTTCTGCAGCATTCTTGCCAAGGAGAAACGTTGTTGAGATATTCTTCAAAACTTACACTTAATGTTGAAAATAAAATTAGTTTCAAGTGGTAGACCTTCCTGGAATCTAATTTACGGTAATTCACACCAATGCAATTACTTGAATTATACAAAACTGCCAAGACAGGGCGGGGATAGAAGTTACAGGAGCAACTCCTGGCAACAACTGATGCCTGTTCAGACATTTCCTTCACATACCGATTTCTCTCCTACCACTCAAGGCTACTTCTTAATGCAGGAATGTCACTGAGAAAAAGATAAGGGGTCTTCTATAGCAGAGAAAAAAAGGCAATCCCACATCCCCTAGCAAACACCTAAATATCCTATTATATCACACCCCTGGCACGTTGTACCAGGGGGAAAACCCAAAAGTTCAAGACACAGCCAAGATGGAGGCAGACAGGCATAGGAAGGCAGGTAAGGAAAAGCCCATGGTCTCTGCACCCGCCATGGTTCCAACCCACTGCCACCTCCCAGCAGACCCCAGGTGAAGCACATCAATCCACAAAGCACTACAATATTTTTTGATACTATCTCACATCTTCAAAAGCGAGAACTGAGACTGATTGACCCCTAGGACATGAAATAAACGGGCACAGAGGAACATTAAGAAAGTCTCAGTAGACTGAAGCCAGTGTAGCTCTCACTGCAGACTGTTCCCCTTTCACTAAAATGTTATTCCAGCCTTCAACAGATAAAAAAGTTCTTTGGAGGCTTGTTTGTTAGCTTAGCTCAAGTAATGGAGATACATTTCTACTCATAAGTACAACCTCCTGTTAAAGGTTTCTAGGCCTGAAGGCATCCAACACCCAACAAATCGAGCTTGATCAGTGCTCAAGTTTACCCCAAGCATCAGCACCACGGAGCAAAAGCAATCTATTTAATAGCCAATAACCAGAAAGTAGCAGAACCTGACAAGAATCTCATCAGCTTCACAAAACTGCTTCTTGGCAAAACAGCAATACCCCATAACAAGAAACACATCTGCACCCAAAAAGAATTAAAGAAGCAGTGAAGAGCTGAATTAGAAATGCTGTTCCCAGCCACTGTGACCATACTCCTGTCCTTTCCCTCAGGCCAGGCAGAGCTTCATAGAAATTTGAGAGATGCTGGTCTCTGTGTCCAGAAATAGCATCTCAGTAGGAAATCCCAGCCAATATTGGTGGGTTCCTCACCACAGCACTGTGTCTAAGCCTCTCCAGGGGAAGGAATCTGATCATTTTTTACTTCTGGGCTGGCTATTAGGTTTAGAGCTGCTAACTGCAAAAAATCTACCAGTAAAATTTCGTAACAGAAGTTGACAGTTTAGAGAACTCTTCTTCTAAGAGACAGCAGAGATGATCACTTAATTTGGCCCTGCTGAAATCAGAGTTTTCTTACCACCAACAGACACGTCTGTAAAGTAGAGCATTCCAAACTCTGGCACTTACAACTTGGATACAAGAAGCATCTGCAATATTATCATCAAGAAACCAGACTATGCAATATTCCAGACAAAAATACACAGTGAAATGATGTTATTAGAAAGGCATTTCATTAAATCAGAACAGATAAACAGAATCAATAAGCTGTACATTTTAAATGTTGATCTGAGCCCATACCTTTAGCTATTCATGCTGAGTGGGGAAGCCAGAGGACTGCAATATCACACAAAATTAAGACCTTTCATGTGCCAAGCAGAACTGCACGATGTTCAGGAAAGGTAGCATATAAATAACAGTAATATTTTATTCCATAGCTAAGGCCTATGACTCAAGTTTACTAATTCACATGACATTTAAAGCCATCGGTTTTCCATGGCACCTGATTCAGAGCAGATTTCTCATCCAAATGCAGACTCAGATGGCTTTTTCTTCACTTCTTTGTTCACATAAAGTTTATACCGATCAGAAACAGAACACGAAAATACTGTACAGCATTTAAAAACCAGTTTTGCTAGTGTTTTGGGCACTGCTTGGAAAGCACTAGCAAGCAGAGTGCAACACGTACAGCCTGAAATCCAAGGTGAGTTGTGAGCTCCATACCTGTGTGAAGGGGAGGGAGCCTCGAACTGAGGCACTGTGCTGTCCTCACTGACCGGGGAGTACAGGCCACTCATCTCCTGAAACAGAAAGCCACGTCACATCAGAGCTGACAAAACATGTATGTCTGATACAAGTGTTCACAGTGAACTGCTGTTTTTCCGAGCAGACAGCCAACTGTGTCTACATTTACTCAACTCCTACCGAAAAATCTTTACTATACCTGACAAAACACTGATTTTCTCCCTTTTTTTTCAGTTATCATTCTAACTGAGTTTCAAAAATCTTACAGCTGTGGTGCTCTGTGCTTCAAGAGTGGCAGTTTCGGAGCTTACACTCCAAGAAGTCCAACAGATTTGGTTATCATCCAATTGCCTCTAACCCAGCATCTCCCAAACACGCAGAACAAGCAAGCTGCAACTGCATTTTCGAGATATGTGCAAACTTATCTAACAGCCTTCACAACTGGAAAGTAAAGCTGGATATGGGTCATGGCAAGAACAGTCACAAGGCAACAGGGCAAAGGTGGTGCCACAGACTTAAAAGAGGATCTATCAGTCCTCTGTGGGACAACTGCACAAGAGACAAACTTGGCACATAAACGTGGCTTTGTCCCTCCCACACTAAGTCAGTGCTGTGTACCCAGTAGGAGACTGTCTTTCATCTATTTGGGAAATGGAAGCTATGCAGGATGCAGCAGCTCATTAGCTGAGGGGCAAAGTGTTCTCAGGACAATTACTACTCGTGCTTTCAAATTCCCACTAGGTGCCTATTAGTTGGTAGGTAGAAAGAAGGATTTTTGTGACAAGAGAGATCCCAGGCTTGAGAGGTCAGAGCCAAGGTCACCACCACACCCCAGGAATATACCCCAGCTGCAGCCCACTGAAATGCCTGATTAAAGAGCAGAGAAGCAGGTAGCTGGTTGCTCTTTGAGGGATCCCATGGCTTTTGGGAATAGTTTCTCCTAGATCTCAAGACTTATTTTACCAGTCTGAAGAAAACATGCTATGGTATATTTATTGCACCAAAGCTGAGAAACATTTAGGAAAAGAGGTCTGAAAAAATGCCAAACAGCTATCAGATAAATGGAAATTCTTGCAGTTGTCAGTCATATTTATATTTTGCTAATTCATCCACACACAATTGCATGAAGAAATCTCAAAGGCTTTTGGGGGGCAGCTAGGAACGCATGCTGATTGCTCAAGATGAGCAAGAAGCGAGAAGCAGACCTGCAGACTGATTCCCAAGAAGCTTTAAGGGAATGATATTTTGAGAGGTGACAGTCTGATGTATTCCTGAAACATCAGCTTCCTACTCCAAGATTAAACACCAGAATGATTAGAGGAAAGGACCAAAGAGGAACCTAAAGACTCGAAGACAGAAGGATTGCACTGATGGGTTTACAAATTCTTGGAGAATAATTCTTAGCAAAAATGTCAAAAGATTTCCATCATTAAGGAATTATAAGAACTATATCAGGAGGTAGCAGGAATCAGTTTTGACATGCAGCAGGAGCTGGTTTTGTTCCTGCCCAGTCTCTGCATAACAACCCTGCTGTGAATCCCCAACACCTCTCCATTTTAAGGCTTGTATCCTGCTAAGATTTAAACAGCCCGTGCAGCACACTGCAACATACAAAAATCTTAACTTCTGATCAATATACCAGCTGTTGATTTCTAGCAACTACTCTAAAATACTTACTACCAACACAAAGAAATGATTATATATGAGCTACCAAACTGCAGCCTGCACAAATCAACTAAATTAACAAATTAAAGAAAGAGCATCATCTGTTCATTTTCCCATTACTGACTTAAATGCCATAAATTTAACCCAGCAGCCTCACAGCAAGGCAGACAGCTTGATGAAAATGAAAAATTGCCATAGTCAGAACAATGTCTGGGCACCTCACCTCTACTCGTTTAATATCTTCTTCCAGAACACTTAGCTCCTTCTGGATCTGCTCCAATTGCTGTGGATAAGAGAATGGGAGAAGTCTAAATCAATCTGCACTGCACCACCACCAAGATAAATTACAGTCTTTCCAGAGAGGAACCTGAACTATCTTAGCTGGTGTGCTACACAATTCAAAAGTCAGCAGGCAGGAAGTTCACATTCACAGATTAACATAAGCGTGCACACAAACCACATTCAAGACAAAGCTGTTGTTTTGAAACAATGCAAAACAAGAGCATGAGGTATTTTGATATGATTAACAGAGACCCACATTACCACATTATTCAAAGTAATACTACTATGCTCCTCTAACATCTCTTGTGCAAGGTATAACTGGTTTGCAAACACTGAGTATAGAATCATAAAGTGGTCTGGGTTTAGATGGAACCTTAAAGTTCATCTCATTCCACCCCTGCCACAGGCAAGGACACCTTCCACTATCCCAGGTTGCTCCCAGCCCCGTCCAACCTGGCCTTGGACACTGCCAGGGAT
>VZRR01009046.1:247-22763 GCA_013398015.1 Oreocharis arfaki | reverse complement strand
CTTCCCAATATCTAAACCCTCACTCTTTCACTTTAAAACCATTCTTCCTGGTCCTGTCACAATTAGAAAAAAAAAAACCACCATGAAGGACAATGATCATTTCACCCTTCAACTAAAGACAAAATGTTTTGCTAAAAGGTGTTGAGACTAATTTAGATCCTAGCTGTTAACCTGTCACTTGTCAATCTCAACTTTGTCATTGAGTTTTTGGATTGGAAAAAACCTATTATGACCAGAGCAAGACTTGTCCCTGGCACTGAGCAAGCACCACATCATATCAAGGTATCACTTCTTCCAAAGGTGTGGTACTTACCTTGGATTACACCATAAACTTGAGTCAGTTTGAGGGCTACACCTGAAAGGGTCAGAAGGAGACTTCCCCTCTCACCAGCCAACATTTCCTTTCCCTTCTTTGTGCCACATGTAACAGCTTCCAGTTTTTCAGTCAGCCAGCAACCTGGCTTTGCTCACCTCAAGTTACTGAAGCCACAGACTTGACACCTGCTTACACCTAAGCGAGGACATCATCTGCTTGTCCCACCCAAACACCCCAGAGCCTATACCCAGCCCTGCACACACACACTCCTCTGGGCGAGAGCTCCAAGTCTGGACATAAACCAACAAAACTCAGCTCCAGTGCAAGTCTGGTTCACTGAGACACAGAAATGTAGTAAGTACACGGAGAACTGGAAGTCCACCTGATTCTCCTCAGCTCCCAGTAAAAATTTACAGACCACCAGTAATGTAGCCTGTGACCAGAAGTGTTTGCCAAGTTAAATCCACTGAAAAGCTTAAGCACAACACATTCTCCAAAGACTAAACAAATTTTTGTACTTTCAGCTTTACAATGGAATATTAAACTGCCCAAATCCAAAGTTACTAGTTTGGCAAGACATATTACTCTTAGTGTGACATATCCCAAAGAATATCTGGCAAGCTAGTCCTAAAGACTTAGTCAAGTGCTTAATTTTGATCCCTTAAGTGTCAGAAGGTTTTCTTTAAACAAAAAGCACAAATTAAACCCCTCTTATTGTAAAGCATTCCAAATACATGTGCTCTGCATTAGATAATCCACCATTTTATTTTTCTTTTTAAACACTAACCAGAGCTTCTGTCCCTGAAAACAGGAGAAGAAAGGACTGCTGGGTCCACACCTATTTCTAACATGGCTGCTTCTTCAGAATGAGATGACATTATAAATGTATCCTAATCTCTGTACTCCGAAGGTTTCAGTTTACAGTTACTTTGAGGCACAGACAGCAGAAGTTTAATGGTTTAGAACTAGACTGCCACAGATAATTTACAAATCACTACACCATAACCGATAATTCCGTTTTCACTTTCGAAACCTACAGCAAGAATAGCAGGTGGTGCTGTAGCTCCAAGATTAGTGGTAAAGTTAAGTGACACTTGCACAGCACGGGTCCTGCCTGAACTCAGCTCTAGCAAATACCATTAGTCCCCCACATTCATAAATCCCATTTAAAAAGAAGTTACAAAACCACTTACGAGTCCCAAAATTACACTGAGTAAATTTGCTATTCTACAACGTACTGGCTCACAGCCAAACTGGACATCTGAAAAATAACTGATGGTTGTTGACATCACATAAACAGGGCACTTTTTAGAGGAACAAGAGCAGAGACCTTTTATTGGCCAGCTTTCATTAACTATTGCACACAGCCAAGAGCACGAGATTTGGGACTTGATTTACCAATTCTTCCTCCTAGTTACAACCTACCATAAACTTACCCAACAGCAGCAACTCTAAAATGCAGGCAAGAGTGTTTCATGCCTATTTTAGGAGGGAGTCTTCTCATGCCATCAACATAAAATAAGTTAATGCCCACACTGAAACCTTTGGTTTTTTGGTATGTTAGTTTAAGTGTTTTAATCTATCCAAGACCTTAAATCAATCCACATTCATTCCAATTAAACTTTGAAGAATGAGACTACTGATTTATAATTGCCAGCCTTTGAGGGACATTTAAGGAAAGCTAAATGAATTATAGTTCTTGCAGTATATCCAGATTTAAGGGCCTTTTATTTAATCTTCACTACTGGGCACAGAAAACAAGCCAAGTCCTGTCCCAGTGATGGGCAGAATCACACCTGTCAGGCTTTGGATTAAGTCAGCAAAAGCACTTCCAATGAACACTGAAATGTATGCTAAGAGAGAAGCACATACTATAAACTCTCTTCTCACACAGATGCTTTCCCAGAAATGAAAAGGCCAATGTGGGCAAGGAGGATTCAGTGGCTAAACCCCCTAATTTCAGTGGTTAAACCCCCTAATTCAGTGGTTAAACCCCCTAATTTCAGCTCCAGTGAATGAAGTACAATAAGCAGGTGTGTAACATTCTGGTCCCATTTTTCACATAGGAGCACACATACAAAAGAAAAGCTAGGACCTCAAAACTTTTTTATAACCCTGGAAAAGGGATTTCAGACCTTCAAGTCAAGAAGCTACCAAGAACTTACACAATGCTGAACACCAGGTCATGGTCATTTTGTTTTTGGTTGGCCACCTACTAACGAGCATATCTGGGAACAGCACTAAGGTTTCATCCTGGAGCTTCCTGTTTTTCCTGGAGCATGAGCCCCTTGGGAGGCAGCAACTTCCTGCTTCGTGTTTGTACAGCACGGACAACAAGCAGTCCTGACTGGGTCTCCTGGTGCCTGTTCTAAGTGTCTGCAAAAAACTAAAAGCTCAGCAGAGCCTCCCAGTGCCACAGACACAGCCTAGAAAAATGCACAAGGGAAGGAGCCATACAGCCCTGACCAACTGTCTTTCCAATTCTATGAAAAGCACAAGCAAAGGAGAGCAGGAGTTATTTTCTACAGAAATACTGCAAAATCAGCAGCACTATTCTAACAAGCAGAGCATCTGGATTCACACCTTTTGGAAGCTAACCAGCCATATTATGTTCAGTCACACACCTTCAAGGCTCTGATCCAGACTCCCTGTGCAGCCATCATAAAACACACCATAGCTCCAGACAAACAGTGTCTATTACCAGAGGGAACAGCATCTTCCCACATGCATAAAGCCATTGCACCAGCCAGGATGGGTCAAAAATTATGACCTGCCCACCTGAGGAGGATAAACCAGGCAGTTGCAGTAAATAAACCCTTAATTCTGTCCCGTAGCTTCATCCATCCAACATCAGTCTCTTCCTTCTTCCCACTCTTACACCAACTACTGCACTAACAAACCACAGTGTAAACTTCACTATCAACAGCTGAAACTTTTCTAAAGGTACCCAGTGGAATTAATTTCTATCTGTAGAATTCAATACCTCAATGACAATACAGAATAAGTTTCTCTCTCTGGAAGTCCTATCTGTCTCTGGGTTTTCCTTCCATTATTGCTTTGGATGCAGAGCCTTTTACAACATGCAGGGCAGCTATGGCATCCTCAGACCCTAGAGAAATTTTAGTCTTATACATTAATTACAAATATCACTTATTCTGACAAAATACCTCTCTGTTACAATGTCTTTGCACAACTAGAAGGAGGTGCAAGGTTTTTATTTGCATGAAGATAAGAACACCTGAGCCTCCACAAGTTTCATTGGTGAAATACGGCAACCAAGCCTCTTAAACATGTGGACAGACCATCTATGACACATTATCTGCTGAGAATATTTCTTCTCTCTGATCAATACTTCCTCCAAATGATAAATGTTTCCTAACTGGGGAAGAGCTGTCAGAAAGGCTTGAGAATATCCAGGCTGTTTAACACAGAGAATTCCCAAAGGTAGGAGAAAAGAGATGCCTGGCTGACAAAGTGTGTTTCATACCTTGAATTTTCCTCTCTCTCATTTAAATCTTACAGTATGGAGGAAATATGCTCTGAAGGCTTAGTGATAGGGCCTGATAGAAAAGCCTCATGAGATAAGGACACCTGGGGCAGAGAACAAAGCTGCCTAAACAATTAGGATAATTACCTTAGAGTCTAATACATCAGCCATGGGTGCTACTTGGCTTCTTTCTTTGCAAGACTTCTCCACTGCAGCAAGGAGAGCCAGCTATTATATGCTGATATCACTATGATAATTTTTAGTTTGCTGCTCACACATTCACTGTATCCTTGGGCTTCTTATCACTGCTTTTGGAGCTCAAATGTCTCATTCAGTAACTCAGAAATGCAAACAGATTTAAAATACCAGGTAAGTGCAGTGCATAGAGACCAGATTACTCTAGCTATAAATTCTCCTCAGCAGTCCTGAAATGCAATCAAGACCACATGACAACAAAAGAGCAGGACTGATTTCTGGTTCTGTCACCTCCTCTTGCTTACTCATTAGTTCATCCATGTGTGTACACGCAGAACACAAGACTTGACAGGTGAAGTGATTAACACAAGGTAATGACATCCCTGGAGAATTCATGCTTATAATTCCCAGCAATTATCCCATAACAACTCCTCTTATTTTTAGTATTTAACATGCTCACAATATGGAGCAAGTGAAGACAGCTGGCCAGAGACAGGCATTTGAGGGTGTGAAGAACAACGATGATTCTGAAATGCTGAGCAGGCACTCAGTGCCCCAAGCCTGAGACACTTCAGGATTATTTTTCTGTCCCAGGATGTTTACCAGCTAAAAAACAGCCTTGTGCATTAGCAGACATGAAAAGAGACCTTGTTTGTTAGACATGAGAGACTAAATGCCACATTATTAGAAAGAAAAAGCCCACAGAACATAAAAATGAAGTGACATCTGCCAAGGGAAACATGGATGGACCCAGAGAATAGCACCTGGGTAGAACTTGATTTGAGATACTAATCATCAAGCTCAGTATTCTCCTTCAAGAAGCAACAGTGCAGCTTGACAGAAATACCATCAGGTAGCTGAGCTAACAATATTTTGGCTGATGAATGGTGGTATCTAACTATTTGGAAACATTCAAATCCTGACCAGACAATCAGCAAGGCCTCTTCTTTAAAGTGATGAATATAAAAGGGAGGAGAATTAACTGATATCATCAGCTCTCTCACAAAGTGTTCAAGATGAAAGAACATGTGAACATTTAAAATTAACAAAGGTAAATTTGCAAAAGCATTCGTGCAACACTTGTATGAAAACAAGAGTTTTTAAAAGTCACAGGTTGCTGCATTTGGTTTCCCTGGAAAACAGCAATAAACACCCACCACCACCAAGTCATTATATTTCATTTTTAAACTTGACCTTCCAGACTTTTTGGCCCTTAATTTCACAGAAGAGGCCGCTGGATCCAAAAAAAAACCCCCAAAAAACCAAAAACCCATGTAGAGTGTGCATTCAAGTAACTGTGCACACATATGGAAAGGCACTCAGCCATGCTAAGTTTGCCTTAGAGACAACCAACTGTGGTAGATGATCAATACATTTCTCCCCTCCAAAACTATTTGTTACTTGTTTGAAAGACTATTTTTAAGCTTTAGGCATTTGTTTTCAATCTTTTATAAAGTAAAACTTTTTTTTTTCCCTACTACTATTGCCAAGGATTTGGGGTTTTTTGCCATATTGCTCTAGGTCAAAAAGAAAACAAAATAAATAAACTTCAAAAGAAAAAGTACTTGCAAACATCTTTGTGCAAAAAACATGCAGTAAATTCCAGCCTGAAAGATCAACCTCTTGAAAAGTTACAAACAGATCAAAACAGGATTTCTAATAGAAACTCCTGCAGGTGCTGAACCTCACATTTATCTTCTGGAGAAATTATGAAAAGGTGACAAAGAGACATTTGTCAAAAGACTTGACTGCACCAATATTCTGAAGTCTAAAAGAGTTTTCTTCTAGCTATAAACCCAATCCAATATGATCAGAAGTCACCATTTCATTAATGCAAGAGGAAAAATACGTAACTTATGAGTGAAGTAAGCAAGGAGGGTTACAGGTGGTTAATCATCTGCTCTGATCGTGTTGTGAAATATTACACAGGTACACTAACTCTAAGGCAGTATCTGTATTCACTTACAAAAGTACCTTAGTCCCTGTGTAAGAACTTGCAGTATGTAGTAAATGAAACCTGTTAATAAAATCTTGCAATAAACAGTATTCAAAGAGGCATATTAGGAAGCAAAGTTACCAAGTTCCTTTAAAGATTTAAGCCAAAAATTAGAAATCAGAACTCAGGGTCATAATAAAAGAATCTTTTTCTTATTTATTAAGAGCTTATCTTTACAGCTATGGCTTACTGAGTGAAATTGCATTTACTCTGCAGCCATCTTTACTAAAACCAAGTCTGAATTAAGAAAGGAAAAAAGGTCACGTTCCTCCCCATAATAAGGCTGCTTGTATGACTCAGATGATGTCCAATACATCATTGTTCCAGGGTCCACACATGAGCTCCCTCCTCAATTCTTAAGCACTCACCTCTCACAGCACCAAAAGAAACTATGGTGAACTGTGAAGCTCTGGTAACCTTTACTGCATTATTAATATGGTCACTTAATCCCCCCTTCTCACCTTCCAGGCCACCATCTCAGGCTTTCTGCAGTCTGGATACACCACCACTGTCATAACCCAAACAGGAATTCCTCTGTTATCCCCACAAAACTCCCTCCAGAAAAGGGTGCTTGCCACAAGCTCCACCAGCTACAGACAGGACTTGTCACTTACCAAAAAGGAAGCATCAGCTGGTGTAATTTACTCTGTGTGTAAAACTGACTGCCCAAGACAGATTTTGGTATGTAAAACTATCCTACTGACCGCTCTGTATTTTCCATGCATCTACCCACTGATTTTTATCTTCCTTACCCTTATCAAGTGAGAGCAAAGACTGCTGCAAGTCTGACAAGTCCTCATTTCCCTCAAAATCAATGGCAAGGCCAGACACTAAGCACTATGGCAAGGACAGAACTGACAGGCCTGCACAGAAGTCTTTTGAGATCTGACAGTCTGCATTTCACGTTGGAATGTAAAGGGGGGAAAAAAATAACGTTAGAGGAAGTCTTGGCAACAGGGGGAATGCATAAGCAGGGACACGGAGGATCTGAAATAAAGTATACATCCCAACTGCCTTCAGGATGTTCCGACGGCTGTTTAAAGAGGATCTGCAGCCAAAATTAAGTTTCTTTACCCTTAAAAGGAGATGTTATCCTTTAAAAATTATTACTAAAACCAAAGAGATACAGATGCAGATGAGATGGGAAGGGTTTCCCAGGTACTGAAACTCACAGAATCAAGGTTGAAAGAGACCTTCAAGATTATTTAGCCCAACCACCACCCCAGCACCACCATACTAACCCCTAAACCATATCCCCAGTCCATATCCAGATGCCTCTGGGACATTTCCAGAGACTGTGACTCCACCAGCTCCCTGGGCAATTTACTCCAATACCTGACCACTCTTTCAGTGAAAAAACGTTTCTCTAGTACCTAATCTGAACCTCCCCTGGTGCAACTTGAGGCCATTTCCTCTCATCCTTTCACCTGAGACTTGGCAGAAGAGCCTGACTCTCCCCCTGCCACAGCCTCCTGTCAGTAGTTATGGAGAGCAATGAGGTCCCCACTGAGCCTCCTTTTCTCCAGACTAAACAACCCCAGCTCCCTGAGCTGCTCCTCATGTTTTCCAGACCCTCCACCAGCTCTCTTTGCCCTTCTCTCAACTTTCCACAAGCCTTGTTGACTTTGGCCATGGACATGTGTTGGTGGACAGACTCCAGACTTGCTTTGGAATGACTCCACAACCAGACCTTCAATGCATTCTGGACAAGGCTTCTTACACCCATCACATTTACATGGTTTCAAGCTTGACCTTGCAGTCACACTGTTGGGTCTTGTGTTCCTCACATCTTTTCTCAGAAACCCTGGGCCACGAGAGAGCTCGTCCTTCTGCTGTTTCCATGATCGTTTTTCTAGGTTTCTGGGATATTTGTGGTGTTAGGGTTTATGCATTGCATGACCTCATAAAGGAAGAGCCCCAAACCATTAAAGACTGTGTATGTGATTATAGAGCTCTCTCATATTCCTTGAGACACTCATTGTAGGACAAATAAGGAAAAAGCACAGAATATGCTTTCTTTTGTGTCACCACGTTAGTCATGGTATTTGATAAACTAAAGGAAAAAACTCGGTAGTGAAAATAATTTCAATCTTTGACGTTTTTTCTGTGTTAGTTAAACAATCTTGTTTCAAGAACTTGACGTGCATCTACACCAAGGAGTCTCTATATTCCCACATGCTTCACCAGTATGAGATGAGAAGGCAAATGATTAAAAACTGAAGCTGTCACACATAAAGAGATTAATTTCCCTTCAAACCCATGTGTCCTCTGTCTGAGATTTCTCCAAACATGCCTTGAGTTATTCTTTGCAGAAATAATGCCAGGCTAACACATCACTTCAACAGAAATGCACTGGGAGAAAGCAGCAGACAACACCTCACACACACTGAAACACAAAGCAAGTTACCTCTCGTTTGTTTCTCCTGGCAACTTTAAGAAATTCCATAAGGATCTGCAATTGGGCAGCATGGGACTCCTGTAACACAGTAAATAAGGAAGTGTAACTCTTCCATGTATTAAGAGAGAGACAAATACTCATTTTACACGAAGAAATCCACACAGCACAGAAACATTTAGAGGTTAGCAAGAGAAAAATAGCTTAAGGCAGTTTTTAAAATGGTGGTTTTACTTTATCTCACAGGTCTTAAGGTTTTGTTTGGTTCACAACAAATTTTTATGTGAAGGCAGCAGTCCTGGTAACAGTTCTTACCAATAAGTTGAAATGCTTCTTTTTTTCATTGGCTACTGCACCTGGAATTGATTTTGGAATACAGGTTCCTCAGAGACTCATCATCTACCCTGGAAAATCATTAGCATCCACTTCATGATCAACATACCAAAGGATGAAGTATTTATGTAAAAAAAAAAAAAAATCTTCTCCAAAATTAACACTTATGCTTCTGTAGAAGTTACTGCTGAAGATTTCTCCGGAGTGGAAGACAACAATAAAGTCACTGATGAAACTAAGCCATCCCTTTCTAATATTTTCCATAATAGGTTATTTACCTCAGCCATCAGCACAGTATTTTCACCCAAATTGGCCAAGAACTTGACAGGGCAAGATGAAGAGAACCACTAGAGGAAAGAAAACTAAGACCTACATTCCAGCACTAATATAGCCCTAATCATCTCCCAGCATTCCAAGACATATTTGCACAACCTATCAAAATAGGACTCTGAACACACACTCAAAAAGGATCAAGACATAGGAGCACACAGAATCCATTAAAGGCAGAGGGCACAGGGAAAGTAAAGACATTAGAATGCAAGAGTAATACTTTTCTGAGGTTATTTTCTTACTCCCCATGCTCTGATAATAATGAAAGTGAAGCAAGTAAACCTAGACAAGAAAAATGCTTTAAAATTATTCTTTAAATGTCAGGTGAGGTTTTTCTTTTTAGGCTTAGCATCCTTAGAAGATATTCACACTCAAAAACACTCATACACTAAATCATATGCCTTCTTTGCTTCAGATTTGTCACAAATGATACAAAAAGGCTTACAGAGAAAGAAAAGTTTTACTCTTTTTCCCCACCATAAATTTACTGAACCACAATAAACATATTTACAAGTCCCCACGCAATAAGGCAACATAACAGTTTTGTTAACAGGCAAGCATATTTTGGGGTTACTTTCTTTCCATCAGAACAAGCTGTAAATATTGATTCTGTAAGAGTGAATACGTGAAGCTATTCCCAATACAACTTCTCCTCACCTGTTCTAAAGCACTGTCAAAACCCACCCTGCAACTCAAAGTTCATTGAGTCAAATTCTGTAATAATCTAGTGTAATTTATACGGTCTGGTTCTCCTAACTTGAAAACTTGAAAAGAACAGCATGGAATGGCCAAATACACGGAGAACCAACCCAAACCAACTACATTTCAGTTAAATCATAGGAACTGCTTGCTTCATATCGGGTAAGTCTTCAAACCAGCTTCATAAACAAGACATCTGAACTTTTCTTTCAAGCATTAAATACTGAAAAAGCCTTCAGGAAAGGTGGTCAATCAGATCCCATCAGTTCCAGCAGAAACTTAAGGGTGTGATCCTTTTCACAAGCTCGTTGTGTTTATTCTTTGATCTATATTCTCGACTTGATGCTTATTACTAAGAAAGATCTGACATTTACTTGTGCAACAGAAAATTAGCAAACTTCTTCACGTGTCTGTGAGTCATGTTCTCTTATCCTTTTCTACTTTCCCTGCTTGTTTATACAACCCTGCCAGCAACAACATTACAATGTTAAGTGCATCACAGCTGAAATGTTACTTCACTACAAAGGTCAGCAAAACAGTCGCCTTTTAAACACCAAAACACAAGAGAAAATACTGAGCAATTAATTCACCAATAGCATCTTGCATCCAGGAAAAGGTATCAAAAGAAAAGAACTCCTAAATACACAGAGCTCATTTAAACAAGAGAAACTTCTTACTGCTTCCAACTGCTTCTTCTTCTGCACCAGCAGCTCCAGCATCAGGTTGACATTGGCTAAGTCAAGATTGTCTTGATCAGTTCCCAACAAATCTTGAATTATCTGCCACCTGTGGCCATTCTAAAAAGAGAACAAGAGGTGTTGGAGAGATGGTGAGTCCAAGCCATCCAACAACAGATATTAAAAGCAGCACAGCAATATTTCATCCCTTTGTAAAACTGCAAAACAGTTTTGATGTATCCGAATTCCCAATTCTCCCACGTGTACAGGATATGGCTCCCCTGACCTACTGTGGAACTGCTTATCTTATTTGGAATCTATCTGTGCTTCATGAAAGCACAGTTGCTACTGCTGCTGCAAAAAGATTATTTCACAGCAACAATTTTATCTGATTTGTGCTCCAGTTTCTGAGAACATGTTTCTGTGGGGAGAAAGAAAAAACTCCACATTTATCCAAGCTTAGTTGGATTACATCTGAAATACTGTTATGCACCAATACCTTTTAACTTTTTTAAACCCAAGTAATAGGTAAAACCCTCATGCTAAACTCAAATCAAAGAAAGTAGTATCAGCTTATTTCTTCTACTGTCGCCTCTCACACTACTCCTCTTAAGCGTAAGGGAAATGTGAAAGCTGGGAAGAAGATGGAGCTCATCAGGTTGATCCCACTTAAACTGCTTGGAGCTGTGGAGGACTCCTCAGAGGGCCAAAGTACTACTACACAGCCCATTCTTCCCTGCTCTTTTATCTTCTTCTTGTCAATAAAAAAAGAAAAAAAATAACTTTAAGCACAGAAAAACCTGAATAATAGGTTAATGCTAGTACAGCCTTCCATCAAAAAGCCTCATGAACCAAGAGGAACAGCTGAAAGGTCTGAAGAACATCTACAAAACAAAGCTGGATTAAAAAATCCTGTCCTAAAAAATCTATGACAATAAAGCAAGATATTTAAATTGGTGAGAATTAGAAATGCCAGCCAGTCTAAATCAGATATTTTCTTAGAGGCTGTAGCCTTTTTGTATTAACTAGATTAAGAAAAAAATAAAATATGTAACATCCCTACAGAACACACAGCTTTTTATATAGCACTCAACACAACCTGTGGAAACTACTCAGGCCAAAAACTCAACTTCAGTCTGGAGTAATAGGAAAAAAACCCATGATTTTTAAGCAAGTGAACAGGATTTGAGACACATTTTAACATACTAATGCACTGGTTAATTGTACTACTGGTAAACTACTCAAATGTTCAAACATGCCTTAAAGTGATTTCTTAATGAACCACAACTATTGCATTTGCTGCAATGTGTCTTGGATGACTTCCCTTAATGCCAAAAGTAATACAAGGCACATTAAAGAATGGGTACAAGAGCACTGTTACTCTTTTTATAGATGTCTGCAATTTTTATTTGCTGCCAAAAGGTAGACACAACACTGTTTTGGGTATGAAGTCACGGTAGGCTGTCCACTTTTTGGCAGTTGTCAAAAATAGGTGCATCTACAGGTATAGCTTTTAAAACATAAAACCAATTTCCAAGAATCTACTGTACATGCTTCCAGGTCAGTTGTGTGCACTTCAAACCATATCTTGTTTATGCATATTTTATATTAAATATGGTATATGCATATTTTATAAAGAACATAAAAACTTACTGTGAGCAAACCAATGAATCTTTAAAGAATGCCCTTTTCAAAGACTGACAGCACTGGTTTCTGCAACACAGCCCCTAAATTAATACCACTTTAATATAAGCTTTCAAAAACAGGGGGCTCCATCATTTTTAATATTATTTTGCAATCTTATTTATGAATTACAAAAGACAAGGATGTCAGACTTAGCAGGACAAATATGCAAGTTTTTTTGCTTATGTCATATATTCTTTTTGATCTTAATGTACAAGAGCATCCACTGGTGTTGTGGAGAGGTTCTGAAGAACTGAGGACACAGATCATGCTCTGATTCTGTGACATGAAGCAAGTCTAGGAGATATCCAGGCAGTTTTCTGTGGCATCTGAACCAGAACAGCAGACTCCAAACGCATCTTTCTCCCTCTTGTGGCTGGTATGAGCCTTCCTCCAGTTTCCCGACAGAACACAGCTTCTCACATGTGATCAGACAAGCCCGTGGCACTTCTAACCATTCACTGCTCTCACTGTAGCTGTAATCCAACACTGAATGAAAATGATTACCTTTAAACACGTGTACTTCCATGGGCAGTTTCCCAGGCTATATGCAGTACATCAAAGGACACTTGCCTATGCTAACATAGCTTCTGTCTACACAAATGGCTGGCAGGAAGAACAGGAGTTAACAAGGTGGAAGGAATCTACTGCCACTGATATTGCTGTTATTCCCTCTTAAAGCAAGTTAAAGCATCAGCTCAACAGTGCAATCTCTCGTCAGTTAAGTCACGTAATTACAATTGCTGCACAGAATCATTAAATAAATATGAAAGTAAAAAAGTTGGAACATACGGTGCTACTCACTGAATGGTCCAGTTTGAGTCTCTTCTCCTCAGACCTTTGCTTCTGTTTAAGAATTAATTCATTAACTAAAAAACATAAATAAGATGTCAAAGAGACGGATTTGAAGTTCACCAAACCAGTATGAAAGATTCTAACTCAGTATTTTTACTTTAATTATTAATTCCACAGTAAGATGTTTATCAGTAATTAAAAAGGTGGAAGATATCTCCACTGTTTTTCCCTTACCAATTTATTCCTTGGTGGTTTTTTGTAACATACATAAAGATTTTTTTAAAATTATCAAAAATACAAAGCCTACACATTCTCCAAAATGATTCAGTTCCTTTTTCTAAACACCCATGGTTCCTTAAAGTTTTTCAACTCCAAGGCAGAAGTATATCACAGAAGAGTATGAGGGAGTTAAACCAGGTAACATCCTATTACAGGCCAGAAAAACCAAGCATAGCTGAATAGAACAACTTTTTCCTTGAATTACCATGTGCATTTTTAAAGACATATTTTTGCTATAACTTAGTTTTACACCAGTGCAAAGAAAAAGATAACTTCAACCCTCTGCACACATATATACACAAGCTCTTCCCCCTCCAACACATACTTCAAATCCCTGGACACAGGGTATGTAAACACCCTTTGGCCTAACACGTACTCCAAGACCTGCCCCAGCACCATCTCCAGCACAACACAATTAGGTCTAAATCAGGATGCCCATTTGTGAAGCATTCCTTGGCTATTGTGGCTTTTCAGACATTTATTATTAAATGGGTATCTCAGCACGAAATCAAAATTTGCTTCAATTTGGTATTTCACACTGCAATGTGTTTCCTTTGATCTTTTCTCCACAAAACTAAGTTTTAAACCGTATTTCCACCTAGCAACATTTGCTCCCTCTGTAAGGAGCAATTAGGATTGCATCTAGGTCTATGTATGAATATTTTCTCTGTATCTAATTTACACCTACATCCATCATATGGGACTCACTACAGCAGCCAAAATAGCACAGTCTGTAATATAGCCTCCACCCCTTCAGAGTCCAAGCTTCGTAAACAGGGCATTGTCTTTATTATTAGGCAGACAAGAGTGCAAAAAACCAAAAGTAAACAGAGATTCACATCTCCAGCCATAAGAAAAACAGCTTTGCTTTTCACAGTATGGAAACAGCAGCAAGTTAATCTCAGTACTGTCACTCAGCACACAGAACTGCTCGAGGCAGTGCAGTATTAGCAATTTATACTACTAACCTTTTTTGTATTAAAATGACAACCAAAGGGATGATATTTGGATTCTGTTTTCAACATCCAGAAGATGGTAATTTACAGGGCAAATTCAGAAGTGCCTGCCTTCCTTAACAACTAAAATGTTTCTCATGCAAGCAAGCCTAAAGCTCACCTAAGAAGTTGGGGTAAAGATGATCTATGTTGTCCACAACATAGTTGCATTTGGGACATCTGTTATTGTCCTCCAGGCTCTGGTGAATACATTTATAGCTGTTCAAAAACATAAAAAACAGAAACAAAACAAGTGAGCCCCCGTGAAGGAACAAAATGTAAGCACAAGGTAAATAACATCAGCCTTAGACAAGGTGCCCTGTTTGTGTTGCCAGCTAACAGCTGTGCTGCCAAGAACCTACAGTGGAGTCAAAATGTTCCAGTGCTTGAACTCAAGAACGTGCTACAGCAGAAAGACAGCAAAGTTTTCTGGCAAGGATTACAAAAGGTAGACAAGTACTTCACTCTTATTTCCCTGAGGATTACTGCAATGTGGATACTTCAGCCACAATGCCATCTCAAATTCATGCTCCCCACCACTGCCACAGGCAGAGGTAGCACACAGATTGAATTACCCAGAAGCAACTCTTCTAGATTAGCTGAGTATTTAGCAATTGACATTAAAAGCATTTTAGGGAACTGAGCAGAGGAAACACCTTCACCAACTTCTCATATTCCCCCCCACCCATGGCTCCTTTTCTCACTGTGACTTCAGAGGTGCTCTCTCTTGAGTTGAGGGACAGAGGAATGAGAAGATGCACTTCAGCATCTGGTTTAAGCATCTCGGTAAGAACCTGCTTGATGTCAGCTCCTGAGAGAGACACCAGGTGGTAACACTGCTCCACTCCTTCTAAATAAAGGTATTTCAATGTTTCTCATCCTGGATCCCTAAAAACTTACAGGTCACAGGGATAAAAGTGTTACCACAGAGGGCACAAAATCAGCTGTAATCTCACCTGTTGCAAGTCAAAACTCTTCAGAAAGTTACCTCAATCTGCTGCTTGAGGAAGTACTTTATACTACTACAATATTACTTCTTACAAGGTTTATTTCTAATTAGCAGACACCACATAGACAGGACACTACAGGACATCATGGTTCACATTTATATCAATCCCTATGGGAGAGAAGGAGCAGCAGGTGGCTCCAGAAATGCCCCTGGAGGGCTCTTGCACTTCTCCATGAAACATCTGCTCCTCATGACAGCCAGAGAAAACACACTGAAAGTAAGGGAGGCCAGGCCAATTCAATACAACAGGAAAGCCTGAAGCATATCCTCTCTCACAAGGTTTAAAATAATTGCAAAATACGACGCACAAGCCACTTCAAACTGCACAGTCTTGCACAAAGGCAAGGAGGAGTTGCCAGCATTGCTCCCAATGCCTCTAGGGAGGTGATGCCAATAGAGGCAAACTAACAAACTGTTCTGACTCTGGATAGTGGGTGCTACCAGCAGTTTATGAACATTTTACTTCTTTACAGAGGAAATAAGGTGGCACAGCACTATTTGGTTAAGACACTTTGTTCTACTTATTTTTTTTTTTAATCTATCACGTATCCATCTCTAAAAATTTATTTCAACCTCTTTCTTCAGCGTAGGGACAGAAGACAGAAAAGAAACAAACTCAGACAGAAAGGGAATCACAGCAACACCTGTCTGCACATGCTGTAAGAGATGGACATTTTATGCAAGACAAGAAACCAAATATTACCAGAAGCTGTGTCCACATTTCGTCATGTAGGCTTCCTCAATCATATCAAAACAGATGGGGCTGAAAACAAAGCAAAACAAAAATCAGAAAGGCGTCTTTTTTGCATTAAAAAATGAAGAAAAGTATTATTAATTCAAAGCAACCACCTAATTATGCTTAGGTAATAATTTTCTGTATGTAAAATGAAAGGACACAGTAGTGCAACAGCAACTAAGCAGTATAAAGATCAAAAGGGCAATCAACAGTTCTTTGAACTCTGAATGACACTGCAGTTTGCTACAATTAGAAACCAGGTAAGTGTTCACTTACAAGCTTTCAACACCTGCAGACAACCCAAACAAAGCCAGAGAATCTTCAACAAGCAAGGCTGCAGAAGAACCCTCTATCTATCTGTACTAGGTTTCAAACAAAATGTAAAAAGCCCCGATTTTTTTTTACATGAATAGACAATGTATTTATAAATGATACCAAAACCAGCTTCTCCTTCATTTTTTTTCAGCCAATAGCTGTCTATAATTTTAAAAAGTGGCACAAAGAGGCAGAGCAGATCAGAAATAGTAATGATGTCATGAGAACAAGGACTAATAAGCGGGTGGAGAAGGTGCCAACGAGGGGGTGTGCCCGCAGAGCACTGCCAGGGTTGAGGCTCCAGGAGAGCAGGATGAAACGAACAGGCAGCAGGTGACACAAAGCCAAAGATGGCAAAGGTAGATTAACTCGTTAGTGACCAAAGTACAGCCAGCTCTCTGGGAGGGATCGCCAAGAAGCAAGCAGGAACCTGAAGAGAAGGATGTGCAAGCAAGCAGTGCTCCACAGGAACCCAAGCACGACAAGAGACAGGAATCCAGTGAGATGGGTAGTGGAAGACATCTGGCTCGTCAAGTGTCTGTGACACGTTTGAAAGGAAAATGAAACACAAATGAAAGAAGAGGAGAGCTGCATCCATCATACTGCCAGAGACTCCTGTGGCTGCTCTCCCCGATAACTGGTGAGATATGCTGCCACGGACATACTCATCTCCAGGTCTTGGCCAACTATCCGGCAAGATGCCATGGGCTGCAACATCACAATTCTGCACATGACACATGGATCAGCCGTGCCACAAGCTTCACCTTGTTTTGAATGCCTTGCAGAGATCCAAATGCTCTCCTCTCACTCCCACAAGTCCACACCAATCTCAGTTCCGAGATGCTTTCACCAGCATTTGTTTTCTTCAGAAAGAGCCTCCCTCCCACCTTCTGCCAACAAGACAGTTCTCACCGAAGGAGCTGTTAATAAACTGTTAACAACTTCTGCAAAGCAGGAATCCTTACTGCATCCAAAACCCAAAACCCAGATCAGACTGAAAAAAGCAATGCTTGTCTGAGCAGGGGAGGGGAGCACCTCCACAGAAGGCATTCCCCCAGTCTGTAATCTATTTTAGAATACACTAACGCTTGTCACCCCATTAGGAAACACCTCTTAAATACTTATTAAGCCCATAGAGGTGAAGATGTGGCCCCTGCTAATGCAAGCCCCCCTGCTCTGAATCACCCTACTGGAAAACGTGGCTGTCATGAAAGGTTTGTCCAGCCTAACACACAAACCAGGTTGTCTTAAATATTCCACCAAATCGCCTGTATAAACACAACGTAAAGGCAAACGAATCACACCCGAATGCTACTCCCATGAACCAACTCAGCCTTGAGGCCTCAAAAATAATTAATACACACCTGTCCCTCTCCCACCCTGACAGACCTTTTTCTACACTTGCCTCGAGTAGCACTAGCCTCAGGAATCCAAGTCACTTTTTTCAAGTTATTTAGTTCCAAGGCACTGTTCAGTCAGAATAAATTATGACCAAACTCAGTCAACACGGGTGGATTATTAGCAGGAGAATAAGGCATCTCTGAATTCTATTTGCTGGCCTTTAAAAGAGGGAGTCAAAGACTTATGGTTAGATGAGTATCTAAGGGTAGTTTTTCCCCCACTGGCGCTGGTGAACTGTTTAACTTCTTCACCTTGTTCCAGCGATGCTGTATAACTGAGCTATGTGTGTGCTCTGTGTGTCAGGCTAGAAACTGTATTCCCCACAGGGCCAGATGTGATCCTTCCAGCAGGCTCCTAACGCCCTGCAGCAACCAACAAGGCTGTAATGCTCCTCTGCCTGCAGGAGAACATCACAAATTAGAGCTAAAATACCAACAGGAATACAAATAGGAGGACTACCTCCTAACATGCCAGTCACACGAGATGACTGTTCCCAAACTACTCCTTCATATCAGTTTGACTGGAGAAGTGACAGCTAAAATAGTTGAGGAAAAGCAATCGGAGCCAACAAATGTAGCTATTCAGTACCAGGGACATCATTAATGGTACTGAAGGTTCCATTAGGAACTGTTTCCCCCGAAGTGCTCCCTGATTTACAAGTGGAAACAAGATTGATATATTTTAATACTTACTGAAGCCAAGCTGGCTGCAACACATCAAAGTTGCTACGCACGAGTTGTTTGAAGTTAATCTAACACAGAGGGAAAGTTAAGGAAGAAGTGAAGTGACGGCAACTTGAGGCATACTGCAGTTTATAGTGTACACTGAAACAGGGAAGCAGAAGTAGGGTGAAATCAAGACTTCTGTGCATGAGGTAGCTTATTCTCCACTTGTCTTAAGCAGCAGAATCAGGTTAAAAGGATGCAGACGACTTCAGCAAGTCAAAAATGTCACTCATCTCTAGGAAATACAGCATCAGTATCTGATAAACACTATGTTTTAATCGAGCACTGCAGAGGCCTACCATTCCTTCTCTGCAAGGCAGACCTCAAACATTTTAAACATCCATTTTAACCAAGTTCATGGTTTTAAGTTCTGCCAGCTGTTTTCCAGGCACCTCTCAAGAGTGCTAATGTCACCCTACTGCTACACAAACACCTGGCTGAAGAGGTCACTATGAAATTTAAACACACTTCAACAGCAAACAAGATTCATTACAGTGCCTGCCTCCTACTCAGCTCCTCTGCGGTCTCATCAGAGACCGGGACTTGCTGCAGGCTCTGTCCCTCCCATGGAAGGTGGCCAGGCTAAAGATCACTGCTGCTACTATCTACTCAGTATGAAGCTCTAATGTAGCAACAGGTAGTAAGACTCCTTGTACATGGTATGCAAACAGCTCGCTGTGTTTTTAGTTTGTGACTTTAGACCAGATTTGCAATATTCCTTACTAAAATCGCTCTCCAGATCACAAACATGGGAACAACTACACTCAGCCCATGCCTGGATTAACAGGTAACTGGCTGAGGAAAGAACTGGTTTAAAAAACCCATGAACCTGCAAGTCCAGGTGGCATACAGCCCTTCCCACAGCTGAGCTGCGGTGTTGGGTGTACGTCTCCAGATCAGCACGCAACACCCCCTCTTCCATATATTATTTGTGCCAGAGCTCAGAAACAAGGGCCAGTATGAAGCAGCCATTGAAGAGACGGGCAAGACCCACTCCATCCAGGGAGCAAAGCAGATACTAACTGGTTTTAAAGAGGTTTAGTCAACCACCAACTGGGAGGGCTAATACAAGGCCTGGGAAAACTAAGCAATTACACCACTGGGCAGGAGAAAATCCTCTGATTAGAGGATTCCCTTTCAGACACTCTCCAAGCAAGTGGAAAGACATCTGGCTACAGGAACAGCACAAAAATACCTTTATATTCTGCATCTTGCACTAAGAGAAAAAAGTTTTCCCTTTTGTAATAAAGCTGTCCAGTAAGTCAGACCTATCTGCACTCCTGACTGGAGTTACACATTTCCAAGCAGAAGATGACATATACCACAAACAGGACACATTTGCAAACTCCTGAGCATACACTTGCTAAACATTTCACAACCCAAAGTAGCAACACATGCCAATGTTTACCTTAGAGCCTCTGCCTCACTTGAGACAGTGCTTTTAGAAAATAGGCAGGCAGGTCCCACATACTAACACTATTGAGGGCATTTCCACTTGCACCTTGATGTTCAAAACTCACCCAAACTTCTCTACTCTTCCCCACCTTCCATCTGGTACAGGCATAATCTACCACTGAATTTACAGCTGTGGCTAATAGCAACTAACAGCTCATGTTCAGAGAAATTATCAAGTGTTCTCTGCAGCTGGCAGCATCTTGAATGTGTCCTTACAGAGGCAAAAAAAGGCATATGGGAAACTTCTGTTTCTCACACTGAGATATGTAAAGCTTGTTTAAATCAATTATTTAAACTTACACACACACCTGCCTTCTTGGACCTTGCTCAAAACTCCAGAGCTGCCCAGTTCAGTTTATTTCTACATAACTGTATTGCTAACTCAAATAAAAAAGACAGATACTGTAATTTGAAGCCAGAACAATAATAAGTAAGAACAAGCCCTTTAGCCCACAGAAATATACAGCAGTGAAAAACCCAAGTTAACTATAATCATTGTCTGCTCTTAAAGCTTCTGACCCGCACTTCAACATGCCCAATGTGACTCTTGTAAATACCAAGAAAAGACATTTTGCCCTGATTACTACCGAGCTGATTTCTTTCCTCTCACTTGTTCAGTCAGTAGTGCTTCTCAATGAGGAGAAAACAGTTAATTACAGGCTCTCCTTGAAGCATGCACAGTACTTACCTGCAGAAAAAAGCCAAGAACCTCATCTTTTTGAGCCATCTAAAAATACTTCAAGTCTACAAATTGGTTATGGGTGTAATTTCCTTTCCAAACCCTTCATTTCTACAACAGACAACAAAATAGGAAATAAGAGCTGACTAGAAAGGGCAGGGAGCCATGATGGCAGAACACTAATGCCAGGGTGTGAGAGTAGAGGGAACAGAGGAGAACGGGCACTTGTAATTGTGTCCATATCCCACGGCCAGAAAACCTGGGAGCAACAGAGCTCACACCAAGAGCTCTTAAGTCCACCTAACACAGCCTAGAGCCAGAGCAGGGCATCAGCTGATAACAGCAGTCCTCTCATCCCCATTCTGCTACTGAGCAAACTACTACCTACAGAAATAAGCAGCAATTTTTGACTATTACTTGTTCCTAACAGGAATTACTTACTGTTCTTTCTGCCACTAGTTTCTTAGCAGCTTCAGGTTCTCACTTCTGTAGGAAGGGTGTTTTCTATCAACTCTGCTAAACACCTTACAAGCTCTGAAGTTAAGCCTACAGGGTTTTGAGACAATACCTGTCCTGTGGGAGATGCCTCACATCCAAGCCTCACCTATAAGTCAGAGCTTAAGTTAGAGCTGTCAAAATCATCTTGGAAGTTGTGGCTCACCTAACTTCTTTTTTTGCTGTTTTCCTTCCATACGTGACTTTCCTACAACTCCATCTTTTTCCCACTACCTCTTCCCTGTTTGCCTTTCTCAGATGCAAACACCTAAGCTTACTTCCTGTTCTCACATTTTAGCACATCCAACCAGCCACAAAAATCAAGCCCACTCCTTATGCTGGGAAGTTTGAAACCCACCAGCAACATGTTCTCTTCAAAACTGCAAATTACCAACAATTCTCAAACCATGTCGCAGTGGGCCTTAGTTTACCAATTATGTTGAAAGGTGATTTCTAGCTACGAGCTACAACTCTGGCTGGATGCTGGAAAAACAACATCTGAAAAATGTTTATCCCATCACAGAAGAAATTCCCTACTAATCTGGTTTTAGGCGCCTGCCTGACACAAAACTTTTTGCTGTTTCAAACTAGCCAACCTTTCCCAGCAACACAGGCAAACCAAGCCAGCTTTGCTGGAGCTATCAACCCTCATGAAGCTCCTGGGAGGAGGAGAGGTGTGCCCCATCCAGAGGGGCACTAAATCCTTTGCTGAATCCTCTTCCGAAGATCAGAGGGCTCCAGACCACTCGAGGTCACATCGTCCAGGAAAAAAAGGCAGTTGCTGTGTTGTCAGCACGCTGCGAGGAAACATCTCCTCATGCTGCAGGGTCTTTCCAACAACTTGGGTGCACTCAAGGAGGAACCTGCCAGGAGTAACCTGATTTTGCTCAAAAATAGAAAGGGTGGAGGCAATGCTGCTACACATGGCCAAGACTAGATAAAAATCAGAGAATCAGTTAGGTTGGAAAAGACCTCTGAGATCAAGTCCAACCTATGACCCCACACCACCATGTCAACTAGACCAGAGCACTGAGTGCTATGTCCCGTTGTTCCCCGAATAGCTCCAGGAATGGTGACTCCACCACCACATCTCTCTGTGAAAAAATTCTTCCCAAGATCCAACCTAAAGCTCCCCCGGCACAGCTTAAGGCTGTGTCCACGTGTCCTGGTGCTGGCTGTCAGAGAGAAGAGTCTGATCCCCACCCGGCTGCAACCGCCTGTCAGGGAATTCTAGAAAGTGATAAAGTCCCCCTGAGCCGCCTCTCCTCCCTAGGCTAACCCTCTCCCCGTCCCAGCTCCCTCAGCTGGTCCTGATACTCCAGCCCCTTCCCCAGCCTCGCTGCCCTTTTCTGGGCCCGCTCTAACACCTCCATGTCCTTCCTGAATAGAGAGGCCCAGAACTGGACACAGGACTGGAGGTGTGGCCTCACCAGAGCCCAGTCCAGCGGGACAATCACTTCCCCAGTCCTGCTGGCCACACTATTTCTGAGAGAGAGAGGCACAAAAGAGGGAAAACCCCAA
>VZRR01009045.1:67620-211396 GCA_013398015.1 Oreocharis arfaki | reverse complement strand
CTGGAGCCTCGGAAGGTGTGGCGTGGCATGGCTGTAACCTGCCAGACTCACAGCATTCTACCCCTTTTGGCTACTGCAATTAATTAATTAATTAATTGAGCAAGACTAGGGCTATGCACCTAGTGCTTTTGTCTTTTTTTTTAAACCTGGTTTACTTCCTCATTGTTGGTTATTTTTTTTCCAGATTAACGGAGAGTTGTCACTGACATCTCTGACCTCTGCTGAATTTCCATTTCCCTCAGGTGAGCAAACTACAAGGCCAAATCTATAAACAGAAAGCATTATGTAATTTATTGAGACTGGAATTGAGCACCATCAGGAACTGTTACAGTTAGGATGGATCCTAAGCTAGATTTTTTTTTTTTTTTCCTACCACTAGAGGCCTGTAATGTGCTGCACATTTGTGGAAAAATCCACATTATCTGTCAGTGGCATGAGAGTACAACGAGTACAAATCTGCAACGTGATTGTAAAGAAGTTTCTATGTATTTAATTTCAACTTCTGAAGACAACTTTCTGCCAATGGCAGAACAAGTTCAAATAAGCAACTTTTCAGCAGTTTAATAAGAGAAAACACTTAATAAGTGAATCATTTAATCATTTTAAGCTCTTTAAAACCCGTAGACTGATCTCTTGTGTAACATTGCTTAGATTTACTGAACAGACACCCAGCCAGCTGGTTTCAAGTCAGGAATAAACAGAAATTTAGGAATAAATATTCACATCCAGCATGTTTGTGCATTTGTTTTGAAAATATAGCACATCTGACATCTCCACTGGCATTGGTGGTCTGGAAAAAGCACCTCACCTATGCATGAAGGCTTAATTTTATTAGAGAAATACTATTTTATTCTAAAGGATAAAGAATAAATAAATAAATAAAGAATAAAGAATAAATAAAAAATAAATAAAGAAAAAATAAAGATGGGTATTTCCGAAACAATGATGCTGTTTATCATGTTGGGGGGGTTGTTTTGGTTTGCTTTTCTTTCATGTTGATTTGTCCACCTGATCACTCTGCTTTGCTCTGATAAACAAATTTTCTGCACGTATAGAGAAAACTTCTCTGTGGATTTCAGAGTAACCCCTGAGATCCATCTGTAACTGAATCTCTGTGGGTAAAAACAAGCTGAGCACTCAGGCTGGTGCTTTTCTACTCCTGACATCTCCCCAGTCCAGGTCTAATAGTTACTCTCTTACAGGCTGGTCCCACCCGGGTCTATGGGCAGAGCCACTGACATTCCTCAATATTCATTTCAGAGCTGCTGCTTCATCCCGAAGAGCACACTTCTGCACAAGTCATTGCACACCTCCCACGGGACATGTTTGCAGAGGAAGGCAAGAGAAATTGCTTCCTGGGATAAGATTCATCTCACCTAAGCTTACCCACCTGAAAGTTAGATGTCTTCAGCAAACCCACAGACCCTGGAGACAAACCAGTGTTCTTGGGAAGTGAGTCACCGTGCCTGACAGCTCTGCCGTGAATCACCAGTTAGCAGTGCCTTGGCTCTGCACTGCCAAAATCAAGAGCCCAGACAATTAACTGAGGCTTTATGCCTGAGTGCCATCGTTTAAATCAGGGGAAACATCCCTCCTGCAGCCCCCAGTGCTGGCTATCGACTGGAAACATGCAGCTGTGAAGCTCTCCGCTGAGGGCTCTGTGAGGTAATTTCTCTGTGTGGGACATAAAGCAAGCGAAGTCGAGTACAAAGAACTGGAGATGCTTTGATTTGCTGGAGCTGCCTCCCCCAGTGCTGTGGGTGCTCAGTGACTACATAAAACATGAGGGAGTCAGACTTACCCAGAGCCCGTGCCGGTCCTCTGACAGCCACCGATGGCTCAGGGGCTGTGCCATCCCCACTGGAGGTGCTGTGCTTTCCTGCCCTGCCCTTCCCACGCTGGGCCACTGCCACCGTCCCTCTCTGAGCCCAGAACCAGGGGTCACTGCGGAGCCTGAGCGCAGCAAGGCAGTGAAAAAGCGAGAGGAGGAGGCGTTTCGGAGGTGGAGGCGCTTCCCTTGCCACCCAAGCCGAAGCCTGAAGGTGACTCATCCTCCTCTGCACTCTCTCTCGCACAGCTCCTCCATGCGCTGCTCTTCCCTTCCTCTCCCTCCCCGTAGAGGTGATCCAAAAAGTCCTTCTTCCCCTAGGAACTGATCTTTTTTGTTGCTTGGTCACTGGTGTATCCAGCCCCGTTCTCATGCATTGCTTCAGGCACTGCACGAGTCTTTAGGCATTTACTGCAGAGCAGGGCACCAAATCTGACACCCTTGGTGGGGTAAGCATTCCAAGTCAGGGGCTCAGCAGATATAAACTGATGTGGCTCCAGAGAAAAATATGACCCTCAGTCCTCCCTTTGTCTCTTGGGACAGCAAATGCAAAATGCCCCTGGTGAAGACTTTGAAAGCAGACTGGTTTAAACTGGGCACAGCTTTGCTGATTTTTGAAAACCGTGCTGCTTCTAATTCGCACCAGCATGGGAACGTTCGATAACAGCCTTATTGTGCGCTTCAGCGCCCAGCAAAACCCATCTTCCCACACACAGAAAGGAGGTGTCTGCTAAAATTAAACGTCATTCTCGTTAGCATTGTAACACGCTGAATTTTCATACTGAATCGTGGCATGTGGAAGAGCTGATAAACAAATCCTCTGGGCTGAAGCTGCAAACAGGAGAAGGCAGTAAAGCAGAATTATGCTGCCTCTCCCCAGCTGTAGATTTGGTGCTGTAACTCCCTGCAACAGAGGCCATCTGAGCCTCTGTGTCCCTGGCACACCCATCCTAACAGAGCAGAAGAACCAGAGGACTCAGTGACCCTGGGAAGCTGATCAGCTCCTCCCTCCAGGAAACTCTTACCATGGGAAGCCAGCATTCCCTTTCTGGGGTTGCTAAAGGATACACGCACCCCCAGAGTCACCAGAGAAGGCTTCCCTCCTCTCTTTCTCAAGGCTACATCAGTAACCTGATGCAAATGTTTCAAAAACTTCGATGGGAAGTGCGGAAGCATCCATCTCATCCTAAAACAAGTCCTTCAGCCTGGCTGAGGCTGCCCTTTAGGCAAACAGCTTAGCTTTGCACACACGAGACAGGCTCCCTCAGCTGCCCTGAGCAGGTGTGGTTGGTCTGACACCGGGGGACACCAGCTGAGGCTCAGGTCAGACCTTTCTCCTGGGCCCATATGTTCCACAGGACACTGGGGCCATGCTGTTGCACTTGAAGCAGTCACTGAACTCCTGTAATTAATAAAAAGCGAAAATGAGCCCTCTGGCAATGGAGGCAGAACACCTCAGCGTGACTCCATTGCAAATTCTTCTCCTCCCTCGAAAAACATGGGGAGGCATCAGAAAAAAGGCAGGTGGTAACAATCCAGCAACCAGGGCCAGGGATGAGATCCACCACCCCAAATTTCATTTTCAGCACCAACTTTCCAATGAGTTTGCTTTAGCCCTTCTGGAAAGTCTTTACCTTCTCATGCAAGATGGATATTCACACCAATATCCTTTAGACAAGCTCAAACTGCCACTGAAAGATACAGAGTATCACCTTCTCTGATCCTGTTACACCTTCTTCGGGAGGGAAGGTGTTCCTCCTGTCTCACCAGAGACTGCAAGCTTAAGCATTTGTGCTCTGGAGACTTCCCCTCATTTCTCAGTCTCTGTACAACACACCAAGAATTTAATGGCAAGTTTATGAGTGGCTTTTTAATTAGGATTTTAGCACAGATGATGAAAACTCCTGCACTCACAGAATCCTAGAATCCCAGGATGGGTCAGGCTGGGAGGGACCACAGTGGGTCACTGGTGCCACCTCCCTGCTCCAGCAGGGCCATCCCAGAGCACACAGCACAGGATTGTGTCCAGAGGGGTCTGGAATATCTCCAGTGAGGAGACTCCACACCGTCTCTGGTCTCTGTTCAGGGCTCAGTCACTGCCCAGGACAGAAGTTCTGCCTCCTGTCCAGGTGGAACTTCCTGGGATCAGTCCCTGCCCGTTCCTCTGGTGCCATGGCTGGGCCCCCCGGAGCAGAGCCTGGGCCCTGCTCGGAGCCCTCCCTGCAGACAGGGACACACAGGGCTGAGGCCTGGGCTGGAAGGACCTTAAAGACAATCTTGTTCCAACCCCCTGCCATGGGCAGGGACACCTTCCACTATCCCAGGTTGCTCCAAGCCCCATCCAGCCTGGCCTTGGGCACTTCCAGGGATGGAGCAGCCACAGCTTCTCTGGGCAACCTGTGCCAGGGCCTCACCACCCTCACAGGGAACAATTTCTTCCCAATATCCAATCTAAACCTCCTCTCTGTCAGTGTGAAGCTATTGCCCCTTGTCCTGTCACTCCAGGCCCTTGTCAAGAGTCTCTCTCCATCTTTCCTGTGGGCTCCCTTCAGGCACTGCAAGGCCACAATGAGGTCACCCCAAAGCCTTCCCTTCTCCAGGCTGAACAATCCCAATTCCCTCAGCCTTTCCTCACAGCAGAGCTGCTCCATCCCTCTGGTCCCCTTGGTGTCCCTGCGCTGGACTGGCTCCAGCAGCTCCCTGTCCTTCCTGTGCTGGGCCCAGGGCTGGAAGCAGCCCTGCAGGTGGGGTCTCAGCAGAGCCGGGCACGGGGGCAGAATCCCCTCCCTGTGACCCACTGGAATACATGCCATAAAACCTATGGACACTGGAAAAAATGACAAGCTTCTTTTCTCATTTCAAGAGAAATTGGAAAAAATGACAAGCTTCCCCCTCATTTCAATTTCCTAGCTTATGGATATAACTAAGGAACAATTCTCCTTAAGCTGATGGAAGTTCTGCTACTACCAGCTCTCTGTTCAGCACACACACTCGGGCGGGGTGCAGCTATTGAACACACCAAACAGGGATGCCCTGCATGCAAACACAGCTTCTGGAACAACACAGTCTTTTCTGGAAGTGGAAGCCTGCACAGGGAAGTGACAGCACTCCCCCCACAGTGGCACCCTTCCTGTTCCCATCCGGGAGCAGGGTGGGAAGCAGAGACTGAGCATCCTGCTCCCAGCCCACGCAGCAAAGTCACTGAGGCAAAAGGCTTGGACGCAGGAGAAGGGGAAAGGGGGAGGAAAGGCAAGTTCCTACTGGCTTTCAAAACTAAACACCAGATTTAGAACTCATGAGCAGCTTATTCATTTGGTTTGAGCCAGGTTCAAGGCAGGCAGGTGCTGGGTCAGCAGCCTCTGCAGTGCTGTCAATGCCTTTCACTCCTGATCTGCAGCTCGTTAACATCTTGGCACGTGGGGACTGCTCTGGCATCCACCCCATTTGAAATCTGCTGCCCACAGCCTCAGGGAACAGCCATGGCCTTTGGGACCCTCATTCCCTCTTTTTCCCCTATCCACAGAGAAGACAATGACAGCAAGAATGGAATGGAATGGAATGGAATGGAATGGAATGGAATGGAACAGAATATTTCAGTTGGAAGGGACCCACAATAATCATCCAGTCCAACAGCCTGAGCACTGCAGGGCTGACCAAAGGTTAAGGACATTGTCCAAATGCCTCTCAAACAATGACAGACCTGGGGCATTGACCTCTCCTTCAGGAAGCCTGGTACAATGTCTCACCACTCTCTTGGTAAAGAAATGCTTCCCAATGTCCAGTCTAAAAATCACACAGGGCAGGGGAATGTGATGCAGGAGAAAGGTTTCTGGGGACATTGATCCTTCCTTTTCCCAGTTCTCTGTCTCTGCAATAGCAGAAAATGCAGCATATTCCTCTGCCCTGTGTGATTTTTAGACTGAACATTGGGATATTTAAGCTACAGCTGTCATGATCAACTATTAAATTCAGGTAAGGAAACTCTCAAGCAAAGGCTGAATGAAAACCAGTGATTTCTTATCTTTCCTTTCTTTTTTTCCTATGGGCACATTTGAGGTGAAGGTGGTACAGAAATGACTGTTTTCTTTCCTTTTACCCCTTTTACCAATCTGGGATTTCTGCCCCTTGGCTAAGTTGACTTAGGATTTTTTTCTATAATAAATAGGATTTAGCTGAAGCTACTCTAGTGAGCTAGGCATGAGGATCTAGAAATGAAAGTCTGGCTGTCACTCTGGAAGCTGTTATTACTTCGGTCTCTGACCCTGATTGTGCCAGACCTCAATTTCTTGTGAGAAATGACAGTAAATGACATCCAGTCCTCCTGGGTTTCTGGCTATCAGCGTCTGGGAAGAGACCTGCTGCACTTACAAACTAAAATTAAGTCAGTCCCTCCCCCAAAATAATAAAAAGCCCCAAATACTGGACACCAAGGCCTCCTGGGAATTTAATGCATTTGTAGAGGATGTGTGTATGCTGAGAGGGAATCCTGTCTGTTGTTGCCATCTCAAACGCACAGGAAACATTCCTTTTGTGGATATGAGCCCTTCTGTTGCAATTCTCCACACATAGGAGGTGGCAGGCTTTCCTCCAAGAAGAAATGAAAGTCCTTGTGTGCCCCCATACTGATACATCCTTCAGGATTCCCGTAAGGACTTGGAGCAGCTTATTTGTCATTTGTTAATCAAACTCAAGGAGATTTTTAATATGAAAAAAGTCCTTTGACCAAGACAGTCGAGTGCATCCAGTGAGGGCTATGCTAAGATGCAGACTGGCAGTCAGCACAGCTGATATTTAGTTCCAGAACTTTGACCCAAAGACTGACATCTCTTTTTTTTAACATTTCTTTGAGTTCTGTCTATGAAAAACCAGGGGGAAGGTGGGGAAAATTGCTCTTTTAAAATCTTCCACATGCTGCCACAGCACCCAGAGCGAGAGACTCACCAATATTTATGACTCCAGGGTCAGCACTGCTAATTGAATTAATTGAGGCTGTGCTGGTTTGCTCCGTCAGAGAACATGACCCCAAAACACTGCATTTAAACTCATTTTCCCCATGTTTCCAGAGCTCTAGTGAGAGACAAACTGCCTCCCCCTCAGCAGTCATAGGGGTATATAAAATAAGATAAGAGCTGTTTGACTCTCCCTGCACAATTAGGGGCAGGGAATGAGGAGGGAATGTAGATGGAGTGTGTTTGTCAAGGATGAGCAGGAGGGGGATGGAGATCCGCTGACAGTATTTCCATGATCTCCACATCTCCCCCACAGCATCCAATTAATCCCACCCCTACCAAGGCACCCCTTCCTCCAAATGGAGCACTTTAGGACCCTGCTGTGGTTTCTGTGCCAGAGCAGAAGTCACAGGCCAGCTCTGCTGTAGGGAGCAGGGATCCTCTTTCCTGTGCACCTCTCCAGCACCCAACCCAGCAACTCTGACAGTTTGTCCCTAGAGACTGATCTCGTCCTGCCCTGCTTCAGACACAGAGCCTTCTGACCATGCCACTTCCACAGGGGCTTGCTGGCTGCCCATCCTTCCACCTGCTCTGCGTCAAGCCCAGTTAAGGCCATGCAGAGAGCCCTGCAACCCAGGTGAACTCTGGTTCACCTGCTGCTGCTATCTGCTTACACCTCAGCTGCCTCCTCCAGATGATGGCTGCTGACCTGGTAATTGAAGCCTGGTCTCCCTTTGCATGATTATATCATTCCTAGAAACTGCAGTTGGCTTTGTAATGGAGCAGGTCCCCTGTGCAGGTCCAAGGGCACTTTCTAGGATGCTGTGGCGATCCTCACCCATTCCCCTGTGCTCCAGGTGTCACCTCAGGCATCACCAGATGTCACTTGGCTTGGATGCAGAGTGCTGCTCACACCGTGGACTTTCCAAGTCCCAGTACCAATAAACCACTGCTCATTCCTCTTGCTGGCTGTTGTTCATGAGAAGCATGAAAACTCTAAGCCACTATCATGAGCAAAGTATCTACGCCCTGTCCTTATGTGATTCCCATCAAAAGAGCACGGGAGAACTTCTAGTGGGAGGTGTCCCTGCTCATGGCAGGGGGGTTGGGACAAAATTATCTTTGAGGTCCTGTCCAACCCAAACCATTCTGTGAGCTTTGTGACCTTTGGGGCAAAACCTCATGGACACAGGAAAGAGCTGTCTCCTCCTACACAGAAACTGAGGTGCAGGACACCTTCCCCTTTTCAAGAGGAGGCAGAAGTTTGTGGAGCTGGGGGTATGTAATGGACAAGGGATTTTCCACCCCTCAGTCCCTGGAATGAGCTCTGCTGAGAGAGGCCAACTTGAACTGCTGCCTGAATCCTGCAGAAACAAACTGGCCAAGCTGGCAGCTGCTGAACCATCAGTAGTCACACTCCCAGAATGGCCATCAGCTGCCACTTTGACAGGAATCCAGCACTGCTCAGTGGCATTTACCTTAGGGGACAGATATGTCTCTGCATCAGGGAGAGCAATTTCAGCTTTCAGAACTGTGTCTGTATGTTTATTGCTTTTTTTGTGTTCAAGAATTATTCATGTCACAACTCAGATTCTGACTCAACTTAATTAGCATTGGAAAGGTCACCTCACAGAAATTTAGGCAGATGAAGGACAGGAAGTCTTACACCATTTCCTGTCCGTCCTTGCCCCAGAAGGGAAAGTCTAAACATTTCTGTGCTTGTGCCTGGCTCTGGTCCTGTGCAGGGCCAGGAGTTGGACTTCTGATCCTCGTGGGTCCCTTCCAATTCAGGATATTCCATGATTCTGTGAGATGACATTATATTAGCTGTGGCTGTTTAATTTTACCTTTATCTGTAAGCAGCAGAGAAACCTTCCAAAACAGTGTTTCTGCTCTTTTTCTGTGACCATGAAATGTGTTTGAAAAAGAGTGGAAGCCACGGAATCAGCTGTGAATGCTGGCCCTCAGGCAGCGTGCTCCTGGACACATCAAATTTAGTAATGTGTATTTAATAGTATGTCATTAAGATGGTGTTGAGTTGGCTTCACCCTCATAAATCACACATCTCACTGCGTGACCCAACTGGATTGTCCCAATTTTGTTTCAATAGTATTTCATGGACTAGGCCAAGTTAACAGGCTAATTTTCATGCAGTTCATGCCTACAAGTACAGCTTTGTCTGATATTTCTATGTCTCATCCAGCAGCTCCCAGATTCTTTTCAAGATGGCAAAAGTGAGGTAGCTATAATAAATTAAAATCTGTATTTATGCTAACAATAAAAACCATCATGGATTTGCTGTCTATAGAGCACCTGACCTTCCTTCCTGGAATAAAGATGCTGTAGAAGTGTTCCACCTCATTATTCAAGGATTAAGGCCACCAGTAAAAACTGACTTTCAGACAGGAAAACTGACTCCTAATGTCCAATCTAACCCTACTCTCTGTCCGTGTGAAGCCATTCCTCCTTGTCCTGTCACTCCAGGCCCTTATCAGTAGCTCTCCATCTTTCCTGGAGGCTCCCTTCAGGTGCTGGAAGGCTGCAAGTTGTGTGGATGTCAAGGGCTGCAAAAGGACAGTGGGAGAGAACCAGACACGGCTTTTGCAGGCACAGCCTCAAGCCACTGGATTCCACGCCATGACGTGATAGCTAGTGAATGCAACAGCCCTCCAAGGGTCCTGGCTCTGGAAAACTGCAGCTGACCCTCACTGCTTGGTCCAGCATGCCAAGGCTCCCCCAGCCACGTCTTTCACTCCCCCCTTCCCCTAGAAACCAGCTTTTCCTAATGGCCTGAGCAACACATTGCACAGTCTCTGCCTTTTGTTACCTGCAGGGACTGGGGCAAGTCTGGTGGTTCTCCCAGTCCCTGCCAGTGCCTGTCCTCTGCCTTAAGGACACACTCGATGCACATTTCAAGAACTGCTTATGCGGTACAAGTTCTTCCAGCAGATTCTGACACGAGAGAAGAACCACTGAGAACAGCACGAGGCCGGTGGGAGGCGTTGCTTGGAGGAAGTCCAGGACCAGAGCAGCAGACCCAGGAAGGAGAATGCTGCAGACAGCCCTGAGAGCAGAGTCAGAGGCAATCTGTGTGTGGCAGCATCGTGCATCTCCACAGGAACCGTGTGATGGGGTCAGTGAGAGACGTCTGAGACACAGCAGAGCAGTGCTTGGAACCACAGGGTCTCTCTCCTCTGTGCTGGCTTTCCTTCATTGCCTCATCTCATGATCGTGGTTACATCCAGAAGCTACCAGCAACATCTCTCCCCAAAACCACCATTTTTGCACCCGTTTCCACCAGCACTCCCCTGGATTTCAGCAAGACTGCTGAAAGGAGAGAGGAAACCCCTGGAAATGATTGTCCTTGGTGGTCTGGGGATGCAGCTTATCCCTGTGTGTAAGCACAGCCAACTTGTACTCACAGCAATCCACAGTTCCCCTGGGGCTAAAGCCCATCTCAGTGTGTGCTGAGCTGGTGCTCACCTATAGCTCAGGATCAGATGGAAGTGTGGGGCTGCTGACACACGCTTGGAGGCACTTCCAGTCACACACATCCAAAGGAAAATTCACAGAGGAGCCACCTGCAGCAGAGCAGTCACTGCAAATGCCACTTCCCTGCCATCATAGAGCATGTTCACAGCACGGGGGTTTCCACAGGTCAGGGACACAGCGGCAAAAACAAGGCAAAGATAATCTGCCGGGTATTAGTGGAAGGATATGTGTAATACAAGGTCAGCTAGTTCAGGAGAAGCCCCTTTGATGTTTCAGATCTGCCTGACATCTGAGAAGTCCGCTGCCTTCCAGAGCTGGCAGCAGGAGCTACTGTTTTCCTCAGGCTCCTTCCTCCATGCCTGTGGCAAGCAAAGCAAGGACATATTCAGCACTGTCTGGCTTGGAAACAGTTTTTTGGGAGGAGGGCACTCCAAGTCCTTACAGGATTAGTGCTAGGGAGACATTTTTTTAATAGAAAAGGTCCAGAGTTCATTTTCATTCCTGTTCCCACATTGCCCAACCACTCTGTCCCCTTCCTTAGGTTTGGCCTAGGGCTGGCATCCAAGAACATGGATTCAAAACAGGCTTCTACTGCCTTGCTGCCCTAGTTCTTCTCCCACCCCACAGCAACTACCACATCCCCAGCTTTGCTAAGGGGGTGAAATGCCAGAGGGCTTTTGCTGGAGGCTGCATGTGGCTTCACACTGACAGAGAACAGGTTTAGATCGGATATCAGGAAGGAATTCTTCCCTGTGAGGGTGCTGAGCCCGTGGCACAGGTTGCCCAGAAAAGCTATGGCTGCCTGGAAGTGTTCTAGGCCAGGTTGGATGGGGCTTGGAGCAAGCTGGGATAGTGGAAGGTGTCCCTGCCCATGGCAGAGGGGCTGGAATGAGATGATCTTCAAGGCCCCTTCTAACCCAGGCCATTCTAGGATTCCATGATGATTCTGTGTAGATCATAACTGAGGAACAAAGGGTGCCAGCCAGCTCAGGAGCTGTGTCCTTTAGATGGGAGGTCAGGAGCAAAACCTTTCCAGTCCTGCTTTTTGGACCTGTAGCACAGCTTTACTGTTCCTAACCAAGTCAAAGTCTAGCTTCAAGAAGTCAGGGCTGCAGCTAAGCCAGCAGCCTGAAACCTGACCTGGATTTATCCCGTGAGCATGTTTTCCTGTGCTCTGGGTATGAGTGTGCTTGCGTGTGGGGATGGCACAAGGAGCACAGCTCTGATTGCACACTTAATCCTTCATTAGAAAGGTACTCGCTGGCTTCTCAGCTGGTGGGAGGGAGGGAGACACACAGACGAAGCCCTGACATTTTGTCTGCACAGAACTAGAGACCTGGACTTCCCCAGAGAAGAAATGCTGCTGGATACTGCCAAGAAAGGGCTTTGCTGTGCTCAGGTTTCCCTGACTTAGATGTGTTTGGGGGTACAGAGAGGGAGCTGCTGCTATAAAATCTCCCCTACCCACAGAGCCCTTGGTAACATTTTCCTCATGGTTCCCAAGCTCCTCTGTCTCCAGAGAGAACAAAGAATATTCCCACTGCCTTTGCAACACAAATGCATCCTCACCTCAGCCAGCTGCATCAACCCCGAGCCTTTTGTAAAGCAAACCCTTTTTGAGGAACTCCACTTTGAGCTCCACTGCCTTGCTCCTGCAGGCAGAGCTCTCCAGGGCTGGGACTGCATCGTGGCTCAGCTCAGCTCAGGTCACTCCATGCGCAGCACCAGCATCTGCAAAGTCATCGAGACTTGGCTGCAGTGTGCTGTGCCGAGCTGGAGCACAGCTCCACGGGCACTGCGCATTCCTGCCGGAGGGAACAGGCACCGGCAGCACGGGCAGCCTCGCCGTGACCTTACAAAGTCCGGGAGAGAAGCGAGGAGGAGAGGAGCCAGACTCTCTTGGGCACAACCTGTCACAGCATCCATTTGAAATTCTCCACTCGCTCTGCCCCCTCTTCCTCCTCGTCTCTGGTGGAGGACAGGAGAGGTTACTGGATCACCTGGTCATTTCCAGCTGTCGTCATGCCCCTGACAACTGCGGTTTAATTATAGGAAGTGGACTTGGCCCAGCTCCAGAAGCCAAGGACTCAGGTCTGGTATCCAATCATTTCTCTCCCACACAACTCAGGGATGCTGGGCCTCAGCAACTGGAGCAAACAGCTCTGGGTTGCTCAGACTACTGGACCAGTTCTTCAGAGATGACTGTTCCTTGGTTTTTAAGAAACAACTTCACCTTCCAGGGTATTTCGGGTAGAAACTTCTGAGCAGAGCCACATCACTATAAATTAATGAGCACGCAATCCTGAAAAATGAGCTGCAGTGACATTTTATACAACCAAAAAAAAAAAAAAGGGCGAGGAGGAGGAGAAGAAGAAAACACAAATCACATCTGTATGCACCAACAGTGTCACTACTGCGCTGGTAACTATGCCAAGCCGGTACAGTTTCCTAAAAAGCAAAAAGAGGATAGGTTCTTTAGTCCCACACCTCTTCTAATTCAAAGCAGGCTGAAAGGGATGTCTGTGTAGCTGTGTGAAGCCGTTCCACACACCTGCATCCCACACCTCTTGTGTCTGTGATGCTCTCACACTTACATAAGAGAGAGGGATGCAAATCTCTGAAGTGACAGCTGCCAGAGAAGAGATTACTTTTCCCCCTTACTCCAGCACAGAGTTAAACTGGGAACAGCTTCCACTTGAGCAATGCTGCTCTTACAGGCACCAGTCAAGCCAGGACTGATTCCTTGCTCTGAGACAGAAGGCTCCACATCAGCACACTCCCCACAGCTGGCAAAGGAACAAGGAGCTCGGGGGGTCCATGACAGCGTTTGACAAAAGAGGTGGAGAAAGCCACCCCTGCTGTGAGCACAGACACGGTTCCCACTGCAGGAAGTGGAACACTAGGGCAGGCTTTCTAGGGACACAAGGATTAGCCGGGACAGATAAAAACGGCAGTAACAGAAAATGAAATACAAGGCATTCCTTGCAAATTTAATTCTCCTCTTAGTGATGCATGTCCTTTTCATCTGCGAGGCTGGCGCTGCCACCAAGGTCAAGGCAAATGTGCTGTCAGCTGCAGGAAATTGGTGGGAAACTGAGCATTTCTGAATGTCCCCAGGATTTCTGATGGCCTCTGCAAAATCGCACCGGGCTTCATTCCCTTGTCACAGGTCCCACTTGTACAGCTAAATCAATTTTTCTCCATTTAGGGTAGAGAAGACATCTCCATTAATCTGATCTGCCTCAACTCACAACCAAGAGAAGCTCTCCCAGACCGTGCTAAGACAGAGGTTTTGCTGGAATTTTAGAAGGGATAAGAACATCACTTTGCTGGTTCTCCTCTCCTAAAAGCACCTCAAGCAGCTGAGATTATTTGGCTTTCTTCCCTTCAGTCCAACTCTCACCCTAAATGGCAGAGCTGGTTCACCCAGAGCTGTACCCACTCTCCATCAGTGCTGTGCCAAAAGCTATGCAGGCAGCTGTGCAACAAAAAAAGGTGCCAGAAGAGAACACTGGAAAAATATCACTTCTGAGACCAGTCAGTCCTGTGAAACGTAAGAACATTGCCACTGCATCGTCTGCCAGCGCCACGGCACTGCAGAAATCCTCCTCTCTGTAGGCACTCTTCAGAATGGGTGGGCTCCACCATCTGTCTCCTGAGCACTGCACAGAGCACAACAACTCCCTCTGCACATGCTCTGGCACGCAGCAGCAGGCAGTGATGTCCCCAGCTCTGGCTCCGAGTGGGCAGATGCGAGCAAATAGGATTTATCAATTCATCACTGTGGTGCTTTTAGCTTTGCCTTGGTACGACTGCGCTGAATTCCACCGAGCTAAGCTGGAGTAATACCTCAGGGAACCTGCTGCTCCTTCTCCCAGCCACACACCCCGCTCCAACCACAGCTTTCACCCCCCGGACAAGGTGGGTTTTGGGAAGGAGCAGCAGAGGAGACAGCTTGAGGAAAGTTTCTCGTTTTCTTCTAAGCACGAAGCACTGGCAGAGGAGACAGCTTGAGGAAAGTTTCTTTCTCAGTGAAGCCACCTCTGCAACGTACTGGGGAACCAGGGCACCAAAGACCAGTGATAACACTCAGTACCTAGGGAGTGATTTTCATTCCCAGAACTCATTTCATCTCCTAGCAGAGGGCAGGAAGTGTCACTTGTAGTTATTGAATGGGCCAAGGATGGCAAACACCAGGATCCATGTTCCCTATCTCCCAGACAGGCTGTTCCATTGCCTTACACTGTAACTATTTCTGAAAACCAACATTCAGCCGAGCCAAAGGAGATGAGACCTGGCCACCAGGCCATCTTCTCTCCATCAAACCCATCCCAATGTAATGTGAGTGGAGGATGTCAAAGATGTCACATCTACCAAAGCTGCCGACTCCTCTCTTAGCAACCCTGACAGTTGCCAGGAAACGACGCCTTGCTGTTACTACGGTGACACAGGGGACCAAAGCCACACACCACACAACACCCACCTGCACAGGAAGGGGACAAACGCTCACCCTGGCTCTCCCATCACTTCTCACGTGAGGAGGTGGGTGAGGAAAGCCTCCACTCAAGCCACAGAAATTCCGCCAGTGTAAATAAGGAGCAGGGCTCCTGCCACCTCTGGTCTAGAAAGGGCTTTGGCCGCCTGTCCAGGTGACCAACAGGTTTGGTATTGCACTGCTTCCTGCCAGCACCCAGAGGGTGTTGCTGGGGAGTGACATGAATGCTAAGGGAAGGGCTCAGGGGTGGCAGAGATGTACCAACTGTTCCAGAAACACCATCACCAAAACCTACCACACAGAAAACAGAAGAAAAACCCCATTCTTTGTCTCACTGGATGACACCACAGCCAATTCTTCAAGGAGCAAGAACAGGGAGAGGACGAGGCATTTTCTTCTTTTTTGTTGCTTACTTGGCACATTTCAGATCTCAAACAGTGCCACATAAAGCATCAGGCCTGTGCAAGAACCAGCTCCTTTTGGGGGATGCAGTCAGGCTATAGAAGGTGGTGATAGCTACAGTGAAGGGCCTGGAGGGGAAGCCACACAAGGAGTGGCTGAGGGCACTTGATCTGTTCAGCTGGAGGAGACTGAGGTCAGAGCTCACAGTCATTCTGCAGCTTGCTCAGGAGAGGAAGAGGAGGGGCAGGCCCTGATCTCTGCTCTGTGTGACCAGGGACAGGACACAAGGAACGGCTGGAGCTGTGTCAGGAGAGATTTAGGCTGGGTATCAGGAAAAGGTTCTTCCCCCAGAGGGTGCTGGGGCACTGAACAGGCTCCCCAGGGAATGGGCACAGCCCCAAGGCTGCCAGAGCTCCAGGAGTGTTTGGACAATGCTCTCAGGGATGCACAGGGTGGGATTGTTGGGGTGTCTGTGCAGGGCCAGGAGCTGGACTGGATGATCCTTGTGGGCTCCTTCCAGCTCAGTGGATTCCAAGATTCTGTGGCTGAAAGAACCAAGGCCCCACACAGGCAGAGACAGACACACAGCCTGCTGCAGGATCATGCAGGGAATTATCTGACCAGCGCAGGAGCTGCAGTTTTCCACTGTGCCACCACCTCAGCACAGAAAACAGACAGGATTCCAGCCCCTTGCAAAGATGGGAAAGAGGTTTCCTGCACGTCCCCCAGTCTGTTCCTGACCCCTGACCCTACAAACCTATGGCCTTATACAGAACAGGCACAGGATTCCAGCTCTGACTTTGCCAATGTGTTAACTCTGCCTTTTCCTGTCTCAGGAGACACCAAGTGTCAGCTCAGATGGAGCCTTTTGGAAGAACAAACTACCTGTGTCAGCTAAATGGGAGCCTTGACACCAACACAGATTTCTGTCCCCTCTTAATAGAACCTAGGTTTCCTTTCCTTGCTACAGAGGAAGAAAAAAGGCCTTAGATTTTTATCTCCTGGCCTAAAACTGGTTGAGTGTACCTCGCACTGCAAAAACAAAGTAGGTGGAATTGAAGATGGATGGCAAGACTGACGTATTCCCTCTCCCCCATCCCCAGCCCGTGTGGAGGTAAGCCAAGAGGAGCAGGGTGTTCCAGCTGAATGGGTGGTGCAAAGTCCTTCCCTCCTGCAGAGGGAACAGCAGGGAATATTCTGCTCTCGCTCCATGCAGAACAGCACAGCTCCTCACCACATCCCACCCAGAGGGTGAGGGCAGAGGATACCAAAGACTTTCAGAGCTGCCACTTTGCCACACGTTGCAGCTGAGAGGATTAGTTCAGCAAAGGCAGATACTAAGCTCTGATCATCTTGTTCCAAGGGTACATATTACTGCAATATGAGCCATGGGGAAAAAAAAAAAAAGAAAAAGAAAGAAAAAAAGGCTTGAAAGCCAGCTGACAACAAATCAAGCAAAAATATTTTTCTCAGAATGGGTAATAATAGAAAAAAAAAAAGAAAATTATCACTTTTCTTTTTTTCACCAGTTCAAAAGCTGATTAGAAATGTTTTGCTCCAAACTCTTAACAGAAAATACAGGCAAAAGATTTTCTGAAAGATGTAAGCACAAAGGAGCCATTTGATCTCTAGGTGTCATCCCCTTGTGCTCCACAGACTTCAATTCCACGCATTTGCTTCTTCATTAAACACAATGAGAGATATTGAGATAAAGCTTCTACTTCCTGAAAGCCGTCTAGTTTTGAAAACATCAAGAGGTGGTGATGCTTCCCTTGATCATGTCCTCCAAGGAATAGCCACTGGATTCACAACAAGCCCTCATTTTCTGCTCTCTAACACACCGGTGACAAAACTCTAGATCACCTGGCGGGCACAGACATGCACCCATGCCACCCAGCACATTCTACCAAAATTATCAGCACATTTCAGAGACAACCATCACTGGAGCCATTTATTATTCATCCAGCTCTGGAAGGTTATCAGCTCCCAGCTGAGACTATCAGAGACATTCTTCCTCCATCCCATCTGATTGAAGAGCAATGGAAATCCTGTCTGGGCTTTCTGACTGTGGGAATCGTGCCAGCTGACCTCCCCTGGTGCTTCCAACAGCCCTGTTTATGTAACCACGCAGCCATCCCCTGCCCTGGGGCAGTTGGCCAGAAAGCTGATGGCTAGTCTGGAATTACAGTAAATTTAGATATGAGGTATGGCTTCTGTTAGGAATTGGGAGTGTCTTCCTATGGCTGACACAAGCAGGCCTGCATGAGAGGTTCACAAAGCGCAGTACTGCAGGTCATCAGGGAAATCAAGGGCTGAGACTTTCAGGAGAGACTCGGAACAAGGATCCAGCTTAAAGTCAGAGAGAAAATTTGCTCATTCTCCTCAATGGGTCCCAGCCCAAAGATACAAATCCAACATTTAGCTGGAAGCTTCGAATCCCAACCAGGGAGCAGTGGGACTGGCATTTAGATGATGATTTGAGCTTTCTCTGATACTTAAGGCAGGCTCAGCAAGGAAAAAACCTCTTAGTGAGAAAATTCTTGAACAGATTCCCTGTGATTCACTGTGTTCCTTGCTCCATCTGTTTCCCTTAATATCCAGTGTAGCTACACATTAACCTCACATTTTAAGAATGAATGAGGAAGGCTGTAGCCAGCTCTGTAGTCTGCAGTGAAAAGGCTCCATAAGGCCAAGCTAAAAGAAGTTAACACTTCTAAGTGGTGTCTTTCAGTGCAAACTTGTCAAACTCTCCCAGCAGTACAACCCTGGAACACTAACCTGCTTCAATATGCGAGAAGCTGTGTCAACTGCTTCTGCTGCGTTGCCATTTTTTTTGGCTTTTCCTTTATTTTCCCCAACCCTTATTTCCTATTTTTGAGCTAAACCTCGAGCCAAGGTCTCTCATCCACTGGGAGGTTCTGTGAAAGCCGATTTCTGGTTTGAGTTGGCCAGTGCAAGCCAGGCTTGACACAAACTGTAGGGAAGGAGTTGCTGAGGTGCTTTGCAGCACAGCACAGCCCTCAGGAGAGGTTTTGGCAAGGGAAGAAACTTGCAGGAGGCATTTTTTAATGTCCCCCTCTGCTACATGAGAGGGAAATCCTTCCAGCACAGCCTGCCCACCCTGTCTCCTCCAGCCTGCTTCTTTACCTCACAAAAGTCCAGAAACCCCCTGAACTTCCAGCTAGGATGGAAGGGAATTCTGTGACATTCAGAAGTTTTGTTGAAATAAAAAACCCCTCATTTTTAGGTGGTTAAATCAAGAATAGGGCTCAGCCTTAATTTTCAGAGGAAATATCCTGTCCATGATACTGTGTGTTTCTCACCAAGCCAGGGCAATGGAGCACAATGGAAAGTCATATCAGGAAATCATATTGGGATCTTCATGGGTTGGTAGTGAGAGGTAACAGCCTACAAGAAGGATGGAGAGGGACTTTTTACGAGGGCCTGGAGTGACAGGGCAAGGGGCAATGGCTTCAAACTGACAGAGAGCAGGGTTAGATTGGATATGAGGAAGAAATTCTTCCCTGTGAGGTTGGTGAGGCCCTGGCACAGGGTGCCCAGAGAAGCTGTGGCTGCCCCATCCCTGGAAGGGTTTAAAGCCAGGCTGGACAGGGCTCTGAGCAACCTGGGATAGTGGAAGGTGTTCCTGCCCATGGCAGGGGGCTGGAACTGGATGATCTTTAAGGTCCATTCTATGATTCCATGGCCAAATTGTGCTCTCCCTTGTCCATCTCCAAGTTACATTTGGAATTAGATGAATTTCACTAAACAAAGCTCCAGCTGTGTACTATTAAGCAAAACATAACTGTGCCATTGTGGTCTGCCACACAAACAGACTCCCTCCAAGCAAGTTCTTACTCTTGTTGAAATCTGTGGTGCAGTTAATCACAGTGAGGTTCATATCTCTGAACCTCAGGCAGTTGATGTAGCCATCCAGGCTTCCAGAGGTACTGAACAGAACCAGAGACTTCCAGGATGCACCTCATCTCCATCAGAACGTGGACAGCTCCTTACACCAGACAACTCTTGCTCCTTGTTTCTGGACATCATGGGAGTTGAGATATCTCGCTCAGAACTATGTCTTTGCTGTCCATGTCTACAGATAAATGAAGTAAATCCTGTTCCAGCTGTCTCTGAGATAGCAAAGGAGTGGTCCAATCAGCTTTGCATCCATGAAGTTATAATTAAATGGTTAATGTAACATGGGCTGATATCCCTGGCTCCTAGGAGATTTGGGATTTTAAGGTTATGCCCAAAGCATTTCATATCTTCCCCTTCTAATGCCCATGTCAAGAAAAAACTCAAATTGCCAGGATCAACCACTTCATAACGATTTGTGTAGGAGAAAGGATTTCTACATATTTGGTTTAGATTAATGTCACTATTAGGCTGCTATTCCTTTATCCCAACTCTTGTCACACGGTGCAATTATTAATGTTTTGGCAGCATCTTCCCTGAAACTTGAACCAACAAAGTACCCAAAGCCTCGAGCAGAGCCTGATCTCTGCCTGCCATCTCGTCACAGCTGCTGGATATTGATTATCAGCTAATTACCCAATTGACATCCTCCCAGTTTTATTGTCTTGTTAAGGCGTTTATCCTACGATCTGTCAGACAATCCAAAAAGACTTCATTAGCATAGCGCTAATGATTGAAGACTTCGGATGAGTAATAAAATACAAGACATAAATCCCTTTTCACTCCTCCTTCCTCCTTCCCTCCTGGCGTGACAAAGCACAGTAGATGATGGTGATGCCTCGCAAATCTGTTTCCCTTCTTCACCCCAGAGCCCCTGTCTGATGGTATCTCATTTTGATAAGGAAAACATTGCTCAAAATAAGGGTAGAAAGCAGAAGAGACAGCCCTGTTCACGGGTACTCTGGAGGTCAATCCCAACCAGTCTTTCTGTAGTCTTGGAATGTATAACTCTGAAAGATTAACCTCCTTGCTGAACTGTTGTGCAAGCACAGTTGTTTTGTCTCCTCCCCATCCCCAGGAAGGGATGGCATCCCACAAATCCTACTCAGCAATTTCAAAATTAAGTCTGAGCCCTTCGGGTTTGGGGATGATCACCTTCCAGAGCTCCGTAAGAGCATTTCACTTGTCAATATTCCATACAAGCAACGCCGCGCTTCAGCTTTGTGGAATAACCTCGGCCAGGTGTGATTCAGTTCAGTTCATAAAGGAAAAAAAACTTGAATCTACCCACTCAGAGCACAACAGGGCACAAACTTTTGATGAGAGCCACCAAGAAATCTTCTTTGCAAAGTTTTCCCTTCGATTTCTTTGAACAGAACAGAATAAAATCAGCAATGCACTTGGAGCAACCTTGAGCTAGAAGGGTGGAAAAAAATTCCAGAGCTCTCAGGGTACAAATGAAGCACCAGCAAGTTCTGATTCTCTAAAGCAAGACAAAAATCACATGACAAGCTGCTCTACACAGTGAGACAAAGGCATGAAGACTTATCACTGAAAAGGTGATGCCAGGTATAGAGTACTATGCCAATAAAAGTCAGTGCAGATTTTATTCTCTCCTTTGGATTAAAATTATTTTTTTTTAATTACTACCCCCAAACGTGCTGCAAGATATAGGTATGCCCATATAAAGAAACCTATATGTAAGCATCAAATAATTTAAGAAAGATTTAGCATACAAAGACACCCTTCACTAACAAAACGGGAAGGTTTTGAAAGCAATTCTTCATCCCACTCCTCTTGAAAATGAAACAGATTTTTTCCTGGTGAACTGTTGCTTCTTCAAAAAGCTTCTGATTGGACAGTAATACCACCAAGAAAAAAAATTAAGTAGCTTAACTAGTAAAATATTAATATTTTTTATCATTTATAGGAAAATGAACAAGAAATAAACTGTCTTTGAAGGCATCCTTACTTTTACTAAGACATGTGGTCCCTTGCTTTGTTATCTTCTGTTTGAATCTCATCCAGTGAAGACCCAAATGGCCTTATGTGCAAGTGTCAGCTCGGAATATATGGATTTAAATAAGATCAAGGTACTTTCAGATTCTCAAAGGCACCTAACTCTCCATCAATTAGCTCCAAGGAATCTTTAAGCATTTATCTCAGGCTTGAAACACCCGAGAGACTTTGGAATCTTCATCTAGCACTTGGCCAGTTTGAAATTTAAACCATTTTGTCTTTCACTGGATTTGATGCTCTTGGATGCTTGAAACACTTTCGAAGGACAATCTTATGGATAGAAGTGATGCCTTTAAAGGCTCAAAGAGCCGTTGCACTTTCAAGAATTCATCTTTTCTTTACTCTATACAAGAGTTCCCTATCTGGAAACCAAGGGCAGCAGCAGGGAAGTCCAATTCCCACAGACTGGGATAAGAACAGGAATGATTATTAGACACAGAGATTATACAGTAACAGTGGACAAGACAAACCCTGATTCTTCCTGATGTTTTTAGTCCAAGGTAAAGAGCTCTGACCTAACCCTGAAAGGGAACGGGCAGGACCAAAGAACCAAACTGTGACCTAACTGTGGCCTTTCGGTGCCTGAGAGGAGGCTGCCACAGAAATTGAGAGACTATTTAAAACAAATTACACTCCCAGCTCAGCTCCTGCAAGGCAGAGAAGTTCAGGTGCAGGAGCAGAACAGGGAGTCACAGCCTTCCAAACCAGCAAGAGAACCTACAGGCAGAGCATATCTTGTTTTTCTTTCCCAACCTCCAGAAGCCTTCCCTGGAAGGGAGAGAAGACCGACCCCTTCTGACTCCCTTCCGCAACGTGGCTTTGGAAGCTGGATGTCAGCTCCTCCCCCTTCCTACTAAATAGAGACATTTTCAGAAGTCAAAGTCAAAGTTCCTGACTCTTGTATGTGTTTATCCTGCTCACAGGATGATATTTAGCTCCCCATATTTCTTCCCCTCTAGCTGGCCTGTCACCCAAGGGTGTGATTAGTTCATCAGAAGAATGAGGGGCAGTCCAATCTGCCTGAGGAGAGGTGATGGAAAATAGAGTCCTTGTTAACAAGAGCAGCAGGACAAGGGTCATATATTGGTAGAGGTGATGAAAGCTCCTGCAGGTCTATTCAGTGTGGCTGTTGCTATGAGAGTGAAGAGATTTGCTGGCCCTGAAGCAGGGAGAGGACACAGATGCTGTTTTGTTCCATATCAGTTACAGATTCTGGTCACTTGTGTAAGTTAATACTCTCCCAACTTCTTTTAGGCTCATTACAGCTCTTCTTCTGTTACAGCTTGGCAACACAGTTCTGCCTCTCTTTCCACAGGGAAAACACACTGCCCTCTGCCCCTAACAGGCACATGGTGGCAAAGGGCAGGTTTTAATCTCTGAATCTGTGCTGGTGATTCTAACTCAGGTTTATTATCTGTGTGGAAGAGAAAGACAACAATCTCAGGGGTGCTCTCCCATTCAGAGGCAGTTTAAGACTGTTTGTGCTGATGAGAAAATATATTTGCACCACAGTTCTCAACAGGGTGGTGCTGGGCCATCTCCAGCCATTTTCTACTGAAAACTGTAATGTGTAAATAGGGAGGAAGTAAGGACTTGGTTCTCTATATCCAGGTGAAATAAAAAGATTGTAACTGTCTAAAACAGGCGAGTTCCTAGTGCTGTTGAACTCTCTTCTGAAAGTTTGTTCCTACCACAATTAGGTTTTTGGCTGTTGTTTTCAGGGCAACAGCATCAGAACCATTGCCCAGAGCGTTGCTTCAGAAATGAATTCCATTCCAGGGATGAGGACAGGTTCTGAGCTAGGCAAGCAAACAACACGCTGGAGTACTGCCCGTGCTGTGAGTGCCACACTAAGCACACGTTTAATCAGGTGTAACGAAGGGGAAATGGTAGGAGCACAAGCTCTGCCTCCCTGTTCAGCTCTTAAACAGGGCTACATCCTGAGTTGAGCCTCCGGTACAAGACAGGAGCCATCACTCTAAGGGTGTGCGGAAGGTGAGGGCCTCTGCTTCATCATCCACTCAAGGACCTTTCCACTCCCAAAGGAGTATGAAATGAAGGAGAAATCTATAAAGAAGAACGTGCAGAGGCACAAGCCAGGTGCACAGGACACAGAGAGAGGCACTGGGAAAGAGCAAAAGCCTTTAACCACTAATTGATGGGACCACCAAGGGTTGTCAGACACAGCTTTGGAGAGGAATTTGTAACTGATAAGAAGGAGGAAACAAGAGGAATAGGACAGCTGAGGATATGTGAGGTGGGCCTGAGGGACTGAGCTTAAGGAACATTTAGTGGGTCAGGGCAAAACAAGGGGGGAGGAAAAAACAGGACATAAAAGGGTATAAAAGAAGGGCCAGTCAAATGTTACCCCTCACTGATCAGTGTATTTGGCTGGACAAGCCTGCACCCAGTCACTGCAGCCCATCCTATATTTTTATTAAAGCCTTTTGTGGACGTCTTTTAAAGCCTTTTAAAGCCTTTTGTTGTCTTTCTGCACAATCTCAGTCTTCACCATGTGTGGGAATGTTCTAAGGACAAGGTGCCAGCTACTGGGGACAGGAACTGACACAAACCAAATACAAAGCACTTTGGAATGGTAAGTAAGGTGAAATGTTTCTTGTTCCTCTAACCTCAAACTGACTTCTTTTTCCCAGACAAAAACTCAAATTTCCCCTCAAAAACTTTTTTTTTTCCCAAATGCTCTCATGCGACATTGCTGAGGCAACTCTCAACAAATTTAGGTGCTTAAATATAAAATGTTTCAAGTTGTAAAGACCGTATTTAAGGAGAAAGTAGATGATCTTTTGGGTCAGCCCTAGGCAGTGTTGTTTTCTATAAAATGGACTGCATATATTCTGTAGATATAAATATAGACACACTAAGGTAGCATTTAAAAAAACCCCAAACAAAACACGAAATGATAATAAAGGTAATATCACATTCTAAGTTTTTTCAGAGTCCTTATTACAAGGCAAATCATCTCTCCTGAGCACCAGTGGGAAAGGCGACAAGTTTCTCCTATTACACATTACAGCAGGAGTGGTTTAGCAGCAGACTCTCTACTCCTGGGTCTCTGTTGAGAGATTTCTGAGTTGAACACCTTTCAGTCAAGAAAGAGAAAAAAAAATCTCTCCACAGATATGGCTTTATCTAGGCATAATCTCTAATTAAGTAAAAGCCTTGATTTCACGAGGGAAGCAGATAAGGAAGCAATGCTCAGAAAGGGTTTAAAAAGAGAGGTTTAAGAGATTCCCCAATTCTCTTTTACATTGTGCATTTCTGGCCAGAGAAACAGAGGCAGGAGTTCCTGAAAACTGGAGTCCATGAGATTTTCTCATCACCACCTAACTCCACCCCAGCCTGACTTTGTATTTTTTTTCATGAGGCCAACCCTTTCTCTTCTCTCAAATTTGTTGCCATAACTTTCTGTTCTGAGATCTTGTGGAGACAGGAAACCTTCACAGGCAATCATACACTAATGCCAGCATCAATCAGCAACCACATGAGACAACAAAACCTCTTCCAATATGTCAATACAATAAACAGTGATCAAATTCCACTCAGTGCAGGCCACGAAGCCTTGCCTGTACTTCCTCATGATTTTTACATGACAACTGCTTAAATTTACGGGAACGGTCCTGCACTGTTTCTAAAGAAAGGAGTCAAAGAGCTGTGAGTATTCAACTAAACAATCAGGAAAGGCAATTCCCTCTCTTCCCAGGGACAAATGCACAGCCATGTTGTCTACAAGATAGATAAATGCCATTTCTGGGTTGCTTGAATTTTAACCCAAATCCAGCAGCAGGCAGGCTCAGTTGTGATGGAACAACGCTTACGCTTTGCCGTGACCAAGATCTCTCAGATTCATTTCAGACATGGCTAAAATGGACTTTTTTTGGAGGAAAAAAAGGCTGCTTGTAAGTGAAAAAGCACATTCCAGGAGCTGCACACCCAGTGCTCCCTGCAAGTACCGTAGTGCACGGCACGAGCCAGGCCACCACGACTTCTGGAGCTACACATTCCCTTCAGGAGCCTCTCCTGCTCTGCCCTTCAGCAATACAGCATCCTTTGAATTCTGGGAAGGGAGAAGGTTGAACTTAATGATGGAACAGCCTCTCATTTTGGCTGTTTAAACACAAATCTCATGTATTATGAAGGCAGGTTTTCCACAGAGATCATGGCTGTGCTGAAATTAAGATTATAACACCTGCAATCCATTCCCTTCAGGAATCTTTACCAGTGGCCCAGGTATCCTATTGGAATGTGACCTATATAGATGCCAGTGTCTCTATGGTAAGTCACTACCCTTTTCCCAGCCTGTTTTTTTTTCTTTACCTGTTTACCAGCTTATCCCACAATTCTAGTTTCCTCCAGTGGCATGAGAAAGTTCCTCTAGGATGCCATCAGCATTCCCTAGTCTACAGAGCCCAGGAATTGTACCAGCAACATATTTCTTGCATTAAAGAAAAATGAGAGCTCAGAAAGCTAAATTCTCTAAAGCTATCTCCACAGATTCAGCACAGCATTTTTTATTTCAGAAGTAAATACTCCAAAATCCAATTTCATCTCCTACAAAGATTTCTATGCAATATTAATATGCATAACAGGTTTTCATAGTATTGCTTCCAGTTCTTATCTTCCCTACCACTGCACTTTTTCTTTATGGAGTTATTGCTTATAGTGGAAAAATTTCTGACACAGAGGGCCTAAAAAAATAATATTTTGATTCCCAAAGGCCTTTTGGTAATGTGGTGATGCAAACAATAAAGACAAAATTTCCCTGTGGAGCTTTTCACTACAGTATAACCCACCCACCCCGAGAACTTACAACTTTAGTCTTTCTCCTAATGCTGGTATTCAGGAGACAACACAGAAATGATAGAATTTAAAGCAAAAAAGACAGATGATGCAGACATTTGTCATGCAGCCCTTCTAAATGTTTGTTACACCTTCTCATCCTACTTTTCTTCTTCCCAGCTGAGCTCAAATGTTTTGAAATTCTTCCATTCTGCTGGAGTCTGTAGCACGAATCTTGATTGTTTTTAGAACAAACCATGCTCAGTTCATTTTGAAAATAAGGGTTTCTGTCCCACAAGGCCTTAGACCCCATCTCCACTGTCTGCAATCTGTAGGAAAACTTACTTTCTTCACTGTCTCTGCCAGCATTCCCATTCTGTGTTACTGCAGCATTTTTCGTGGGATCTCTCAAAAATTCCTGCCCCACCACCACACACGGAGCTCTGCAGTACTTGCACATTCCTTGAGCACTCCTGTTGTGTTTCATGGCATCTCCCAGTGAATCCCCAGCATTCCCTCAGCCCACCTTCTCTGGGGACAATAAAACACTCACTACCAGGCACTGAGCTCCCTCATCTTGCCAGAGGATGTGGGAAAGAGGACAGGGTCTGTACAGGAACTGAAACGGAGCTGAGCACTGAAAAAGTCAATGCTCACATTTCAAAAACCGACTCTCTCCGAATGTAACTTTTGCTGTGCATGTAAAAGGTATTAAATATGTCAAAGAGCTTGATCTTAGCACCCATCAAAGGGCAGGAGACCCCGTCCAACAAAGCTATGCTGAACTCTCTGAGGTTTCTACACTGAAGTTCCTCTCGGTTCCTTCTCCAGGAGATGATGTCAGTGCTGGTGGACAGGTGGATCACACGCAAAGGCTGCAGGCCAGGGTTTGCTCATCCCCTGCCTTTTGTCTCAGCATTCTGCACTGAAACCATGTCAGCTGGCTCAGGGCTTGCAGGTGCCACGGGGGGCAGGCAGGCGAGCCCAACTCACCTTAACTCACCCCACCCTCCTCCCAAAATCCTGAGCTTTATGCTGAATTGGAAATAAAACCAGCTCACAGAATGGGTCAGGTTAGAAGGGACCACAGTGTTTTGTTTGCTTGTTTGTTTTTTAAACAGCTAATCCAGGAGATCTTTAAAGCTTGTGATGAGAATATCCTGATAGTTACTGGATAAATTTTGTTTACAGCAATACTATTGGCTGGACTAAAATCAGACCACTGTGCATTTCTACCTCTACTTTTAGCAATGGTTTTGGATTTTGTTAAGAAAGACTCCACTCCTGTGGATTGGAAATGCACGAGTCCAAAGCCTTTAAGGAAGAAGGATACATGAATTACAGCACAACTCCCAAAAGTTCAGTGTCCAAATGCTGAGGGACTCAAAAATGGGCAGGAAGGGGGTGCAGCTGGAGCACCTACACATTTCAAAGGCTCAGAGAAAACACAGTACATTTTTCCTGTTAATGGCAAGCACTTATCCATGGTATTTAGAGCATAAATAGGATCTAAAGAGCAGCCAATAGCTGTTTTCTAAGCACTGCTAAAATCAGTTATATTTGTGGTGCAAAACAGACCAGTGGAAGGACATTCATCACTCTATAGGCAAATTTAACATGTGAGGATGCCTACCCTAAGCCCTGGGACAGTACCTGGGTGCCTGGCCTGGCCTTCCAGAGATCTGGAATTTGATGCTGCCCTTTAAGTCGACGGGACTCCTGTGATTTTCAGGTTCAGGATACCAGAGTGACACCACCAGGGTGCTTTAGCTCAGGATATTGAGAAGTGAACTGCAATCCTCCTCCCTCTTGCCGTTTTCCAGTCCTTCCCACTGCAGAGGGAAGCTTTGATCCAACAAGGATCACAGGCAAAAGGCTGGTAAAGTCCCAGATGGAAGAAGGCCAGCACGATTAGACACAATCCCGCTTTGTAGCTCGCCATGTTTTCCCGAAGTAAATTATTGCTAATTTGATATGCCAGGAAACACAGCTGATGCTTTGGAAGGAAAAAAAGCCTCTCTGTTCACGAAGACACAGCACTACAGGCCACAGCAAGACTAAGCCAGGTTTAAGGACCAGCAATATTAACGGATTATTGGAGCAGCTGAATTTGCCCCAGGACCACACCTTTCTCAAAAGGTGCACAAGCCAAGTAGGCGTCACAGGGGATGTGAGTGGACAGACAGAAAATGTAGTAGGGAAGGAAATTTCTGCTTAAAGACTAAGATAAATGAGTGGTATGACTGTCAGCAGCATATTTTCTTAAGGTTACTTTTCAAAAAATTATGAAGAAGTAGAAGTCATGCCACCAGCACAGACCAATAGCACAGACCAATAGCACAGAATAGGTAGATTTGGAAGGGACCACAGTGGGTCATCTGGTCCCACCTCCGTGCTCAAGCAGGGCCAAAATATACAGCCTAGGTGGCAAGAGCAAGAGAAGCCTGAACAAAGACCATGTCTCAAATAGTGTTTCAAATTTTTAAATGTTGCTTTTAAGATTCTGTGCTTTTGGGCGTGAACCTCACAGCTTTAAAATGAAAAGAAAATGCACACACACACTTCCAGCCTTGGGATACCTTCAGACAACCCAGCACTCCACTTAATTGGAGTTTGTGAAAGATCATTTTTGAAGAGGCAGCTTGTGTCCCCTCACTACAGACCAAATGTTCCACTCTTTCCTCATCCAAATTTGAGATAGAGATGAATTCATCTTCCTTACTCCCTGTTGTGTAGAACAGGTTGTTCACGAAGTGGAAAAGCCTTCTGGAGCCTTTATTAGGGAAAAATAAGGGACAGAAGCTGACAATTAATAACAGTAAACTCCTGGAGTGACAATGACTGTGGCTTGTCCTCCAAGTTATTACTTTCCCACCCCCCATACAGATCTAAAAATCACGCTTTTCTGTTTGTGTGCTTCCCATCTGTTGCAAAGACAGCAAGAAGGAATATTCCACATGCATTTATCCCACCGTGGAAGAGACATGAAGGGAGTTGATTTCCCTGCATTGCTGTGCAGCAGCATCCAAAGGCTTCCCTTCGGATCAATGCCTGCTGGGCTGGGCTCTCTGTCAGCGCAGAGGACTTCAAGACCACGCTGTTTACATCTTCAGGAAAAAGCAAGTGTAAGTGTCTGTAAAAAACACTCTTGGACTTAAAATATAAGCATGAAGATTCTTTAGACTTCGGAGTGATGCAGAGGTGGGGACAACTGAACAGAAGGAGAGCCTTGGGCTCTTTCTGAGATAAGGCATTCTACCAACCATCAGTACCTCTCCTTCCACATTTGTTTCCTACCTCTGTGCACCAGTGTGGGAGAGCACCATTCCTAACTAGGTAAAAAAGCCCCTCTTATTTATTCCATAGCACAGCACTCTCCTTTTCCTTAAGGCAGTGAGAAAAATAAACAGCAAACCAAACCACCCAAGCAGCTTCACAGCAGTTATTGATACACCTTGAGCCGTGTGAGCTTAGAGGATAAATGTAAAGTTTGTCTTCACTGATGCCATAAGAAGGAAACCACTGAACAGTCCACCAGGGAGAAAAAGCTCCTACTGATGCAAGCATGTGGGAAGTACGTGAGCCACAGAGCCTGGGAATCTGCTGAGCCCCCCCCTGCAGGGCTGCATCCAGCCCCGGGCCCAGCACAGGAAGGACACGGAGCTGCTGGAGCCAGTCTAGAGCAGGGACACCAAGGGGAGCAGAGGGATGGAGCAGCTCTGCTGGGAGGAAAGGCTGAGGGAAATGGGATTGTTCAGCCTGGACAAGGGAAGGCTTTGGGGTGACCTCATTGTGGCCTTGCAGTGCCTGAAGGGAGCCCACAGGAAAGATGGAGAGAGACTCTTGGCAAAGGCCTGGAGTGACAGGACAAGGGGCAATGGCTTCAAACTGACAGAGAGCAGGGTTAGATTGGATATTGGGAAGAAATTGTTCCCTGTGAGGGTGGTAAGGCCCTGGCACAGGCTGCCCAGAGAAGCTGTGGCTGCCCTGCTCCTTCCCATGGCAGGGGGCTGGAACGAGATGGTCTTTAAGGTCTCTTCCAATCCAGGCCATTTTGTGATCCTATGAATGTTAAAGAAATACTGATTTTCCGTAGGGGCACTGAAAAGCTTGGGGAAGTGGGTGCCTGTATCCATGAGTTGTGCATGCTTTAGTAGTTAGGAGCTGACTGCACATAAATCTATTTGCTGGGAACTCATTTTGCATCACCAGAAAACCCAGGAGGTTTTGTTTGTCACATGCAGGGGTGTCCCTCTGGTTGCCCAATCACATCCAGGTCTTACACAACCGGAACTTTGATTAACTTTTGTGGCTGTGATGGTGCATATGGACTACACTTCCCCAAACACATTTTTTTAATGCCCTCCCAATCCCTTGTCACAAGATTAGTGCAAGCAATTATTCTAATGCCTTCATCCGTGTGAGGCCACCTCACACACGGAAGCCACCGGCAGAACTCAGTGATTACCAGGCTCGGTGCTCCAAAGGGCAAGAGAAAAAAAAAAAAAAAAAATCAGCCTAAGGAGAGTTAGAAATCCAAATTGCTCATTCATAGGCAGCAGAACAACCCCTTCCATCCAGCTGCTCAAATACACAACCCCTCCATTCCACACAACCACTCACACATTCATTCCTCCTCAGGCACAGTGGCACACAGATATATTTTGCTCCTGTGGGTGCTTGTTACTACTAAGTTGCAAAGCATTAGTGGACTCTCCTCCCACCTCCCTATCTTTGACAAAAATACACTTTTTTTTTTTTTTAAAGAAGTGCTCTCTTCCACCTCAATCTGGTGTATTTTTGATAAAGCTCATAGCTCAGCCTTCTTATTTTTTAACTTGGTAGACTCATTTCCATGGAGATCTCTGGAAGGCCAGAGAACAGAACCATCACACTCCCCCCTTCTACCATCCCCACTTGAGTCTACAGTGCTTTTTTCCACTTTTTTTTTTCATCCTCTCTCTTGTTGCACTTGTGCTTGACTAGAAACTCATGTTTACCACTACAGCACTCCTGACTCATGCAAAATGTGAGATCCAACGTTAACACAATTCATGAGAAGGGAATTAGAGAACAGAGAAAACGATGTCACCCTCTCCATCTCACCACCCACTCCATCCCAGGTCCTTCTGTGGCCCCGGCTGAAGCAGCAACTGAGCACTTCAGCACCTATCACTTGGTGGATCTATCCCTAAAAAACTCCCTGTAGCAATGCACTCATAGATCTATTTAAGTTAGCAATGAACCATCAAGCACGAGCCAAACAGAACTCTGATATTTATACAGAGACTAAAAAAAATAAAAATATACTTAAAACCTGGAAGATGGTTCTGAAATACCACTACATCAACTGAATCACAGGCTCTTCTGCAGGTGTTTCAGATATTGTGCTCTAGAGTTTCCCAGGTACTTGATGGGTTATCTGGGCCTGCTCAAAGGCACTGGCATTCTTCAGAAGGCTGAAAATCTGCATCAGACCTGTACGTAATCTCTAACAGGCTTTGGAAACTAGAGGTGGGATTTACCCTGCTTATTTCCAGTGATTTATGGACTCACTGAACAACTCAGCCAGTGATCTGAACTCCCATTACAGCCACTGGGGTCAAACTGGTATTTCTGCAGCACGATCCACTTGCTGTCAGGTCAACATTTAAGGCTGTCAATGAATCACACCCAGCAATTCCTTTTCCTCTCAACTGACTGCGAAAAACCAGAGTGAGCCAAATGCAGTGCTCATAGTCCAGGAAGGAGATCATCCCTTGCTCTGAGCAACTTGGTCCAGCAGGAGGTGTCCCTGCCCAAGGCAGGGGGTTGGAATGAGATGATCTTTAAGGTCTCTTCCAAACCAGGCCATTCCATGGTCCTATTATTAAGTAATGTTAATTGCTCTAACAGTTTAGCACTAATTTGCAGCCTGGCCCCCCATTACCACTCACAATAATGCACAGATGGCATTCACAGGGCACACAAAACTGGAACCCCCAAAACCCAAGCAGTACAGTGAAGGGATACAAAAATTACTTCAGACACTCTTTGAGAGAAATATAAGCAAGATTAATGCTTCCTCTGTCCTTTGTTCTCCCAACAACAGAATCAACATGACTCTGCTGCCCCGGCCAACTCAGATCCTCAGGTATTGTTTATTAGCTACATAATAATATACAAATATAACATATATTTATTTACAAATAACTTCCTGCCCACATTGCAGCTCTGACTGCTTCTGTAACTCCGAATTTTCTTTTCTTTTTTTTTTTTTGGCAGACTTCAAGAAGCCAGAATGAAGTGAATGTCACCAAATGCTTTCACAAATTGTTATAACAAGCCGGATTCTGATCTATTTAAAGGCCTAAAAAGGTAGATATGCACCGGGAAGGAGAAGTGGATAGTGGTGCTACTGGAGAACAGCACTAAAAGCCAAAAAGGGAAATACACAGAGCAACCAGTTTGATGATGCAGCCACCAAATGAGTCTTCAGCCAGGTTGTGTAGGATGGTATAACAACCTTGCCAATTCCAAAAACTGGAAACGCCAGAAAGATACTAAACCATACCCAGCACTATCTAATCTTGCAGCATTACACAGACAGACTCTCAAGTGAGGAAGAATAACAACCATCTCCAGGCATTTGGGATTATCACAGGACAGACACAGGATGGAGAATTAAAATGGGAGTCTTCAACTAAAGCTGATGAATTTAAGTGCGAAAAATGGCACAAGTGTCAACCAAAATGTCCTAATGGTAAGAAGTGGAAAACAGCCTCTTGAGAGGTATGAAATAATATAAAAAGCATTTTACAGAGCAGTCTTTTCTTAAAAGGAAGAAAAGAGGTTTAAAGAGATGTCTAATCCAGGGATGTAGGTCATGTTGTTATTCACAAAATGGTGAGTCCTGTCATTATTTCCAGTATACGCCTGAACTTTATCTTTCATCAGTGACAACAGCAGAGTGAGTGGTACAAGAGTCCCTTCAGGCTTCAGTTCTACAGAACTGTATGGAGAAATTAGGAAGAAATTCAAGAGTTAAATATAGTCACCCTCAACAGAAGCTTTTCTCAGATCCATCATTGTGTCAATACACCGAGAATAACCCAGGGGATTATTTTCACCACTGATCACAGAAAGGCTGAAGTTATCAAGGACCTCTGGAGGTCACCTGGTTCAACCCCGTGCTCATGCAGGGCCAGCCCCAGCTGCCTGCCTGGGAACATGACCAGTCAGCCTTGGAATATCTCCAAGGATGAAAACTCCAAAACCTCCCTGGGCAACCTGTGCCAGTGCTCAGTCACTTGAAAAACCCCCAAACAAACAAAAACCCAACCAAACAACAACCAAAAAACCAGTTTCTGGTCTAGTTTGTGTCCATTGCCTTTGGTCCTGTGGCTGGGCACCATGGAAAAAAGCCTGGCTCCATCCTATTTACCTCCTCCTGTCAGGTAATTCCAATAAGATCCCTCAAGAGCTACAGCACTCTCAGCATTTCCTCTCAGCAGAGGCGCTCCAGTCCCTTCCTCAGACTCTCTAGCACATCCCTTTCTTTAATGGGCACCCAGAAGTGAAGACAATACTCCAGTGTGGGAATTAACAGTAGGTCAGCAAGCCTGTCTGAGTCTGACATTGGTCCCAGCACAGTCCATTTCTACCTGTGAGAAACTTAGTTGAGAGAAGCAAGAAATTCAAAACAATAGAGGGAGAAAACAGCAACACAGCTGCATTTGGCATTTTTCTTGGATGCTTGGAATATCTACGTTGTAGATAACTAATAACAGTATGGTGTAGTTAAAATAGCCAATGAATCTATTGTAGTAGTTAAGCAACCAATGGATGAGTAACATGAATGATAAACATACAAAAGAGTGTATATATGACACTGGCTTTTTGGAATAAAGAGTTTTTGCCTGTTCTCGATGCTAGAACTTGTGTGTGTCGTGTCTGCCTCGACTGCAACACTCCAGGCGTGGCCTCACCAGCACTAAAGAGAGGGGAAGGATCCCCTCCTTGACTTGCTGACAATGATCCTCCTAACATAGCTCAGGATACTTTTAACTTTCTTTGCTACGGGAGTACACTTGGCTCACATCCATCCTGGTGCCTGCCAGGTCCCTTCCTGCCAAGCTGCTTCCCAGTCACCCAGTCCCCAGCAAATACTGGTGCCTCTTCCTCCCCAGGTCCACAGGACTTTGCACTGCTCGTTCCTGAACTCCAGGAGGCTCCTGCCACCCGCTTCTCCAGCCTGTCCAGGCTCCCCATGGACACCAGCCACTGCTCCCAGTTCTCTGTCTGCTGTGGGAATACTCTGCCCCATCATCCAGATGATTAATGAGGATATTGGACAGGACTGGACCCAGTTAGAGGCCTCCATTTAGACTTTGTGCCACTGACCATCCCCTTCACCCTGTCCCCTGTCTCCTTATTTACCCCACCCTCAATCTGCTCTGCTGTGAGGGAGACAGTATCAAAAGCCTAACCGAAGTCCAGGTGGACAATTTCCACTGCTGTCCCCTCATCTACCAGCCCAGTCATTTCCTCACAGAAGGTTGTCCATGTTGGTGAAGCACAACATCCCTCTGGTAAATCCATGCAGCCTCCTCTTGATCACCTTCCTGTGCCTGGAAATACCTCCCAGGGCGAGTTGTTCCATCGCTTTCTCCTCAGATCAAGGTGAGCACGACCAGCCTGTGGTTCCCTGGGCTCCTCCTTCCTGCCTGCTCATGGAAAGGAGCAGGAAGAGTACGGGGATATTCTTTGCAAGGAAAGAAGGCTGACGAGTGTCTGGCATCTACCCTGCATTCCAAAGGAGGGAATGTTAGATCCAGCCATATCCTCAGCAACATTCCACTGGTAGTTTGAGGACTTCAATGCCATCTAAATTACCTACTTCAGTTTGAACTTCCCCAAAAGTGACTGTTTTTCCCTCCACAAGAACAAAAATGTCTGACAAAGGCATCCAGCAACCCAGAAAAAAGGGAACTTTACATGCTGATAAGAACACGTTATGGCAGGGCAACAAAAAAAAAAGAAAGGTACCTAGAAAGTTAAATAATTAAGAAACGTTATCTTCCATCTAAAAGCAATGCCTTTTTTGAAAGCAGATGGCCTGGAGTCTGAAATAAAATCAGACTTCCCCCTGACAGCCTCCATCCCCCATTACTTGATTAATTTTCCTCAAAGCATTTGGATGTAACTGAACTCCAGCCATTGAATCAGCTACAAAATAAACATGTCTTCTTGTCCTTAGGCTGAGCTGCTGCGCCTTGAAATAGTATTCCCATCGAAGTTAAGTCTATTCAGTGCAAGAATTATTAATACCTCCTTTTATTAACATTCCTTTGGCTGAACTGTTTGGGGTCAGCTAAAAATGTTTTCTTGGGTAAGGGGATATTCTGGAAGAAGCAGTGTTCTGTCAGTTGAGGAGGCAAACCCAGTGAAAACGAAAAAAAAGATATTGTAACAATCCAGGATTACAGAATGTGCCAGGTTTGGGGTTTGGTTGGTTTTTTGGGGGGTTTTGGGCTGTTTTTGTTATGGTTTGGGCTTTTTTGGGGGGGAGGGGGAAGTTCTTTTTACTTGTAAGCCCACACCAAAATATGCTTTAAATACTTCTCTTGGATACCTGAATTAGCAGGTGGTATCAGTTTAAATGATGCATTTCTTCAAATCTGCCTGGAAACGTGCACACGATCAGTTGCTGCTGGGCAAATACTCACTGTCTGCAAGGTGCAGCTCTAACCAATGGCACAGCTACTTCTGCAGCATTATTGATCACCAGCAGAGATGGCAGCTTCATGCAGCAGGGTACGGAGAGTGAAGTGCTGCTCTGTCTTCTGCCCGCACCAGAACAATGCCACTCGGCACTACCTAACTGGGATTATCACCTGACTGGCAGCAAGAAAGCCTGATGGATCATTTTTATTCCAAAGCACGTTAAAATGTGAAAGGGCACTGCATTAGGTCCTTCCAGTGGAAAACCTTACTTCTTCACGGCAGAACCTTCATCAGTATCGAGTTTCACCTTCCACAGAACTCTCTGCAAACCTATCCTGCGTACCAGAACAACTTTCACTTTTACTGGCAAGCACCTAAAACTTCATTCACCTCTTCAGGAGAGAAGTTGCTCTCAAACCCAGTAGTTGGGACTTGCACAAAAGCTCAGTTACCTCTGAGGGGCTAATACTACTCCTGGGATTCAGCAGGTTCCCACTAACTTATGCGTGGGAAAGCTACGTGCCATCGACAGAACAGAGAGCAGCATCCTACTCGCTTAAACACATCCCTGCAGCTGCACAGAAAGCAAGCAGCAAACCAAAAATTGCCTCTGAGACGCATTCACACTGACTGCAAACCCAACATTTCCAAGAAAGCCTTGATTAAGTCCTGGAGACAAGCCAGATAGAAAATGAAGCATTTCTATGAAAATTATAGTCACTGATCATTTCTATTGGCTGCAAAGTTGTTTGTTTAAAAACATTTCATTCCCACCACACATTTCAAGTAAACAGGTACACAGAAAGCTTAAGGACTGCTTCATCCTTTCCCCCCTCTCCCTATTTCCTCCCCACCTTCCTCAGTCCTTAAGCTTCTCTCAGCAGCTTGCAAATGGTGCCTTCTACCTCCTTCTCCCACCGTACACACAACAATTCCCTCCTTCCAGCAGAACTGGGGACAAGTGTGAGCTGGGCATAGAAACACAGAATGGCCTGGCTTGGAAGAGATGTTAAAGATTCCAACCCCCTGCCATGTACAGGGACACCTTCCACTACCCCAGGTTGCTCAGAGCCCCATCCAACCTGGCCTTGGGCACTGCCAGGGATGGGGCAGTCACAGCTTCTCTGGGCAACCTGTGCCAGGGCCTCACCACCCTCACAGGGAATGATTTCTTCCCAATATCCCGTTTAAACCAATCTAACCCTGCTCTCTGACAGTGTGAGGCCATTGCCCCTTGTCCTGTCACTCCAGGCCCTTGCCAAGAGTCTCTCTCCATCTTTCCTGTGGGCTCCCTTCAGGCACTGCAAGGCCACAATGAGGTCACCCCAAAGCCTTCTTTTCTCCAGGCTGAACAATCCCAGTTCCCTCAGCCTTTCCTCACAGCAGAGCTGCTCCATCCCTCTGATCCCCTTGGTGTCCCTGCTCTGGTTCAGCACCAAAAGCAGAGGGAAGTGGTGACTTCAACTGCCTGGCCTCAGCATTTCAGAAGGGGTTGATTTTCCTACCTGGTGACTACACACCACATTGATCTGCTATGGGGATTTTGTTCGCTTGCTTTTGAGCAAAAGAATGAAAGCATTTTCTTGGGGAAGGAAAACCACTCAGTACACCCTGCAGAAATGGGTAGTTTTCAGCCAATTCAACTTAATTCATAATTCATCCTAATTGATGATACAAGGAGTCTGTCTAACCAAGCGCATGTTCGTGAAAAAGTAACGTGACCACAATGAATCACTTAACACATCTTCATGTGAAGAGGGAAAAGCATTCCTAGGACAGTTATTCCTCTTTTGTTAAAGCAAGGTGAGCCCCAGCCCCACCCGAGCACACACACACCCTGCCATGGGACTTCCAAGGCAAGGTCTCAGTCACCTTTAGAATCACAGAATAGAACCACGGGATCATTAATGTTGGAAAAGACGCCCCAAATGATTAAGTACAGCCTTTGAACGATCACCACCTTGTCAACTAAAGCATGACGTGCCGAATCCAATTGTTTCTTGGAAACCTCCAGGCATGGGGACCCCACAACCTCCCTGAGTAGCCCCTTCCAATGCCTGACCACCCTTTCAGTGAAGAAATTCCTCCTGATGTCCAACCTGACCCTCCCACAGCTTGAGGCCGTTTCCTCTTGTCCTGTCCCTGTTCCCTGGGAGCAGAGCCTGAACCCCCCCCAGCTGCCCCCTCCTGTCAGGGAGTTGTGCAGAGCCAGAAGGTCCCCCCTGAGCCTCCTTTTCTCCAGGCTGAGCCCCTTTCCCAGCTCCCTCAGCCCCTCCTGGTGCTCCAGCCCCTTCCCCAGCTCTGTTCCCTTCTCTGGACACGCTCCAGCCCCTCAATGTCTTCCTTGTCCTGAGGGGCCCAGCAGTGCCCCAGGATCTGAGGTGTGGCCCCAGCAGTGCCCAGCACAGGGGACAGTCACTGCCCTGGCCCTGCTGCCACACCATGGCTGGCACAGCCCAGCTGCCACCAGCCTCTTGCCCCCCTGGGCACACCTGGGCTCATGTCCAGCCGCTGTCCCCAGCAGCCACAGGAGAATGCTGTGGGAGACCCATGTGAGACTCTGCTACTACTTAAAGGACAGAGCCTCACTTTTTGTCCAGCCCATAGCTTTGGATATCCCATTCTTCTCCCATTCCCCCATTTTCCACCAGCACCACCAGAATTCCAGCTCCATGGTGACTGAATCCGCAGGCTGATGAAGCTGAAAGCTGAGTTTCCAGCCAAGCTCAGGGAGCTGATGTGAGTCACAGCACAGCTTCCAGAACACCCAAGTGGATTTGGGCTGGTTGGGAACGTTAGCTGAGCGCAGGCAGAGGAGCTGCTCCTTTTGGCAGCACATCACACGTGATTCAGTCAGAGTGAGCTGGCTGTGAAGCCACACTCCCAGTCAAACACTTCTTTTACCTCAGCTCCAACAGCTGCAGCCACAGAGCAAAATCCACGGAGCCAACAGGTTGCAAAGCTCCCTGGCCCAAGGACCGAGTTTTCATTTGTCTTTGTACAGCCCCCAGAACCACAAGGCACCCCAGCTCAAGTGACACTCTTGAGCCAGCTCAGCTTTCAAACTTAAAATTATTGCAGTCACTTCTCCCAGATCCATGCTGATCATGCCACAGCAGAGTCCAGCTCTTGCTTACCCACAGAAAACAGACATATGCTTTATGAGCCTTTTTCACTCCTAAGCATACCCTGTCCCCAATAACCAAGATCTTGGTTCTTTTCCCTCTGAACCCTATCAGGGCTTTCTGCCATCTGCTGTGTCTGTGACAGATGCTTGTGTAACTGACAGATCAAGCTAAATATAAGATATCAACACCCCCGTATGCTCCAAACATTCCAAGTTTAGTACTCCTATTGTAAGTGAGGCCTAAATATAGCAAGATAAACCAAAAACATCTTTTATGTTGGAGCATTCCTGAGATTGATGACACCTCAGCACAAGTCCTCCAAAGCTCAGCAGGGAAGGGAGGGGACAACATCTCCTGAGGGTGTTATTTGGAGATTAAAAGCATCATTGCCAAGGCTGTAGCGAACCCTTCTCCCACGTGAGGATTCTCTGCTCTGAAGCAGCACAGCTGAGCTCTGTTTGCCACCATGGCTACAAATTCAGAGTGCCATGGAAGCTCCCTGATGGAGAGCAGCACTCTGCAGGCAACTCCAACCCAGCCCAGCCGGGGACTGACACATTTTCTACTCCTCATCTTGCTCGGCAGAGGAAAACTGCCCTCTTTTCTAGAGCTCCAGGGACCTACACAGGTAGAAAAGCTGTCCTGTTCCCCTCCCCCCCACCAAAGCCACAAGGCTCCCATGTCCTAAGGAACAGTGAAATCAAGGAGCAGAGACCTTCTGCAGGCTGAAGAACACCCAGCAGCTCGGGAACTACTGTCTCTGGAGATCTCTTCACCTTGAAGCAACTCACAGCACTTCATGGACTCCAAGTAGCTGCCATTTCACCCAGAAACCCAGGTAAGCTGACAGCTGCTTAGGCAGGCTGTTGGGGGAAAAAACCACTTTAAATGGAAGTGGAACACACCACTGAGGAAACAGCATCAGAGAGGAGGGAGAGGCACATTTAAATAAAGAAATACAGGTGCCCACACTGGGCTTCAGCCAGCTACTCTGTCCTGAGAGGTCTGTTAACCACAAGGACCCAAACCTTTTTTTTTTTTTTTCTGTCTCAAAAACACATTGATGACACAAATATTACACTGTTGCACCATTGCAATGCCCACATGCAGTCACAGTGCATCTGATGGACTAGAGCTACAAATATCACAACTTCTTCCTTCCAAGTTTCATTTAGGGATCTCCTGTTCAGGCACTGTTTACATGACAATACCCATTATTTTGTGAATTAAAGTGCAACCTAAACTTCTCACACTGTTTGTGCAGTCCTGCTTACTGCAAACAAACCTGAGCTGTCTCTTCTGACTGCATTTCATTTCCACTGAAGACAACGAACGACTGAGCTTTGGGTGAATTCAGTGAGCTTCAGAGCAGAGCCCAAAGGAATGAACACCCCTCTCCAGCAACAGAGAGCTGGCTGAAAACCTAAATGCTGTGCAGCACCAACCAGAAAAATCTTCCCTTGCCTACCAGTTCCTTAAACATAAAGAACAACTTGGCTGAGTGAAGCAGGGAGGACATCGTGCCTCTAAACACAAGAGCTCTAGCTCTTATTTTATGACATTTCGTAATGCCTGAATTTCTATATAAGTTAGCAAGCACAAAGATGCCCATAGCCCATTGCTAGGAGTACTCCTGTGCTCAGCACAACCAAAGCTACTCACAGCACACATCCAAGATGCACCCAGGAGAGCCGAAGACAAGACCAGGAGCAAGCATAGCTGCAACACAGGTCAGACTGAGCCTGGTGCCTCCAGCCAGAGCTGACAGGGAGCCATCAGTCGGCATCAGGTGTGCTGCAGAAGCCTCAGCTGATCAGGTTAATTAAGTCCTATTAGTGCCCTCAGGATCATAACACCACAAGCAGGAGCGCAGCTGCAAATTGTAAACGAAGACACAGAGAACTGCCACACAGGTGGGCAAAATTCCTGCCTCAGGTTCACACATCCCAACATTCAGGGGGCTGAGAGCCATGGAATACAAACCCTGGGCACAAGCCAAGGCACAGCCTCTCTCCCCGGGATGACTGGATGATGCACGCCCTGAAGCCCTCAGCATTCCCCTGTCCTTGGCAGATCCCACAGTGTGACCTTTCTCCTGCTTCATTCCTGACATGGGAAGGATAGGAAAGGGGATTTCAGAGCTCCAGCCTGCAGCTCTCAGAACAATCTGTGATGTCTTGCTCTCTCCCCTGTCCGTTTTTACTCACGCAGCACCTATTCTCAACACAGAAGTGTTGGCTGGAATTGAGGGAGTTTGGGCTGGGATAATTTCCTTCTCAGGAACTAGTATGGGGCTGTGTTTCGGATTTGTTCTGCAAACAGTGTAGATAACACTGGGATGTTTTAATTCTTGCTGAGCAGGGCTTGCACAAAGATCTTCTCTGCCTCTTAGTAGTGAGGGGGCTGGGAGTGCACCAGGAGTCGAGAGGGGACACAGCTGGGACAGCTGATCCCCACTGACCAAAGGGACATCTCATACCACGGCACACATGAGGAGGAGGAGGAGGAAGTGGGGATGTTGGGAGCTATGGTGTTTGTTTTCCCGAGTCAGTACTTGATGGAGCCCTGCTTTTCTGGAGAGAGCTGAACCATGGGCAGTGGTGAATGAATTCCATGTTTTGCTCTGCTTGCAACCCACGAGTTTTCTCACTTTCACCTTCCAGTTCTCTCTCCCATCCCCCTGCGGGGCAGTGAGTGGCTGTGTGGGGCTGAGCTGCCAGCTGAGGCTAAACCACGACAAAATGTCATCTAGACCAACCTCCTGCCCAGAGCAGCACCACCATCAGTGCTTCACCAGGTCACCTGCAGCTTCATCCAGCCAAATCCTGGAAATTGCAAAGGCTAGAGTTTCCCAAGAGCTCTCTAGATGACTCATTCTTGTGCTAAACTCCTCACATGGTGACTCTTATTTTTTTTCTCATGTCCATGCTGAACCCCAGTAATCTCACTGGAGACTTCACACAGGGATTTCTCTCCAATTTAATGTCCTTCCCCTTGCAGATAACTCCCAGCCTTAGCCACTGAACTCCCCCACACACACTGCCTTGCCCTTACATTTTCAAAGGTTTATATAGGACATACAGCTGTAAAGCTCCTGTTAAATATGACCTAATTTAGTTCCAAGTTTAGCATTACCAGGACATTTTCAGGGATGGGAATTTCACGGGCCTGTGACTGTGCAGCCATGTGATTTTATGAAATAGCATTCAAGTGCAACATTTTCAGTGAGGCACTCCAGAAGAGGTTATTTACAGGATGTTTTCCGGGGTTTCTGGGGTCCCAAAAGTTACCGAGCACCATTTGACTGTCTCACACCAACACAAATTTGTGATTCTATTTCAGGCCTGCCTGCATCACAGAATGCCCACAGAGCTGTCAGACTCCTCGAGCGTTGTTTCAAAAGCATCACAGTGAGACCGTGCGAAAGGTCAAGAGATCTGAGTCCCAGGAGCACCAAGTGCAATGCCAGCCCTTCCAAATATGAAAGAAGCAAGCTGGGCAAATCCTGCCTCTACATTCTCAATGGAAGACAAAAAAATCAAAGGCAGCCTGCAAACTGTGAGGCTCTGACTGCCCTTGCTCACAACTGCGCAGCTCCCTTTGAAGCCAGCAGGACCGCAGCAGAAAACACCTCTGAGGTGATGCAGAGGTTTCTTGAAGCATCGTTTTGCTTTAGAGGGAAAAGAAAAAACCCAAACCATAAAATCCATGTTGGATTGTGCACTCTGACAGAGGAACAAATATGAATGGGCCTAAGGAGGCAGGAGATGCAGTGCAGGCGATGCTCCGCTCAGCACTTAGCAGTGCTGTGAATCACACTTGAAATATAATTTGGACATAATAAGTGGAATTGTATCAGAGAGCACCAGCACCTTGGAGGTGATAAGAGCACCTTAATTACATCAGTGTAAACACCTGGATTTCAAAGGAGAGAAGCAAGAGAATGGGAGGGCGCAGCTCAGAAAACCCACAGGATAATGATAAAATCTGATTCTTCACAGACCAGGACATCAGTGCTGAAGGAGAGCCACAGTTTTCAGCGCAATCTGCCACATTCAGACAATGAAAAACTGGATGAACCCTGTTACCTGGCATGGCCAAGCTGCCTATGTCCTCTGCAGGGCTTCTCTGTGTGGGGATGATGCCTTAGGTTCTCACTTTTATACTTTTCAAATCCTGCACTGCCTGGTGTGTAACTCTGAAGTTCCTTGCAGCTGCTCGCTGCTGTTCTCTCAGGCCAGGCAGTCAGAACAAAGCCTCTCCAGGCCTGCTCTCCAAGGACACCCACACTGTCCTAGGCCCAAAATGTGTAAAACAACATCCTGAGAAGCAGGGTAAGCTTGGAGAAATTACATCATTTAGCTAAAGTTTTAATTGGAGAATTAACCCTGATATGCAAATGGACCAAACCTATAAAAGTGTGAAGAGCTCGTGACCAGGGGTCCATCTTGGGGTCCATCTTGGCAGCAGCCTTTGGCTCCCCAGAGTGAACCTTTGAAGGCCTTTCAAATAAATATCCACCTTTATTCCTTTATTCCTGTCTAGTCTCTGTTTCTAGGTAGCCACTCAAGGCATCAGGGAAATGAGTGAGTGGGCAGAGCCCCACTCAGCCAGGGAGTTCCAGAAACAGCTTTACAGCCACATCACAAATGAAGTGCCCAGAAGTCAATGAACTAATTTAAGCTACAGCTCCTCTGCAGACATAAGGTCCATGTCTGCACAGTGCCTTAAATAGCACACAGTATGGATTCTCCAGCTGGCCCCATGGAGAGAAACTGCGCAGAGAGGGAGAGAGACCATGCCTCAAACCATTGCACTGATTGCTGGGCTCATCTCTACTGCAAGCGTAGAAGGAACCTGGAACAATTCCATTCAAGTGTGACAAAAAGGACTTCAAGGGCTCTGTTTATGAAGAAATCATTTCTGCCCTAATTTTACTCCCCCCCTTTTGCTTTCAGAGCTTTCTGCCCAGTCTCTCCCAGACAAAATGTTACATCGAGTGGAGGTAAAAAAGCCAAGGGGAGTGACAGACATCTGCCACACACTTGGGAAGAACCAAGGAGAAGAATGGGGAATTAACTGTCACTACAGGGAAAAGGCAAGGAAAAGGAGAATGTAGGATGTCACATTTCCCAGTGATTAAACCCTTTCTGAAGATGTCTGAATGGCAACAAGGATTGCTGAGGATTTTTGTCTCTCATATAAAACTGGGAACTCCAAGGTCCCATGCTCAAAGGAGTGGATTTGTATCTTTGAGATGTATTAATCAAGAGTTACTCTGAGATAAGATTGAAATGCTCTCTAGAACGGGCAAGCAGGAGTTCATTGAGCAGAGAATTTCTTTGGGCCTAATCACTATGCTGATGGGATTCCCATTACTAGAAACTTACCATCACAATCCATGTAAGCCCTGAAAAAGGATCAAAATATTAATCATTTTGTCTGGCTGGAAATTATCCATCAAAGCCTTGTTCGGCCAAAAAATGGGATAAAAGTTGAGCTATCTTGTCTCTGAAACATTGATGTTCAGAGAGTCTCTAAAGACTCTGGGATTTCTGTTGACCCCCCAGTGAGTTCTGTTCTCTCTACAAGACAAGTTCTGCTCTCTCCCCCACAGCAAGCAGAGAAAGATGGAGCTGAACTGGAGCTGTGGGTTGGTGGTACCCTCTGGAAAAACTGAGCCTGTGCTGCAGCAGCTCTACACAACACCCCTTTTTGGCAGAAAAACAGTCAGTTTCACAGGTAATGATTTAATAAATCAGAGAGCTCTCTAGAATGAAGTCTGCTAAATGTGTGAACAGTTTTTTCAGTTCCCTTTCACCCTCCAAAAAAAAACCATATTTGTCCTTAGACTAGAAGACAAAATAGTTTTTGTTTAGGGATATTTTTTTTTCTTCTTTTTGGACAGCCAAATGTTTTCTTCTGCCAACAAGAGAACTCTTGGATGTGTCACTGAAAAATTCTGGAGAAAAGAGAAAGCTTCTACTTCAAATCATGATTTTTGGCATGTTTGAAAAATCTTTTCAGCTTGTTTTTTCTAGCTGAGAGATTTTTGTATTGTTGAAAGTAATTAAACTGAGAAAAGTGAAAGTTCCTCTCCCTTCTACTTCAGCCAGTGGTTCGTGAAAATATCACTATTTCCAGAATAGTGATGGAATACCCTTTAGGCCAAAGTTTCATGTCTCTTCCATCTAACAAGCAGGGAAAGTGTCATGTCTCTTCCATCTGAGCTCTGTTCTGTGACACACCTGCTTTGTGTGACTCCTGACCTCTGTATTTTCCCTGACTTTTACTTATACCAGAACTCCTACAACTGGACAAAACCCAGCACCCCTCCTTCCACTGCTCAGGAAATCAGACTTCAGGTCAGAAGGTTCCCTGAACCAGAAGAATCCAAGCATCCTTTTTTTCCCCCTGATTCTGCAGAAACTGCTAGTCCCAGATGAGGACCCCCAGCCTGTAACTTTGTCCCTGTTCTTTTTCATAGGCAACGATTGACTAGAACGGGGATGTGAGTGATTCGTAACAGCGCATTCCAGCACAGAGTTTGTCCTTCGTGCCTGGATTTTTACAGTGGCAGCATCTGTTTCACGCTGCCATCAAATCACAGTGATGTTCCCACTCTCTCCTCAGGCTATGATGAATGTAATTTTCCAATGTTTGCCTGAATCCCACACAGCACTAATCAGCAATTATCAAAAGCAGCAAACACAAATAATTAAGATATTTCCACGGCGTGCAGGCACAGTCTTCTCTGGGATGTGTGCCTCACACTGCCATGGGTAGGAATGTCGTCTGTAACCCCCTGGAGAAACCCTGAGGGGAAGAGCAGCTTCATCTCCACGTCTTGACCCCAACTCAAGCAAAACAGTGCAGATGAGGCATCCAAGTGATTTTGTGTTTTCAGAGTTAACAAGGGGCTGAAAGGTGACACCCTCTGTTCTATAATCAGCCCTGCACACATGGGGAAGCCCAAGCAGGGGATGCAACAGCATCAAGTACCTTTAGTATCTGACATGATTAGAGGTGCTGTGCCAGATCAACCAGTGCCCCTCATCCCCTCACTCCCAACTGCTCCCAAACCCAGCCCAGCACCAAGAGATTTCAATCTCCCTTGTACTGACACGTCGTTTCTCAGTCACATCTCCCTGTTGGCTCCACTCTGGGCTCCTCAGCCAGCCTGTAATGCACTGCAGCCAGGGGCTCCTATCAAACTTTGACGTGGAGGATTTATTTTTGTTAACATGTAATATTTCCCCCCGCTACAATGAGAAGGATACCAAATAAGCACACTTACATATTCATTCACTTATCTCAAATTCCCAGGAATAATCAGTGGATCTGTGTGAGCATGCTGAATGGGTGGGAAAGCTTGCTGAAAAGCCTACACACCCAGCTCCCCTCTCCTCTCTCCAGCTTATTTTTGCTGCTGAAATCACCATTCCAATTTGGACCTGCTGTAAAGCGGCAGAGCTTAGAGGAAATCAATGGACCTACAGCAGTTCTCATGGCCCAAAACCTTTTATCCATACCCCATTATAAATCGAGCAGGTTTGATTCGGCCACTGGTCTACCAAAAGCCCAGACCCACGAACTTCTCTTCCCAGAATGTGCATCTTATTTAAATCTCTGCTTTAGTCTTTATGTGTGTAAATCTGCACAGAACTGACTCCATTCAAGGGGCTTGAATCAGCACCAGCTCAAACAGGTGTCCTCCATGTGAGTATTTCCTTAAGGGACAAGAAACACGAAAGATTTTGCCTCCAGATTTTGCATTTTGGTTCTTGCCTTCACCAAGGCCTTTAACCAAAGAAAGAAAGAGTCTTGTGTATTTATACATATATCTCAAGGGTATTTCTCATTTCTATATCTACCTGTTTAACTTTTGAAAGAGAAGGCTGACCATTATCTCTTAGGTTTAAAAGCAAACTCTCTGTACCAGAAACCAGGATGAGGCTGCACATGAGAATATATTTAGAGGGTGATTTAGATGACCCTGCATTTATATTCTCCAAGGTTCCTGTGCCTTCAGCAGCATCCAGTGCTAGAGGACAGACAACAGGACTGCCAGTCCACCAGCAGCTTGGGACAGACTCCAAGCTCCTAATCTGGCATGGATGTGCAGGAATGTGCATCCTCCCAATGCCTCTGGCTGGATTCACAGCTCCTCATGATCACACTGCCCCACTCGTGATCACACAGAGATCATCAAAGGACTGGGAACATCTCCCATAGGCTCCAGGAGAGGCTGGGAGAGCCAGGACTGTTCCTGGAGAAGGGACAACTCAGGAGGACCCCCCCCCGCCCCAGCATGGATAAATCCCTGATGGGGGAGGGGGTAAAGAAGACAGAGCCAGAGCCAATAGCACCCAGTGACAGGCCAAGAGTCAATGGGCACGGACTGGACAACAAGGAATTCCACAGAAACATAAGGAAAACACTTGTTTTGAGTGTGAAGGTGACTGAACTGTGGCATACATTTCTCAGAGAGGTTGTGAAATCTCCATCCTTGGAGGTATTCAAAACATGACTGCACGTGGTCCTTTGCAGCTATCTCCAGGAGATGCTGCTTGGGGCACAGAGGTTGGGCTGACAATCACCAGAGATTTCCTCCAAACTCAACATTTCTGTGATTCTATGCTACTGCTGAGCAAGAAAAGGACAATTTTCAATATCTGGCCCAACACAAATGAAAACATCACCTGACAAGTATAATTATTTGCTGAAGAGTGCAAAGATGAAGTATTTACAGATACCAGCCATTCTGAAACTGGGAACACAAGGAATGACAAGGGAAAGAGTGGGGAGGGAGGAAAGGGGATGGAAGGGCAAGGACCAAGATGCCCTGCACTTTAACTGCTCTTTAAATTGTAACATTTCTTCAGCCTCCTAAGAGGACAAAAGTGACTCCATGAGCCACAAGCCAAGAGGTCCATGTGGCCCAGGGCTGTCAGCCAAGTACCATATTCCTTGGAAAACTGGAGAAGGGGAGCACTGGGAGAGGTCTCCAACTTACCCCTCGTGGTGATTCTGCTCCAAAGGCCAAAGTTCAGGCAACCACAGGGACCCCAAGGAACTCCCGTGTGCCCTGGAGTCCGGGACACCAGGAATTCTCTCTATCTCTGCCAGTCAGGGAGTGACGGAGGCAGTGTTGGCACCCACATTTTCTCAGGGCAAACTGTCATGTGTGTTGGACAGTGAATTTGTAGATGTGGCTGTTTTTATGTAGCTATTTGTCCTGAAGACTGGGAAGGCTCAAACAATTACTTGGAAGGCTGGAACTTGCTCACAGCATCAATAGATTATGACGTCTCTTCACCATATTTATGAGCAGAGAGACATTCACCAAACCCATTTCCTAGCAGACCCATAAACCTGCTGCTTCTACGGAGCTTTATTTTGTGTTACCCAACAGAAACCCTGAAAGAAAGAGTGCAGCAAAGAGTAAATCAGTCTTCTATTCATGCAATAAAAAGTATTGCCTGGAAAAGCTCAAACAAATGGAAATAGCAAGACCTTTCTATGTCTCATCTTCCACAGAGATGCTGCTCACACAGGTTGTAAATAAAATGAGTCAGAGAGCTTTTCTCCCATTTATCCACGAAACACCTGCCTCACTCCAGATGTTACTGAATAGAAATAATCAGAGAGGGCTTTGTTTTAAACACTAATCACCAAGATTATATTAAAAAAATAAAAATGCTTGGTTTTACTCATGTTTTTAGTGTGGTCACACTCTGGGATCCAGGGCTCCACTTTACTTGGTGCTTTACACCAGCAGTTCCTGTCTTGAGTGGGTGACAAAGCACAGGAATTTCATCTGGACTAACCACAGAACATCACTCAAGCAACAGCATCTACTGCTTTCCCACATGCCATTGCTAATGTAATTCCTGCTCAGTAACATATTAAGAGGTGCTGAACTCCACAGGAATTTAGGGCACTTGGAAAGATCAGCTCAGAAATGCACGGGGACTCACAGACGAATGCCCTCAATTGCTCCCTGCTGCCATAAGCAGCTTTTGTACTACAATTTCATGCTCATTCTTTCATGCTCATTCACTTCACACTGGTAATCTCGCAGGGACACTGGCTTGCCCAGAACCCAGCCCATTTTAACCAGCTGAGCATCTAAGTGGTCCTTAGTGTCCCTTCCTGCTACAGAGACAGGGGCTTCATTCCCCCCTGTGGCACCATCCTGTAAGGAGTGACAGGACAAGGGGCAATGGCTTCACACTGACAGAGAGCAGGTTTGGAATGGATATTAGTTAGAAATTGTTCCCTGTGAGGGTGGTGAGGCCCTGGCACAGGTTGCCCAGAGAAGCTGTGGCTTCCCCATCCCTGGCAGTGTCCAAGGCCAGGTTGGATGGGGCTCTGAGCAGGCTGGGATAGTGGAAGCTGTCCCTGCCCATGTCAGGGAGATGACCTTTTAACAATCTATGATTCTGTGACTCTCCCCCACCCTGAAACAAACAAAAAAAAATCCCCTGGGATGTATCTAATAACTCTCTGTGTGACGTACAGGAGTCAGTCACATCCTACCTGCCACGATGCTCTGAAAAGACCCAGCTGTTTCAATTGCTTTGTCATCATCACTGCTCATCAGTGTTTCACCGTGGAGTGAAAGAAATCCTGAAGCTGGGTGTAAGTTTTGGTGCAATTTAGACTGAAATTGAGGAGACTTACCTCCAAAGTGCATGTAGGTTATGCTTGTTCGGGAAAAAAAAAAAAGAAAAAAAAAAGCAAAAAAAAAGCTGTTATGTGTTTTTCACCACGTTCTGCACAAAGTGAGATACACAAGCAGACTTAAAGTATCACAGCAGAGATTTACTGTGAGAGAAATAAAAGACTTCCTTCCCCTATGCTTCTGCAGGAGGTTTTAGGTTCTCTTGTAAAAGCAAATAAAACCTGGGGCATATTAACTTCCACTACAGTAAATCATATTTTTTGATACTGCTACAGTAGCTTTATCACAGAAGTGTTAAAAAATTCTGGAGAAGAGTAGGAATTAACAAGTTTGCTTGCTCTGTAGATGTCTCCATGAAAGCTGACATTTTCCATGTATCTTAGGTGGTATAAAATTACTTCTCCATCTTTCACTCATGTTTTTCATAAACTGTTCCACATTAAGTTCAAATCTATGCACAGTGAAAGAGAACAGTTTAAGTCCTCACCAAAACAGCACCATAGCTGTGAGGCCTATGGGCAAAATAAAGGGCTCACGTCTTTATTTCATTGCCTTTATTTTTGTTATCTTAAAGCATAGACTCTGTGTGATCACAGAACATTGTCCAGGGTCACAGAACACCAATAGATGAAAATATATTTGGTGTCACTTTAATACATCTCTCCTTTAAAAGAGGTGGGTTTCTTCCTATTTAATATACTACAGGGGAACCTGGTAGGCAAGATTCTTTCCTGCTGGCCAAACTAAAGCTCTTATTTATGTAAAACTTTATCAGATGTGAATAGGAAAGGAAGACCCTGAGCTGGTTAGTTCAGAAGAAATGAGTTATGCTGACTTGCACCAGGGCATTTTTCATTTTATAGAGGTGCAATGAGCTGCACAAACGCAGCCAGGGAAATCTCCGTTCCCACGTTCTTCACATTCATTTTGGTGCCCAAGTCACAGGAGTGAGAGCTGAATGAGTGTTACCAAAGAGAGTCACAGAAATCAAAGGACCAACACCCCCCGCCCCACTCTGTTACCAGTCTGCCAGTCACAAAAGTTCCAGCCAGGACGAGGGGTTGTGTGGACACACTGATCTGCTCTGAGCTGCTCCCCGTGCTGGGGGATCTCAGCAGCCTTTTGAAGGCGTCATAAACGGCTGAGAGCACAGACACCTGCAGACCAGGAGAAGCACATCCCAGCCCTGTCAGGCAGAATGCAGGCTTTGAACATGCATTAGCAATAGTTGCTCTACACCCTGCTGCGATACCCAGCTTCCATTTGCTGCCTTTAATGAATAATTGAAGGCATTGACTCCCATTGTTTCTGACTGCTGTTCAGGCTCCTGGATAAATAGATTGGTACCCTGGATTAACACAGCACAGCCTGAGCATCCCCCAACCCTTGACTGGTCTAAGAGACTGACACAAAATCTCCCTTCCCATTTCTGAAACTCCTGAGACAGAACATGGTTTCTCTCCAACACTGGAGTGCTACCAAAGGATGAGAGCAGCACATGAAATATTCACAGGGCAACCAGACACAGAGCCAAAGCAGACCAGAGCAGAACTCCAGGCCTGCCCAGACACCAGGAAGGCTTCACAGTTTGTAATGACACCGAGCTATTACAGCATTTCTCATCCCAAGTGCCGACAAGGTGCCATGCTGGAGATCAATTCAACATTACCCCAGGAGGACCAAAGCAGTGGGTTCAAAATCTCCACACCAAACATACAGACCTGCTGGAGACTCAGCAAAAACTTCACCAAACTGTGTGTTTTTGACAGACTGGCCACAGGACAAAACAAAGCAGTGCTCAGGTTCATGCCATTTTTATGTCTCAAACACGGGAGGATAAACAAAAGCATAAAGGAAAAAGGTGCCAAATGTTAAGAGCCAAAATGCCAGAAGCCAACGTGGCATGAAGTCCACAGGAAGCCATTAACCCATCATGATTTATTGCACAAATTTCTTCGGGACAAGCAAGTTTGTGTCAGAGCAGTGTTTTCCTCATAGGCAAAAAGATTTCCCATTTGGTGTTTGGAGCCCTAAAGTGAATCCATCCTTCTGCTGAACTAAAGCAACCACCCAGGGTGACTTTGGGGGTATCAGCTCAGCGGGCAACACCCACTTTGAGCTGCATCCCTACACTCCAGTGACCAGTAGTGGGTGTTACCCCAGAAGTGCACAGCCCTCTGAGCACCACCCTGTCACTGTACAAACCCAGCAGCTGCTCCTGCAGCACTCACATCTTACCCTCTGCAGGATTTAAATATGAAATACCACAGGAGTTTACATTAAAGCCTCAGTAGCAGTAAGTGTTCTTCTCTTGGAATGCCAGCCATTATTTTTATCATCTAAATAATCATAACAAGGGTATGTACCCCAAATAGTGAGATCTTTTTTTATTTCTCCTTCTAACTTTTCAAATTCCATCAAAAAAAAAATTGCGACTGAAACAACCAAACTTATTGATACCAATTGAAGCTGCAGGTATCAGGGCAGAGGGAAATAAGCATATCCATGAGTATTTCAGGAATATTTGCAAGTGATTTACTTGCATTTAAAGCCACAGCAACAGTCCAAGTCCAGCAAATCAGGTTTGTTTGGCTGAATAGAAAAGCACCAAAGGAAAGCTTCATCCCTGAAAGCTAGAATTGGCTTTTTTGGGCTGGAGATGGATACTGGAACACACTGAAAACAGAACAGAAGACTAAAAGAAGAAGGCAAAGATACATCTAAACACCTACCATTGCCTGAGTCATTCCACTTGAAGGCAGGACCCTGCTGCCAGTCTCAGCTCCCACCATCAATCCAGAAAGTGTCATGACCCAGCTGCCACAGGAAACTAGAAAACCCTTCATTCAGAGTTTAGCCCAGAATTCTGCATGGAGATTTGTGTTCAGAATGGCCAAGCAGCAACGAGCTTAACACTCAATAAATTCAAAGCTTTTTTTTCTCCCCAACCTGAAAAAAGTAGTTCAAATGTATTGTGTGTTCTCAGTATTCATGACAAAAGAGCTGGAGGATCCAGCTGGGTATCGGCCTAGGAGATGTGGGGCTCTAAATGCCACTTCCACTGCACCTGGGTTCCACTCAGCAAAATTCTTATGTGAACTGAAAACAGGTGAGGGAGGATGAAAAGGGTGACCCATGAAATGCACCTGTCCTGACCTCTCCTCCTCCTAAGGATCGACCCAGTGCTTTTTCCGCAGCTCTCCCTGTCACAGTGACAACTGCAGGCTCCCCTGCTGCAAAGCCACACGTGCTGCTGCTCCTACCTAGTGAGAGGAGGTCACCAAATATACCATCTACAATTACAGTTTCATCTGCTAGCTGTAAAAGGTTTCTATTCAAGAGTCGTAATTGTCTTCTCGCTGGAATAAAATGTGAGGTATTTTAGGAAGCTCTTAGAGAAGCTGAGTGGATTGAAGCATTGTTGTGCTAATTAAAGCTTCTTTGATTTTCGAACACTTAATCTAACACTCTCCTCTCCGAAGTGAGCATTTTTAGAGCAAGGCCAGCCACGGGAGATAATGCAACTCCAAAAGTACCTGGGAGAAGCCTTGAGCCCAGATTGTTTCTCATCTTCTTTTCTCCATGGACTGAAAAACAGCACGAAATCGTGGTCTTCCTACAGCCTTCTGAGGGGAAAAGACACGACCCTGTTTACTCCCATGGGCTCTGGGTTACTCCAAGAGCCCGTATTTGGCCGTGGCAGGCCAGAGCAGCTGCTCTGGGGGACAGCCCTGAATCAGGTGTCTGGTTGGCCTTGGCAGCCACACCATCTGACTTGAGCTGCCTGCTCCAGATGCTGCAGAGGATGGGCAACACTTTAACACTGGGGAAGGGTGCACCCATGAGAAAAGTTTAGTTTTACTTTCAGAGCTCAGAGTCGTTTTATGGCTTGGAGTTTTAGGATTATCACTCACTCAAGCACAAATACCTGGTTTCTGCACGGAAGAGAGTGTATATTCACCCCTGAGGTTCACAGGATTCCCAAAAGCAATTGTTTTGTAGCTATCAATCAAACAGTACACAAAAAACTGACCAACCTCCAAGATTAACTGCCAGATAAATCAAATTTATGTTAAAATCATCAATATTATACAGAGAAGGTAACAGGGAAATAGCACCTTGTTGCTGAATGGACTCTGTGTCCCTCTCTGTGTTGAAAGTCTGCTGAATTATTGCTCCTCTTAGAACCCACTTGCCTGTGCAGCTGAAGAAGAAAGAGGAGCTTGTTCCATGGATCATCGTGTGTTAGCTAAGCTATACCTGCAGAGACACATTTTTCCCCTCAGTGTAGGATGCTTTAGAGGGAACCTATATAGGAGATGGCTTGATGTAACCAAAGGAAGGACTCAACATGCAACATTTTTGTAAATTATGAAGTATAAAAAGTATAAAAGCATAGGAGGATTTGCATTATGGAGTAAAATACCCACACATTTACTTCTGCGATAAGGAAGGAATTAACACAGAGATTCAACTAATGGAGTATGCAGTGTTGGTTGTTTTTTCGTTTGGTTTCCTTTTTTTTTTTTAATGGAGTCATTTTAGAGGGCAAAACCACGTACTAGGACCTGGTCCTGAATGCACAAAGGTTCAACAAGACACAACAGGAGCTTTGCCAAGAGCAAATGGGAGGAGATTGCTACTGTAGAGATGATAAACAAGCTTTTTTTTTGGTTGGTTGGTTTGTTTCTTCAACCACAAGAAAGAGAAAAGGAAGAAGCAACGAGACTGCAGACACACTAAGAGCCAGCAAAAGTCAGTGACAGTGATCACCCCCTTGAAGGGAGGCACGGACACGAGCACCTCATTGAATTAAGAACACCACCACAAAGCAGCCAACAACAGACAAACAGCTTGGACTAGACCCATTTGAGACCCCTGCAAACCCCTACTGATGGCTCCACAAAATGTTTTCTGACAGTTTGTAAGGGATATTCAATCAGCTGACTGAACACTGGAAGCTATCGACGAACGAGGGTTTCATTGACAAAAAGCTTTTCTCGAGCAAGAACGCAAAACAAGCGAGGCAATAAAATCACAGGACAGGCCACACAAAACGTTCTGCCGCGTGTGAGGTCAGGGTATTTTCACTTCCATTTCACCAGTGTGTGATCAGCGCTCTGGATGCATCCCTCTGTTAGAAACTGCCCCTCTCTCCTGAAAAACCTATCTCTTGTAGATGGACTCCCAACACACAACAGCTTTGGCACAAAATAATGAACATTTATGTCCTTGCCTCCTTTGTGTACAGCACAATGCCGGGACACGGCACACGTGGCTCTGTGGGAGCGCTCTGCATGAAACACGCCTTGAAAAAGCAATTTTCCACAGGAAACAACATCAAGTCACTCGGATTTGCTGACATCCAGCCCAACCCAAATCCCATGGTCAGTCACACAGTGGTTTGAAACCTGGTTTCAAGTCTGCGCTTAGATGATAATGTTAACTAATACCCACAAGCCTTTGGAGGGTGCAATCTGTGTTCATGGCCAGTAGGTTCAACCTGATTTCTACTGGTTTTGGTGGGACTGAGGGATGTCTCAGCAGTGAGGGCAGCACAGTTTGGCCCCAGAACGTTACTCAGGGTTGGATCCAAAGCCTGAGGAAGCCAAACCTTTGGATTAATTGCACTGTAAATCTTGAGTTGACATTTACAAGCCTCTCAAAGCCCACAGCCACATTTCCCACACACTACATTGCCACTTCTTATACAGTTCAGTAGGAAAACAATAAAGCAACCATTCATTTCAGACGGAACTGGCCAATAGTGACAGCAGAGAAACCAGACTCCAGAAAATAACCAGACAGAATAAACCTGGGTAAGATCCTTAAAAATTATCTTTAATTGATGCCAAGTATGAACAGATGAACGAGTACAGAAGCAGGTAAAACTGCATAGATGAAAACTATGCATTTCAAATAGTTCAAGAACTCAACATCAGATGTTCTAAAAATGGTAAGTCAAACAATTTCACTATTTGGAAGTAAAATGAGCTGTAATGTGACAATGAAGTACATACTTGACCCAAAGTATAAGCGACTGGTAAATGGTGGAAATAAGTACAGCTGTGTCAGCTTCAATGGTTTGTTGCCCTGATGGTGCACTTTCATATGGAGACTATTCAGTTTATATATTTCACATCGGCAATACTTGATCTTTAAAGTCAGAGGTATGTCTGAGAGGCCATTTACAGTTCTCTTGACAGCTGTTATTTATTCATTTCAAACCGACATACTGCAAAAAACCCAATGTTTTACATGTAAAGGAAAGGAAAAAAAAAGATTTCATCGTAGCAGGTTATAGGTAAGGGTTTGCTGAATTTAGTCATAAAAATATCATTTTTACTTTTGTACAAAAGTAAAATATACATTTGATCCCAATTACATTATAGAAATGTCACTGAAACAATAACATGGATCAAAGACTGATGCACCTAAAGGAACTGAATGCAGCGTCTTCATTTTATTACAGAAACTAGAAATGGAAGATGGGTTTTTTTAATATATAACTTGTAGTGACATTTGCTAGAGCCTGTGAACAGGTGAAATATACAGAATTACACAGATATTAACAGAAACTTTGAGACAAATTTCAGTTAAGACCTCAGTTTCATTTTATTTCCTTTGAAAATATCAAAGCACGCTATGCTTTGACAGCATAAATTGTTGACCTCACCGGTGGCAAGTTCACTTGTACTGAGTGAAACTGTAGAACACCCTGAAGTTTCTTTTTTTTTTTTTTTTTTTCAGATACAAATACTGACACCTTTAAGAATACTTGATAAGCATTTCAGGAAAAAGAAATTCCCTACACCTGATTAAGTAAATCCAGAACAACAGAAAACAGAAAAAGAAACTCGGCCTGAATCAAGCCCAACCGAAATTGAAGTGTAGGTCCCTGGTTAAAGCATCTTGGAAAAGGAGCCTGTTCCAGACTTGCAGGAGGCAGGTCTGGGACAAACTTGCCCTGCTCTGTGCAATTGCAAGGACAGCTTTCCAGTTCCATCCAGCTCTGCGGCTGCGGAGGCTAAATCACACCTCGGAGCTGACTCTGCATCCCTGTGAGTCTGAAATTACTCTGAGGATCACTGGCATCAGGCTGCTGGAAGCCTACAGGATCAGATCATTCCTGGAAAAGCTGCAGTACCTCCCTCTTCTTCAGGTTAGGGGAAAAGATTAATCCAGACTGGCACCCCTCAAGCAACAGTTATCAAGGTAGTATTTGGAAAGGAATACATTCTCTCCATGTATTGCATATGTATGCAGAAGATTTTGTTCTAAAATACAACTTTCCACCTTTTTCTAATAAATTTCAGATGTTCCTGACCTAGTGTTTGTTGTGTTTTGTTTAATAAATGTGCATATAAGAAACTGCACTGTTCAAGTGTGGACTATGGAAAAGTGAAACTTGCCCTTAGGTCCTTAAAATCAGTAGGTTTTGAGGTTACACTTGGGCTTCAGCTCTCTCGTAACAGAAACTAACTTCCTGTACTTCTGCCTAATGAAAACAATCGTCCCTTAGCAAAGACAAAACCCTGCCAAAAAAAGTTGCCACTGCTCCTGTTGCCGATTTGGGCCCCTGCAGCCTGCAATGAATGATACACAGCTGATTTGCTAAGAAGGGTCTGATCTCTGAAATCTCTGTGTGGGCAAAAACCACGGCTGCAAACGAGAGGACTTTGGCTGAATTTTGTCCTGTCTCCAGTGCTTCGTCCTGTCTTTCAAGTGCTTGTCCTTGTGACCAGGCTAAGCACGCGTGCAGTTCTGTAAAGTGGAAATTAATTTCCTTGGGCCACGATTGTTTCCAGCTTCCCCGAAGGCAGCAGGGTGGATTATCCTCACAAAGGTGTAAACCAGGAAGAAAGGAAGGGATGGAGTGTTAGCTACCCCCTCAGTAAGCCAGGCTGTGAACCTGCAGCACTCGTGTACTGAGAGTTTTGCTGCACGTGGGCACGCTCTGCCCAGCCACCCCCTGCACAGCGGGGTCACTTCCAGGACGTGCAATGATTACTACACGCTGATCTGTCTGAATGGACTTGTGAGGCAGATGAGGTAAACTGCATTAAGCCCCATTGTGTTCGGAATTAAAGCAGCCTTAATTCAATTCAGGTTACTTCCCTTTCAAAAAGAATGACTCCAAATCAGATTAAGGCTGCTTTAATACTGCAACAGAATGTCCATGCTGGGCTTTAAAGCAGTTTAACAAATCTACTTTAAATGCACACCTTTCATTAATTCAGGTTAGCTTTCCTGAAGTCACCGGTGGAGATAAGGCTCAGGAGACCCCATGCAGGGAATCTGCATGGGTTTGCTGGGATGCTGTGAACTCACAGCCTGGCTTACTGCACCCTAACTTCCACATGAAGGCAAATAAACCCAGTTCACGGCCCGTGCTGGAGCTGCCACGCAGAGGGTTTAAGCTCTTGGCAGTCTGGCAGCAGCCCCTCAGCTCTGTGAAGGAACAGGGTACAGAGTCCTTCATTTTCACTCTCCCCCTTGCTCTGCTGCCTCTCCCTAGTGCTCTAGAGCTAAGTGTGGTAGGACCAGATGGGGAATTCTGGCAAGGATGCCAGCCTATGGGATTCCTGCCCACTGCCTCTCTGCTTCATTCCTGCCTCTGCACTGCAATGCACTGCTGCCTTGCCCTTGCCAGGTAAATTCCCTCACCCCTTTCCCTGAGTGGACAAAGGAAAAGCTGCACAGGACCAACTACGAAGCACAGAGAGACACAGAGCAGTGGGTGGGAAAGGAGGCTTGGGGAATGCCTCCTTCTGCTGGAAAAGCTGTGTTCCCCTCACCAAACTCAAGACTGCCATATCCACTGGGTTCCCTGTCCAGCATAACGTGAGCATCGCTTCCAGGAGGTCCCTACCAAATGAATTCTCTTGACTCTTTCAGAGAAGCACTAAGCTGGCCATCAGCTCATTTCCAGTCCTCTTCCAGTTACATAAAAAACCCCATAGAGTCCATGTGTGACAAAAAGAAATATAAGGGCCAAAGGAAAAAAAAAAAAAAAGATATCTAAAAAGAAAAGAAATAAAGAAATTTTAAAAAAGGATGCTTGCTGATAAGAACAGGCAGTTTGTTAAGTGCACCTTCAGGCCCACAAAGACATTTCAGCACTCCTGTGTAAAGGGAGTAAGAGCCTTTTGTTGTTTATTTTTTTGTGTCAAACTTGTCGAAAATGCATGCCTATGCTACATGAGGTTAATTCCTGTACTCCATATGGATTGAGATCCTTTGCAGTGAGCTATAAATGGACAAAGCAACATTCAGGCTCCCCAAACCACAAGTCCTAATGATCCATCCCGGTCTCCTGACAAAGAATCACTGCATGCAGCACTTTTCCCTGTGCATAAGCAGAATGATCATCACTCTGCATGTTAAATTGAGGTGTGCACACCCAGCTGGGGCAGAAGTTGCCCAAGTGAGGCCTCATCTCCCAAGTGCATCCTTCTGATCATCAGTCCCATAGCACTGAATTGATTATTGCTGTTTAGTCTAGTCAGATGGTGGTTTTATAAGCTGAGTGCAGCATTCAAGTCCATTTTGACAGCAGAAGTCCTATCCTAGGATTCAAGAGTTTGGGAAGATCAGGACCACTGGAATTTAACAGGGAGAGAGGTGTACAATGGGCAAGGGCGTGAGAAGGGGACAGGAAAGAAGCTTTACAACATCTACCTAGAGGATGTAATGCCCTGTTTTATCTGATGCTTTGCACTTCTTGCAGGAGTTAAGAGTTCCCTCAGCTTTTGGATCTTTCTCATCGCTAAGATTCACAGAAGTCACACAGTGAGAAATAAAGTCAAGTCTTTCTGGAAACCTGGCAGGTCAAGCTTGTGCGTAACTGCAGAGTTAGGGTTGGTTTTTAACTGTAAGTGCCTCGATTTTGTTTTATTTTATATATACATGTGTCTGCATACGTATGTGACATGCACAGCAGCAGACAGACATATATATATATTTATACACATATATACATGTATCAGAAAGATAGGGGAGGAAAGGATCTGTACAGTGTGGAAGGAGACGTGTTCAACAGCAGTTGGCCACATGCTAAGTGCAGAATGAAGATCCTCAACTTTGTCCATTTGTAAAATGAAGATTAGTGCCTACATTAGTTCAGATCAAAGGTTATTATCTTCCAGGGCCTAGCAGTCAAGGCTGGCATGTTGCAGAAGATACCTTCTCCTAGCATTGCTTCCCTCACCAGGAAATGATGGAAGTAGAGTAAGACCAGGGACCAGAAAGAAGAACATGGCTCAAACATTGGTGATGGGATCTAAGGTCTGAAAAGGGATGGAGGAGACAGAGATGGAGGAGACAGGGATGGGAGGGCCCTGCAAAGCCTTTCCCATCTACCTGCTGGGGAATCTAAGGGAAAAAAGAGCACAGTCCTTCAGTCTGGTTGCCTGACTGGGTGATGCCAGACCTCGTGTTCCTCCTGAGCCCTACCCTGCAGGGACAAGCTGCCAAAAAGCCACCTCAGGGAAAGGAAGGGCAGATACAATGATGGCAGCGATGTCTCTGTGGACAGCCTGGGGAAACCTGAAGCCTTGCATGAGCACAACCAGGAGCTATTTGGCAGAAGCAAATGCTGAGCCCTGCAGCATCAGACTGGCTGGGGAAGGAAAGTATCCCATGGGCGCTGGTGGTCTCTGCCCACCTCTTCTGCATTCCTCTCACTCGCACTTGATCTTTCTATCCCTAAACCCTTCCGTGCTGTGCAGGAGACAGCACAGGACACCCCTGACAGTGGACTGACTCCTTGCCCTTTCCCTCGGTGTCTCTGATCCGCTCAGTTCCTGGAGGCACTTTCAGCAATTTGGGGGGTGTAAGATAAAGGCACTGTGCAACTCTCTCCACCAATCTGCTGAGTCTCTTCAGTGAGTGTTGGGGGGGTACAAAGAAGTCTCAACTGATGACTGCAAAAGAAACCAGCTGCTGCAATTTGGATGCATATAATAGATAAGTTTCATTTACATTCTGAGAATGCACCAAAGAGCATGCATCTGCACCTTTCATCTATAGAGGATACTAGGTTTGTAGGTGTTGCTATATATAACTTGACTTCTTAATTTTCCATATAGCTTTCCCTTTAAGGGATGGGATATGTTCCTTTCCGACAACGCCTGGACAAAAGCCAACACATTTCCCTGAGCAATGCAGGAAAACAATCAGGTTTCTCTAATCACTTCATTCAGGCCCTCAGTCTATCAAGCGCATTTTTTTAAATTTTTATTGTTATCATTATTGTTGTTATTATTATTATCATCATCATCATTATTATTATTATTATCATTGAATTCATGCACTAATTAATTCAAGTTACACTTTAATCAAATAGGCCATAATGCTGAATATTTGAACATGCTTTGATCTCCAAAAGTTATTGTTCCCATTTGACTAACATACGCACTTAAATACAGTACTTTAAATTACTAGTCAACGATTTAATAAATTAAGGAGTGCACTTCTGGTGAATGCAAATCAAAAAGAAAAAGAAAAGAAACAAAAAAAGAGAGGAGAAAGGACCTATTTTTAGAAGATTCAGTTCAAACGAAAGCTTATCCGCTATTGTCTGAGGTAACATTTCAAGCATGCGATCATAAAATAAATAGTATCAAATTCAAACATGCTTATATTAAACTCCATTGTGCTATCTTGCAACAGAGGGGCTTAAAGTTTTGTATCCAGTTCAGAACGGGGAGGGGGGGAAAAGTGTGTTTGTATCATCTGCATGTGAGAGAACTTAGCAGCATTGCAGATGTTTTGTCTTCAGTTTTGTTTGTTATTCTCCTTTTAGGATATTTCTTCTACGGACAGCAAAAGAGACCAGGCTTAAGTAGGTTTTTTAATAAGGTGCTGTGTGGATCTGTAGGTTGGAAGGATGGAATCTTTCACAGAGGGGGCGGAAGGGAAATTTGCACTCCTTCATAAACACCACGGCAAATACCCGCCGCAGGTTTTGGCTGATCTTTTTGTACTATTATTATCTGATGCACTTTCTTGCAACTGTGCAGTTTTGCAGAATATTTTTACTGGAATCCATGCATATGCTTAATAGCTCTAAAAACTGTCTTGCTTAGTTTAAGATAACTTTATCCAAAAAAAAAAAAAAAAGAAAAAAGAAGAAAAAAAAAAAAGAGGCGATGGGAGAGGAAAAGTTTAGGTGTAACGTCATAACGGCTTAAAACTAAACTAGTTCAAATGGTTATCATTTACCAGGTGGAAAATGCTTTTTTTGAAAATGAACAAAATTTTATCTTTCATGGATCCTGGAAGCTTCTTTATCGCAGAGCAAAGATTCGCAATGCAACAATGCATTTACGAGGTAAATAAAGCATTCAAAGACTATCAGTAAAGCATCTACAAAGTGTGACTGTGTCACTAAAGTCTTCAAGCTGTGAGTGGGGATTTTGTTTTGTACTTTTTTTTGTTTGTTTGTTTACACATCAGTCAGCAGCTTGCTTTTATTAACGCAGTTTTGGTTGGCTACAGTGCAGTTGCCAGTTCTGAGATTAGCCTCTCTAAAATTGTCTATGCTATTATTCATATCCTCTTCGATTTCCATGTACTCAGATTTGCTGATTGTGGAGGAGCTGCGGCGACTGAGATCACTGTCAGATGCTAAATTAGGGGAGCTAACGTGAAGTAACTGAGCCTGTTCTTCCCCTTCTGTTTCTCGGTGGTAGAAGTAGTTGAAGTTGGACACGATGACAGGGACAGGCAGGGCAATGGTGAGCACACCAGCGATGGCACACAAGGAGCCTACGATTTTGCCTCCAATTGTCACAGGGTACATGTCACCATAGCCCACAGTGGTCATGGACACCACCGCCCACCAGAAAGCATCAGGGATACTTGTGAAATGAGACTCAGGTTCTTCAGCCTCAGCAAAATATACCGCACTAGAGAACAAAATCACCCCAATGAAGAGGAAGAAGATTAGTAAACCTAGCTCTCTCATACTTGCTTTGAGGGTCTGTCCCAAAATCTGGAGGCCCTTAGAGTGCCGGGAGAGTTTGAAGATTCGAAATACTCTTACCAGTCTGATGACTCTCAGGATGGCCAAGGAGGTGGCCTGCTCTCCTTTCTGAGTCCCCTCCCGCTCGGCCATCTCGGTGCCCAGGGTGATGAAGTAGGGGATGATGGCCACAATGTCAATGAAGTTCATTATGTTCTTGAAGAAATCAGTCTTGCTAGGGCAAGCAAAGAAGCGCACCACCAGCTCAAAGGAGAACCAGATGATGCACAGGGTCTCCACAACAAAGAAGGGATCTGTGAAGATGTTGGATTTGTAGACCTGGGTGGTGTTGTCAGTGCGGTGCACTGTGTACTCTTTGTCCTCCTTCAGCTCAGGTAATGTCTCTAGGCAGAAGATCACGATGGAGATGAGGATCACCATGACAGAGACTATTGCAATAACCCTTGCCGGCCCAGAGCTCTCTGGGTACTCAAAGAGGAGCCACACTTGGCGCTGGTACTCCCCCTCCGGCAAGGGTCTCTCCTCATCTTTAATGAATCCTTCATCTTCCCGGAACTTCTCCATGGCCTCCTCGCCCAGCTCATAAAACTTGATCTCCTCAGAGAACATGTCCAGGGGGACATTGACGGGCCGGCGCAGCCGCCCCCCGGACTGGTAGTAGTAGAGGATGGCGTCGAAGCTGGGCCGGTTGCGGTCGAAGAAGTACTCGTTGCGCAGGGGGTCGAAGTAGCGCATGCGCTTCTTGGGGTTGCCCAGCAGCGTGTTGGGGAACTGGGCTAAAGTCTTCAGCTGCGTCTCGAAGCGCAGTCCCGCAATGTTTATCACCACGCGCTCACAGCACTCGTGGTCGTCGTGGGCAGCGGGCTGGTAGCTATCCTGGGGGTGGCCAGGTAGCGCAGAAGTCTCGTCCATGTTCTCTCCAGCCATCACGGTCATGGCGGCACACGGGAAAGGGGACCGAGGGGCAGGGGAGAAGTGAGGGAAAGGGAGGAGGAGGAGGAGGAAGATGGAGGAGCACAGGGAGACCCAGGGCGGTTCAAGGGTGGGGGTGGGTTGAGGTGGGATGGGGAGCTTGAGGAAGGGGTGGATGAGGAGCCTAAAGGATGGAAACACCCAAAAGGGGAAAAGAGAGGCGGGATGAAGGGAGAGGCATCAGGGAAGACAGGAGGGTGAAGAAAGAGGGAAGAAGTACCTTTAGGGGGGGCAGAGGGCAGGTAAGGTGAGGGGTCCTGTCCCCCAAACCGGGAGGCTGAAGGTCTATGGAGTGCACCCCCAGGCTGGGGCTCCCCTCCCCAGCCGTCTGCTTTAGCCTTTAACTCGATCCGTCCACTTTTCTCGCCGGCTCGACCATCGCCGCAGCTGCTGTCACGAAGCTACCACACACACACACACACACATGCACGCACATACACATAAAATAAATAAATAAATACAGAAATAAATATATAAATCACGGGCTGGCTGGGAGGCGAGTCCTTGCAATGCCAACTCAGCAAATTTCCATCACCTGCCTCTTCCTTCATCCCCCCACCACCACTGCCCTGGTCCTCTCCTCTTTGGCGCTGGGGAGGGAGGGAGGGAGGGATGGAAACACTCTGCTTTGAAGGCATAAAGCTCACTTGCAGGATGGAGGCTGCCAGGGAGGAGAGAAACAGAATAAACCAGCCCCCAAGCCCCTCCACACACACACAGCACACACACACACTCAGGCGCAATGGATTGGCTTTCACACCAGCAGGAACATCCCGTTCTGCCCACTACGGCAGCACGTGCGGAGTTCTACGCGTTCCTACACATCCCCGGACATGCACCAAGGCCTCCAAGGCTGAGAGGTGCCCCGACCTCGTTGGGAGGGCTTCCCAGGCAACTTCAGCGGGGTCGGCTCCTCCAAGGAGTCTCCCGAGCACCGCGCTCCCCGCTGTGGAGATTTAGCTGAGCACTGACAACTTCATCACACCAACTGGGGGGGACGAGAGGGGATTAGGAGAGGGGGAGCAAAGCATCTCCTCTCCTGCTTTGCAGCAGCTAAACGTAACCGAGAGAGAGACAAGGCGAGGGAGGTCCACATCCCAGACCCAAACCGTCCGAAATCGTGTGTAACAGCGGCGGGGAGAAGGGGCTTTTCCTTACCTGCTCCGGGTGAGACGCGCCGCTTAGGAGTAGGAGCCAGTGCCGGAATGCGTCAAGTCGCCTTGCAGCAGCATCCAAAAAAACCAAAACAAAACAAAAACCGCAGCGGCAAACTTAACCCTCCTCCTCCTCCTCTTGCGCCCCTCTTTATGACACAGCGATCGCTTTACAGGGCTGCCTGCGAGACACTGAAATATTCATACACTGTCTTAGGCTGCACCAAGGGCGAGTGGGTTTAATTAGTTTCTGCTGAGAACCGCAGTGGGGGGTGGGGGGTGTGTGTGGAAAAGAGTGCAAAGTACCTCTTCCAAAAGGCTTGAGTTAGTCAGTAAAATCGAGGAGTCCTAGATAGCTGCTGGCTCTCCAGCTCTCTTCCCTTAGGACAGCTGGAAAAGGAGCCGGGCGCTGGGCAGCGGCGGCGGGGGAGATGTCAGAGCGCCGCAGCCCTGCAGCCGCATCCCCGGAGTCGGTCTTGGCTCGTCCCGGCAGCAGCAGCGGCGGAGGCAGGAGGAGGCAGGAGCTGGACGCGTGTGGCAGGAGCGAGAGGGCTGCTGAATGCATAAGAGCGAGGAGCAAACTCGAGCCATTTCTTGACGCTGCAGTATCAGCAGAAACCTGAGAGCTGCTTGGTGCAGCTCGGGGAGCGGGAGGGCGGGGGAGCCGGGGGCCGGGGCCGGCGGAGGAGGGAGGGATGCGCGCTGCCCCCGGGCCGGCCGCCCCCGCACGCTGCGCGCCGCGCCCCCGACGCAATGCGGGCGGCCCCGGGATGGGATGCGGGATGGGATGCGGGAGCCAGCGGGATCCCGGGCAGCCGGCAGGGGAGGCGCGGGCGGCCCGGACAGGTGCGCCGAGCAGCCGCTTCCCGACGCGCCGAGGGACGGCGGGACGGCGCTGCGTCCCCGCAGGTCCCCCCGCAGCACCTGCACGGAGCGGGGCCGCACATCCCGCACGGAGCGGGGCCGCACATCCCGCACGAAGCGGGGCCGCACATCCCGCACGGAGCGGGGCCGCACATCCCGCACGGAGCGCGGCTGCGGCTCCGGAGGGCGGCGGCTGCGCCCGCAGTGCCCGGAGCCCCCCTGGCCCCGGGTCCCGGGCCGCCTCGGTACTGAACAGGGTTGCGCATCCGGAGCCTCCTAGACACACCGGTGGAGGCTAAATCCCCAGCGGAGTGGCTGGAATTGGGAGGGTTAATCGTCACGCAGGGAAACTGCCCTTTCATGCTGCTTTAGCCCACCGAATTCGTTTAATTGATGAATCACATAACTTCGAGATGGAAAAGACCCATTATGTCATCAGCTTGCCTCCCCTGCCAGCGCAGGATTGTTCCCCACAGTATATGGTCACTCACATTATATAAAAGCCTGCTGCTCACTTTGTCGGAGCGGGAGCGGTGATCAGATACAGCCCGTGCCTGTGTAATTTGAAGCACTCCAGAGCTAAGTAACACCAAGTCCGTGTTTAACAGACCTGGTCTCATTAGCTTTCCACTGCATAATGCATTATCTTCACTTAAGATCACCACCTTAGCAGTCCAAAAAGACTTAACCACCTGACCTCCCGGGTGGTTTCTGTCTCTTCTTCCCTTCTCTGTACTTACGCCCATGTTTTGTTGTTTTGGGGTGAGGTTTTTTGATGATGTTGTGGGATTTTTTTAGGTTTTTTTTCTAAAGTAAAAACCATTCTAAAATCCTCTAGCCCTGGCAGTGCTGCAATCACAGCTAGCTAGCATGCTGCATTCAGGAGCCCTGTGGAAACATAAGTGCAAAGAAACAAAGAGATTTCCTGTCTAGCCTGGTACAGGGTGCGTTTTGTTATTGTTTGGTTTGTCTTTTTTCAATGAGCGTCACATATGCTGAAAGTTTTGTGAGAAACTTCTGGTGAAGTTCTGAGCAAGAGAAAAGTCTCTTTCTGCCACTCCTGGATGAAACAATCAAAACAAAAAGTAAAAAGAGAGGGTCTTTTTCCAGTGAAAAATAAAGCACAGTTTTCTGTCTGAAGTTCAGCAGCTCAGCATCAGCACCCAGCCCTGGACCCTGAAAACTAACTCCCCCAAAAAAAAGAACGGCTGCCCCATCACCTAAACTAACCAGGCTGTTTTTCAACCCTTCGAGAAACTCAGCCTTTGACTCAACATCCTCTTATGGCAGTGAATTCCATGCCTGGATGACACAGCTGGCTGCAAAGTATTCCGGGAGCTCCGCATTCGGTGCGCTCGGAGCTGCTGTGCAGAGGGAGCTCTGTGAGTGAGCACTCCCCTGCCCCTGGTTCAGCTCTCTGTTCCCCTGTCCCAGCCCAAAGGATGCTCAGGAGTGGGATGAAAATGCAGATCTGACAAGCAGAGGCCCGAGTTCACGGTGCTGCTCTGCCCTTGGCTTCCTGCAGAGTTGCAGGCAAGGCTATACATTCTGCTTTTGCATCTGGAAAACAGGACTTAAAAGTGCTTCCTTTGCCTGTCACAGCTCCTTAGGCTGCTGGTTTCTGAGAGCTGCCTTAGCACAGCAGAACCCAAACCCTCACTGGGAGCTTTGTGCACACCAGGCACAGAAGAGAACAGGAGTAATAGCGGCCTTTGTTTTTCCATGGCAGCAAAAGGACAAACTGGGATATTGCTCTCCCCTCTCCTCATTTTGAATAGCTTTGAAGTCTGTGATTTCTCTTTGCAATCTAACTACCATTACTGACAAGCAATCATGCTGGAAAGGAGGGATCTTTCTAAGTGGGCTCTTAGCCATAGGGTCAATAAAACCTTGTTAAAGCACACAGACTAATGAGCAGTGTAACTAGGGCTTGCAAGGAGGTCGTATGTTACACATTATAGTGCTAAGTAGCTTCAATTAAATGTTGAGGAATGGAAGGAGAATCCAACTTGCTGCCAAATGTGAAGTCAGGCTGCTATTTCCTACCTCAAACGTTACAGAAAATGGCCAGCAGCAGTTGAGCTGGTAATCCCCCCAAAGAGCCAGGCAAGGTAGTTCTCTTCAGGAAAAAAGTTTTTTCATAGGGAAACTAAAAGTTGCAAAAACCTTTTCAGCTTTGTGTGGTAGGAAGTCTGGTGGTACTGTTGTGATGAGAAAGAACAGCATGGTTTTTTTAATGTTTTATTTTAGAAAGAAAGAATCGAGTTGTTGATTAAAAGTCCTTGTGTGTTGTAAGGATTACGAAAAAAAGATTGCATTGAATTGTAAAAAATTGTATTGAATGAATGTGAATCTGAAACAGGATTAAAAAAATAAGCACTGGCTTTACACAGTGAAACAGGCTTCAAACTCTGTCGCCAGGGGACCTGGAAAATCCTGATTGAAAACAATGGATGCAGAAGCACGGTGGATTTCTGAGCATGGCATCATTCCTGTGGGTGTCTTGAGTGACCCCAAAAACTTCCTCACTCCGAGGTGACATTTTGGGTGATAAAAACCATTGTGAAATCCAATGGCAAAGGGTGTCCTGGTTGTTTGAACACTGTGGATCCTCGTGGGTACTGTAATCCCAATCCATGCAAGCCTAGAAACCAACCTGGAAATATTATAGCTCCGTTTTGAGCTGCCTCAATCCACCAAGGAGTTGTGTGGGTGTCACCACACACCTCGTTTAATGGCCTTGGAGGCAGAGGATAAAGTGAGATGTTTTGGCCCAAATTTGCCGTGCAGAGGCTCTGTCAGTCGTTCCGGTTCATGGCATGGAAGAAGTCAACAGATGGAACCAAAGGTGAGCTTGTGGTGTTGACAGTTGGGTTTTCTTCCTTGAGGGGCACAAAGAATCCTTTGAAAGGTTTTAATCTTTTAGTACTGATTTATGGGCCTTGCTAATGTCCTTTCAGTATCATTAGGCATTTTTGGTGACTGGAATAATCAAATTTCATGCTTCAAAGCATACTGTTAGCTGATGGGAGATGACAATTACTTTGGTTCCCTCTTGTTATATCATTTCATTGTTTGTTCTGCTCCCTTTTAAAGCCTTAAATATGGGCCCTCTGTGATCAAAAAAGACAAGGAGTAGACCAGTCCTGTTGCTACACAGAGAGGGAAGAGGAGAGCTTGGGAGTTATCCCTGTGAAGAAGGAAGCAGGAACTGCCTTCACTCATGTGATAGTTGTGCCATTAGGACCAGCCTGGAGAGAAAAGATGTCCCTGCCTTGCCTCTATATCCCACATCAGTGGGTTGGAAAGGCACAAAGAGTGGCAGTGGGAGAGTGGCTGGGCAGGGAAGAGCAGAAAATGTCCTGTATTAGGTTGGGGTTGAGCCTTCTGTCCTCCTCAAATGCAGCTGTACAATCAGAAATGGAAACAAAGTGCCAATCCACCCCGAGCATATTCAGGTTTTTAATACGCGGGACTTTTTTCTTAACAGGACCCACTTTGGGCTTCCCAAAACTGGATGACTTAGTACAAGATCTTATAAAAGCACCACAGCAAGAATATATTTATCAAGAGTGCTGCTGGCCACCAAGTGCAGAGAGCAGAGAGTGACCTTTCCCCATGTCATGAGGAGCAAGCACCACACGAAGCACCACTGTCAGGGAAGGGAACACCTGAGCACCACCAGAGCAAGTACGTTCCTGTAAAACCCCAAAACCTCCTTGCAGTGGGTCCTTGCAATACACAACCAAGTAGTCAGCTTTGGGAAGTCTGAGATCTCTCCTGTATGAGCTCATTTGCAGGATGATTCCACCCTATAAAAAAAGATGCTGACACATATCTAAACAAAGCCCCACCTCATACGGCATCGAGCTGCCCAGGAGTGAATCAGAAAGTGGTGGTGTTTTTGAAACAAGGCTTGTTGGGAAGCACCAAGCTTGAGGCTGAAGACAGAGTGGTGATGAATGGTGGAATCACACAATCTTAGAATGGCTTGGGTTGGAAGGGCCCTTAAAGCCCATCTCATTCCAACCCCCTGCCATGGGCAGGGACATCTTCCACCAGACCAGGCTGCTCAGAGCCACATCCAGCCTGGCCTGGAACACTTCCAGGGATGGGGCAGCCACAGCTTCTCTGGGAAACCTGTGCCAGGGCCTCACCACCCTCACAGGGAACAATTTCTTCCCAATATCCCGTTTAAACCAATCTAACCCTGCTCTCTGACAGTGTGAGGCCATTGCCCCTTGTCCTGTCACTCCAGGCCCTTGTCAAGAGTCTCTCTCCATCTTTCCTGTGGGCTCCCTTCAGGCACTGCAAGGCCACAATGAGGTCACCCCAAAGCCTTCCCTTCTCCAGGCTGAACACAAGCATCATCACTTAGTGGAGTTCTCTAAGAAAACAAAGTGTGCCTTAGGAACTCAAGGCATTTCAGGATACTCCCGGTGCTCAAATAATCTGCCAGTCTTGCCACAACCATAATCACAGCTACCCCACAAAAATCTGAGCTGGGTTTAGCCCCAGCTGGGCTGCAAGGTCACCTGCAGCAGAACTCCAGGAACGCTCATTAACAGCACCATTAGACTGCAGCGATGGGACCGACAGGTTACAGCACAGGATATTTTAAGGCCAGTGGACAGTTGCAAGCTCTTGATAAGTTGCCATGAAATATGGCACATTATCACTTGGTCTTGTGATAAAGGACACTCAGAAAGACCATCCATCACTGAGCAAGCCATGTGGAGGGAGAAGTCCTCATGGGCTTCATTTAGCCTTCCCCAAAAGCATTGTCTTAGAGTTTAAGCAGGCTGGTGCCTGCCTCAAAAGCTGACTGCAGACCTGAGATTCAGGCTACCAAAACACGGCAGTCTGTTGGCACTCTCAGTGTTACTGAGGGGAAATTCCTGAAAAGGAGAGATATAAAGGAGAGATGTGAAGAGACCTACAGAGAAAGGAGCAGAGTATACATCAGTGGCAGTGACAAAGAAAAACAAGAGGTGTCTGCATAAAATGAGAATCTACACTGATGCCAAACCAGTGTCTACAGGATTGAAGCCACCAATCTTCAGCAGTGACAGAAGTCAGGCTCAATTAGATGTATCAAATTCAAAAGTATTCAGTGTTTCTTATGAGTCAGGGCAGCATCTTGCACTGGATTCATGGTTATCTTTATCGCACCTGACAGAATGTGACTGCTGGGACCATGATCATGTGCGTTCCCAGCAGAAATGAAGACATGCAGTGGAGGGATTCCCAGGCACCTAGGAAGTGGCTGAGGGCAGTTTCCACTGGAACTGGAATGTTGAAGAGGAAGGAGCCCCAGCCATGATTCCAGATGCTGATAACAGCATATTAGACTGAATGCGGATAAGTTGAAGCTTGCAGAGGATGGCGGCCTTTTCAGTGTTTCCAGTTATAGTGTTTCCAGTTAAACCTCAAAAGCCTTAGAGCCACGAAGGAAATGTCCAGAGCAAGAATGGTGAAGGATTTCTAGTGGTTCACAGAGAAGATAAACTACTGGATTCTTCTTTTTGTCCTCCTGCCTCTAGGGACACAAGAATCATCAAAGAAGTCATCACACAGAGACAAAATTTGGCAGCAGTCAGGGCCCCATGTGATGGGGTAAAGGCAATCCAGCATAGGGAACCAGTCCCAAATTGCTATAAAGCCCTGGAACAGACAGAGCCACAGGGAGCTTGGACCTTGCTGCAAAGTCAGCACCTGGAGCACTTCTTGGTGGAGCCCTGACACGACCAGGATGGAGCCAAATAGACAAGGAACTGCTGCTCCTGCACAGGAGGGTGGGACAATCCCAGTGTGTCACTTTAGGGCATGGCATGAAGATGCAGTAGGAGCTCCAGCACAAGAAGAGCATGCTGAGGAAGTGCTCAGTGCTCCTGGAAGCTGTCTGGGTGCGATGAAGGCATGGAACCACTCTGTGTCCAGAGTGTGCAGCTCTGCTGGGAGGAAGAAGGAGCGCAGGCATTGCCCATCTCATTTCTAGGCAAAGGACTGAGTGTTTGTGTCTCTGTGTGTTTGCACATGTGCAAGATGGGATTTTATTTAAAGCAGGACGAGTAGTAATCCCTGAGGATATAAGAGCTGCCATCAGGAAATGAATAACTTCATACCTAGGGATAGAGGGTGCTTTATTGGAGCCAGACTGTTCCTCTGGCCAGGCACCAATGAGCACTGCAGAGCATGGTCAGGGTAAACACTGATCAGCTGGGATCTTCCTGCCGCTCCAAGACACCTTTGCAAATGGCCATTTTTAGGGACAGGAGATGGACGGCCTGCTTTCTGGGAGCTGCCTCTGGAGGAAGCTCTGGCAAGAGCTGATCAGGAGGGGAGCAGTGCCTTCCCAAGTCTGTCAGGCCTTGCATGCCCTGCTCTGACACGGCTCGTAGCACTCTGCAGCGGAATTTGTGCCATTCAGCACTTCGCAGGCCAGATTTGAGCACCAGATGTCTTGCCGTGGGTATCAGAAATGAAGAAGAGCGAGAGCAAACAAAGTTAGCAGCATAAACAGTGCAGGGACTGATAGTCAAAACAAGGCAGTCAGGAAAGAGATCCTTACCTGCCAAAGCTGGGCCACAGCAAAGCTTTTTTCCCTAAGACTAAACAGGGAATGACCAATGCATCTACTGAAGGAAACATGTGTAGGGGGGGTGGGTTGTAGTCCAGCAGCCAGGCTTCAGAAGCAGTTACACTAAACAAGCCACTCACAATGAAGAAACGGAGAAAAGAGATGGTCGTCTGCATGTGCTGCTCAGAGTGGAGCAGACACAAACACAGACAGAGAGCAGCAGCACAGGTAAGGCCAAAGGAAAGCAGCTGCTGCCTGGCAGGGGTCATAGGTGGCAGCTACAGTGACAGGAAAATAGGAAAGGAGGGCCAAAGGCAGCTGCGGAGCTGGGAGAAATGTCACGACAGCCTGAGCAGAGAGCAAACCAGAAAGCATCAGCACCAAGGTGCTTGTGCAGCAGAACCACACCAGCAGGAAATGGGGTGACTTAAAAGATAGGAGGGAAATCAAAAGCCTGGCAACAAGGGGCTCCATCTCTCTTGGAGGGACTCAGGATCTTCAGCCCCAGCTCTAAGCCTGTAAAAAGCCTGAAAGAACCACACAAGGGCAGAAAGTGCTGAGCAAGTACTTCAAGCATCTGTTGTCTGTGGCAGAGGGTTGGAAATGCTCCTTGCTACTGTAGTCCTTCCCTGATGAAAATTCCCAGTGCAGGCTGCTTTGCGGAGCTGCTTTGGCAGCAGGGCTTCCTCTTGCTTTATTTTCAGGACGCAGGAGAGGCGAAAATGCTTAACAGGCCATGTTTCAAACATATCCTTGCCTTAGAGCCCAAATTTCGAGTTACAGTTTCATGTCCTCTTTCGGGAACAGGGTGCTTGCTGACCTGCCTGCCCAGAATGCTTCTTGTCTGCTGGAGAGACAGCTCAAGTGAAGCAGAAGCAATTATTTACAGAAAAAGAAGGAACTTGAGTAAACAAAAACACCGGCGGCTACTGCATATTGAAGTGAAAGACCCTGATGCTTTGAAGCCTTGTCCCCAGGTGATTGTAAGTGTTTCAGAATAATTCTAAGTCTTACCCAAAATGAAGGCAGCTAGGCACCCCTCTCACCCTGCCAGGCCATCAGTGTCCCAAGTCTTTTGTGCCTTGGGCACTGCTGTTGTTCCAGTCTTGCTTTCTTGTGTCTTGTCCTACTTTATAGCTGGGCCAGGGTCTGTTCTGGGCTTGAGAAATTTGTGACCTATTCCCTTTCTGGAGCCTCTTCTGTGCTGGCTGTGGCAGAAGGGAATGGTCTGCTTCCTGTTGGTTGTATTCCTCATGTGCTTTGTTGGATCGTAGCTCTTGAGTTCTGAGCACCTCTTTTTATGATTTATTTTCACTTGAAGTCTCAAAATCAAGTCTCATGGTGTTTAAAATGCCACTGAGTGCTTAGTGAGCACATTGCAGTAGGGCCATTACACTTCAGGCAAATCTCTCCCTCCCTACGTGGCAACTTGATGATTTATTTACAAATTGCTTGCCTTTAGAATTTCTAAAGCTTTTGCCCCCTTATGTCCCACTTCTCAAATCTTTGTGCATTATGCAAGAAAAGAGAAAGGACATTCGGCTGCGTTACCTCCTGTCTGTGCCCAATTGCCTCAAAGCAGCAGTCAGTAAGTTAATATTCAACACTCAGGGCAGTATTTTCTGACTTCAGCAGTGTCTGAGGACTGATCCCAGGATAACGATCCCACTGTATTGTGTAGCAGAGAAATTCATTGACAATGTGAGGCATGGCAGGAAGAGCCTTTCAACAAGGGGCAGGGAGCAGTGAGCACGGCGAGGTGGATGTTGTAGGGCAAACACAACAGCACAGTGCAAAATGCCTTGCCAGCAGCCACTTCCAAATGTTCTGCTAATAACAGTATATGTAAGAGGTGAAGACACACATAGGGACGCTCCAAATCTGAGCCAGAATAAAAGACCATTGTTCTGGCCCAGTCTTACCGAATATCTGCTTTTCCTGCACCTTGAGATGTGCTTTGGAACAGGTAATCACTGCCAAAGCCACATCCCCAAAGCAACAGAACCCTTTGCCTCTGGGATGTGTGGCAGAGCCAGCAAAACCCACTCGTGGAAGGAGGTCTGGTGTCCGCCTAAAACCTCAAGGTGATCCACGTTTGATCATTTGGATCCAGAGCCTATCATAATCATAATCTTTGATTTCCCTCATGCTTATTGATATGGTTTGAAAACATAAACTGGTTGTTGATGTTGTTGTTAAAAACATAAACTGTTTTACAGGTTAAAAACAAGAGGTTGTGCTTGCCTCTGTCCTCACAAGCCAATATTTTGCCTATGGAAATTTCCATGGCCGGTGTGAAGTGAGAGGAATCCCACCTAGCTGCAAGAACAGGTGATACCCAAGCACCCAGGCCTCCAGTGTCCTGGCATGTTTTACACATGGCAGATCCATCCCTTTTCTCCTTTGAATGAATATGGATTTATTTAGGGTTCCCAAACTATGGATGCAGTTCAGGTTCTCGTATGAAAATTTTACGCGGACCCGCCTGAGGTCACTGTGTGTGGTTCAGTGAAGCCAATTTCCTACAACAGCAAAGCGGTAGAAAAGTAATTATGATGTTTGTTTGATTGATAAAAAGAGATAGAAATATAAGCATTAAGAAGTGATATCAGATGATGTCTTCATCTGCAACACTATTTCTGTGTTTTGTTGTGGGGAAAAGGCAGAGATTGAAAATGCATTAAATATAGCGGCTGAAGATGGTGAATGTCATAGAAAAAAACCCCAAAATGTGTAAAAATAATGTATTTCAACATAAACCAAATCCTTCTTTAACTGGTCTCTGCAATTTATTAAATTTATCAAAAATCATGAGTAGTTCTCGGTTATCCACAGCTGTGAATTTTTAGAGTTAACCTTGTTAAAGAACGATCACCCTTCTAACACACAGGCATCTGTGACTGTGCATATCTCATTGGATTGCTACCAGCTGGAAAATCAGAGCGTGGAGCAGAACTCTGACCTTTGTGCTGCAGAATCAGAGGAAACAATCAACTGAAGGAGATAAAGGAGAATCCTCCCCGTTAAGGAGGAAGTGGTACAGAAATCAAATTCACTTGTGCAAAGATTCGCTTTCCCAGCCAGCCCACCAAAGCAAACAGCTCCACCTACTCAGCCAGCCGCAGGAAGGACCTGGGAATTTTAACTTGGAGCATTAAATTAATCAGAGTACTGTCTGGACTTGGCACAGCAGGGCTTGGAGGGTCCATTTGCTGTGGAAACCTGTTTGGGGAAGAGCTGCAGGAGCAGACCAGGCTGCTCTTTCATTCTAGCCAGGGAAACAACAAAGGCATCCAGTGACATTAGCGCCAAGCAAACACAGAACAATCAAGGAGCTATTTCCTCTCCTAATATGAAAGTCACCACTGTATTGAGGACAAGCACAAGTCATATGTTCCTCTTAAGTCCTACTTAATCCCTGCTTTGAGGATTTAAAGGACATTCGAGTGATTCATAAACCCTGTGCGTGTTGTCTGCACAAGAATGATTTTTACCCACCACAGAGACAGCTGAGCCATGGGAAATTCTGCAGTGGGTCTCATCAGTGGAGTAATGCTGCTGTGTTCAGGAAGGTCTGGCTGAGGCTCTGTCTCACTTGCAGCAGTAGCTTTAACATCTGACATCCTGATAATCCAAACTTATGGTTTATGGTGTGCCCCAATTCCCCCCAGGGTTCTGCAAGTAATGTGTGTGTCTTACCGGCATCATTACATATCTGGCTGGGAACGTAAGCCAAGGAGGGGCTTTGCATCAAGCACAAGCCAGGAATAAAGGCAGGAGGTCTCATCTGGCTGTTTATTGATCTGAGCCAGCATGACCAACTTCCTGTTTTCTAAAAAACAAAAAACCAAAAGGATAGAAGAGTATCTGCTTGTTTTCAGAGACTATGTCCAGCTGGAAAACGGGCTGAAATCAGCAAGACGGTGCCTAAATATTGCTGCTTTTGAAGGTAACAGCTAAACTGTGAGAGATGGTTTCAGATACATTTTGCACAGTGTGTGTGAAATTATTTGTGCTTGGGTTTTTGGTTTATGCCTCGCTGTGGTGATCTGTTCTTGTTTCTCTTGCATATTTTTTCTTGCAGGCTCCTTGGCAGTGGCTCCTGCATCTATCACAGCTCCGTTCTGCAGCACGCAGCGGAAAGGAGATTATTCGGATCTATAGTTCTGTCAAATGACACTGCTTAAGATATTGTGTAAGCTTAAAAAGGTGAATTTATGCTCTGGCTTTTATACTTCTTTGTGCCTGAGACACTTTGATGTATAAGAATCTCTCAATAAAAGCAAATAAGTGCGCACACCCACCACTTTCTGGGGCCGTGAGGTCTGAGAGCTATTTTGTAGGTGGACTGATACCTTCATACCTCCTTTCTTAAAAGGAAAAAGAAAATTAAGAGAGACTGTTTACAAGGGCCTGGAGTGACAGGATGTGAGGGAATGGCTTCATGCTGACAGAGAGTAGGGTTAGATTGGATAGGAAGAAAAAATTCTGTGAGGGTGCTGAGGCCCTGGCACAGGTTGCCCAGAGAAGCTGTGGCTGCCCCATCCCTGGAAGTGTTCCAGGCTGGGCTGGATGGGGCTCTGAGCAACCGGGGATAGTGGAAGGTGTCCCTGTCCATGGCAGGGGAGGTGGAACTGGATGGTCTGTAAGGTCCCTTCCAACCTCAGACATTGTGTGAGTCCATGAAATTCAAACATGTTGCAAGAAGCAGAGAAAAACTGATATTGAAAAAGTATCAAAGACAAACTCTGGACAGGGCAATCTTTTTCTTCATCCACAGAATAAATCCTAAATGATAAATCCTAAAACCTAGGTAAAGTTCCAGATGCTGGATTCTAGTCCCAGAACCCTGGTTCTCACTTGTGACCCTCAGCAGCAGTGTTAGCTTGGTCCAGACAATTTTCCTCCCCTTCCTATCCTGTCTTTCCTATGTAGACTGCAGTCTCTGTAGAGCAAGAGTTTGCATGTCCATGTGTTATGTAATTCAGGTGGCCCTGATCCTGTGCCAGTAGAAGAATACAAAAATCTCCAGTTTGACACTCAGCAGTGCAGCTGGAAAGTTGAAGAGGGAGCAACACTACCGTGTGTTCCTGATGGAGCCTGACCTCTGCCTCTGCCCAGCTTTGATCACTAAAGAAAAGAAATCTTTCCCAGGTCCTTTTGTACTGCTTCCCCTGCCATGCTGTTCTCTTCTGCTCCTGGGTAGTTCCCCAGCTGCAGCAGGAACTCCCAGCTCCCTGTCCCTGCTGGGAGAAATGGTGCTCCTGGCCAGCAGAGGAGTCCTGGATGCAATTATAAACCAGAGGGATCTCCTGTGGCATGAGGAATATTGCGTTTACTCTGGATATTCAGCAAGAACTGGTGATCCAAAGCGTGCTGGCCCCACTGCAGCCCTCCTTTCCTTCAAAACCCCTCACGAGTCCTCTCCTATAACTCCATCTTCCATGCTGGAGCACCTGTGGCTTTGCAGCAGATGGCAATGCAGCACTGCCCGCTGCCAAGATGAGCCAGTTCATTTTTCCATCGTCTGCATCTCACTATGAAGCAGCAGAAAAAAGAGGGAAGAAAAACCCCACTTGGCAGCTGATCTGTAGCAAGTTCTCTCCTGTTGTGGGGCTCTCAGCAATAAGAGCACATCGATTCAAATAACTCAGGAATAAGCAAACGGAGAAGTCCAAGCTGGCCCTTACTGACATGGTGGACATAGTCCTGAAGACAATCTACAGAGTTAGCTGAAATTCCAGCCTCAGACTCATAAACAGCTCAGATTTTCCCCTGCTTTTCCCAGGGGAGGGGCAGAGAGTGTCCCCCTGGTGCAGCATTTGAATGGAATATTTCCTTGGCATTGTACCTTTCCTCTCTGCTCTCTCCACATACTTTCATCACACTGTGTCTCAGCATTAGCCTGGCTTTTGGGCACAGAGTCCTGTGGAATAAAAAACTTGAGTTTTTAGCAGATTAGGCCAATCAACTTTCAGCTGTGACAAAGACAAAAGCAACCTTCAAATGGGGAACCAGGCATCACAGCAAGGAATGCACAAGATATCCAGGGGTAGATGTAGCTCAATTCAAAATATACATTTTATTTCTCATTCCCCCTGTGTGTTTTTAATCATTTCAAAAAAGGCATAACAAGAGCTTTCAACTTTCTCAGGCTCACACTGAGTTAAAACTCCTATTTTATAAAGGAAGACTTTTCCAATTTCCTACTTTTTGGAGCTAAGTAGCATTTTCCATGGGCCACTGAATGTTTTCAAAATAACAACCAAAGCTTCATAAATACAAGCACAGCCTTCCTTTCCCCCTGAAACTCTGAATCTCTCTTACAAAATAAACAGGGATGGACACTTCAGGATGATGGTTCCCATTCCAGGTCCTGAAGAATTTTACAGAGGTCCCTCTTCCTGCTCTTCTGCCTTGGGGCTTCGGCAGAAGGGAGCTGTGGAGCCACATTCAAGCTCTTGGTGCAGTGCAAAGTCATGGCTTCTGATGGATTTTCTCCTCATTGAGGGTGCCAGAAGAGTGAAAAAGAGGTCAGAAAGTTCGGATACAGCCTCAAGGAGCAGCCTCCAGCAGCAGGTAAGTGAGCAGTACTAAAAGATAGAGAGCATCACCATTTTCTAGGGAGCTTGACAAAGTTTTCAAAGTAAACAGCATTTCTGATACCATGTAGAGTAAATGCAATGCTCTGCTGTAATTCAAATTAGGCAAGAGATACCAACATTTCAACATCTCCCCAAAAAATTCGTGCATTCAAAACAAAAGAACAACAGAAAAAAATAAAGGGATATGAAAACATCATAGATAAAATGTGCCTTTCATCTTCTTGTGTCAGGGTCTTAGTTATTACAGATCAGCAGTGTACTATCCTGCTGCACACTTGTGAAACATTCATAAGAAATTTTTGGTTGGACTTGAAAACAAACAAACAAACAAACAAACAAACAAAAACCCCATGCAAACTATTTCAGCTAAGTCCAAGGGATCATTTTATATTTCCAAATGCACAGAAAACTCAAGTCACTTGCAGTCAAAAGTACCTCTCCCAACCCAGTGGGATTCGTTTAGGCTCTGCAGTGTTTTTGCTGAGCTGTGCTGGAGTTTTGACTCGCGTAAATCAGGATATTCGTGCCTGTGCTTGTCGGTGCAACAGAAATAGCAGGCAGTAGTGTGTACCTAGTAAAAACTGACCTAGCTGAGAAGTTTGATCATCTGAGAGTACAAACCTGAGAAGTGAAGAAAAGAGAGTGTTTTCCTGTGCTGCTTTTACTATGGGTGAAGCAAGAGTAGAATTTCAGGCTGGACAGCTGGAGGTGCATTTCAAAGCACAGCAGTTAGACTCTCCAAAGCTTCCAGAGTCCAACAGCGTTTTAGTTTCCTGAGCTGCAAGAACCTGCTGGACATGGAAGTCCCTGCATGAGTGAACACAAGCACTGGCCATCTGGATACAGATAAAAAGACAGTGCAAATTACAGGAGAACAGGCTTCAGTCATGGTGTCTTAGACAAGACTGACTGAAACAGGAAAGTGTGGACAGAAATCTGATGGTTAATTCTAAAGATTTATCTACTCAGTGCATCAAAGTTTGACACAGTTCAGATACCACAAATCCTTGGAGAAAGGTATTTTCCTAAATATTTATTGGTTTTCAGACACCGAACTTCTGTCTCCAGCTACAGTTGTGCAGCTGTGGGGTTTTTCCCTTTCTTAAATCTGTTATCCCACAGGTGCTACCACTATCCCTGACAGGCTCAGCCTTGGCCAGTGGCAGGTCCATCCTGGAGCCACCTGGAACTGGCTCTGTTGGACATGGGGGAAGCTTCCAGCAGCTTCTCACCCCTGCTACCAAAACTGTGCCCTGCAAACCCAATGCACCCCAAAATGAAAATAACCACGGTGAAATGTTGTGTATTTTTCTCAAACGTCCTCTGTGGATTTTTCAGGCTTAAACGAAGCTGATTTTAGAATATTACCTGTTCAAGGTAAAGCTAGGAATAGCTTCCCTGCCAGAAGCAATTCGTGCTAAGTGCATGCTTTGAATGCAGGGCTGGCCTTCAGGGATCTGCTTGTACAATGCAAATGTGCAAAGATGGATGTGGAAATAGGAAAAATCCTTTCACAAAGGCTCTTCATTTGAGCTTTCTTGTCCATAGAGAGCAGGGGTACAAAGTTCAGTGGCCTAAACTTAAATTGTACCTTGGAGTATTTTGCCGTGTTACATTTTCTTTCTGTGACTTTCCCAAGCAGATGTTATATGTCAAAAAATGATCTCAAACAGGCTCATTTGCTTCAAAGTGTCACCTTTTTCTAGCCAGCATTTCTTCATAACTTTCAATCTAAACGTGCTCTCCATCAGTGTAAAGCCATTGAAAGTCGTGCCAGGGCATCCTACTGAAGAGAAGATTACAAAATAAATCATATAATGTTTATCCAGTCACAGCCAAAATAACACACTTTAATTCACAGGGCAACTCACAGCACCCCTGTGGGATTACACAAAAGTGGTGAAGATGGTAACTGCAGAAAATTTCTACTGGTTTACTGGGAGAGGAAACATGAAGAGAGACTCTTGACGAGGGCCTGGAGTGACAGGGCAAGGGGCAATGGCTTCACACTGACAGAGAGCAGGGTTAGATTGGAAATGAGGAAGAAATTGTTCCCTGTGAGGGTGCTGAGGCCCTGGCACAGGTTGCCCAGAGAAGCTGTGGCTGCCCCATCCCTGGAAGTGTTCCAGGCCAGGCTGGACGGGGCTCTGAGCAGGGGGCTGGAACTGGATGATATTTAATGGTTCATTCCAACCATTCAGTGATTCTGGGGAAGTGGTTTCAGGTGGTAAAACCACATGTGCCCACCACCCCCTCAAGCCGTAATTTGAATGAAACAACACAGGCCAAACATCGCTTTAGCCTTTTGCTCTTTGGATAATATCACCAGCTCTCCCAGGCTTGAGTGTAAGGAGCTTAACTCTGCAGCATTATTGTGACTAATCTCATCAGAGACTGCTGTGGCAAGCAGGGGCCCCTAAGACAGACGACGGGGAGGATCTCTGGGAATAAGGGAAAGGCAGATGGAGAAGCCCTGCATAAATCATAAAGAATATGAAATAAACATTCAAAAGCGCAATGAAAATCCCAGATTAAAAAAAAAACCAAAAAACCCCAAAAACCCACCATGCCTAGTCTCAGGCCGCTTTGCACCTAAAAATACCAAAATCCCATTTCCATTCTTTCATAGACCAAGGGAATGTAGATCTGTATCAGAAGAATCTCATGTGGGCATGAACCTATATGGGACATCCATTACCGGACTTCCCATGAGTTTAGAATCCATTTTACACTTCAGAAGTGCTACATTAGTAGAGGCAAGTTCACCAAATAATGTGACTCCATCATCCTGAAAACTAGTTTATCCTGGACCTCAAGGCAGCAAAGTTACCTTAGGAAAAGATTAATTAAAACAAGACTTTCTTTATATTTTCTTTCTCTCAAGAAAAAAAGAAAAATCCACCTGACTGGAAATTATAGGATGATAAGAGAGGAATTCTGGCTTAGATTGTGATGAAAACCAAAAAAACCAAGGACATTTCAGATTTTCCTATGGTTTCCAACAGAGACCAAGAAAGAAATTCATACCATAGAAGGTACCAAATGGATAGATTCAGCCCAGTGGGATGGGTGGGAAGAGATCCTGGGCAAGATTATGAACTTTCAAGAGAGAAAGATGCACTGCTGGGAACCTGCTGTAACTTTTCTCTGGCTACAAGCTTCCAGAGTCATGTAAAATGTGCTTTCTCCCATGATCTTGATTCATATGCCAGGAACTCACCTGCTAAGGCAGCATTGTCTTAGCAAAAAAAAACCCAACCAAACAAACAAAAAAAAGACAATCTCATGGAAAACTTGTGTTTCTGGAAGTATGCAGGCACTGAAAAGATATCATCATGAAGACTGGACAAAATCACATCAGCTCATGATCTCTCAACCCACAGACAGGCCTAACCTCTGTCAGATCTGTTGCAAGGCATGACAGAAAAACAGGGAGAGCTGGCTGGGAAAACATAAAATTGCCTGAAAGAATCCATATTTATCCACTTATATCTGCCCATCCAGCCATTCATTGATCTTGTGCACACCCTGACAAGACATGCTTCCAGCTTCCTTTCTTTCTCCCCTCACGCATCAATCCAGGCAGTTACTGGACATGATAATTATAGTAAGCTCTTAAATCCCAATAAATACCACCAAGCTGGCTACTCAGAGGCTTCCATGCCATCGACTTTTTAACATAGTAATGATATTAGACTGCGTTGCGTCTCAGTACTTTTAGAGGTTTACCCCTTGATTAGATTTAGGGGAAGGGAGGAAATACTGTCAGAAATGAGAAGGAGATATTTCAGCCCAGGAAGATGTTTTGTTTTCAAATCTTGACTTTCAGAACAGTGGCAGAATAATGAATGTGTAGAGATTCCTGTTGTTAGGCTCTGGTGTTCTTCCAAACACGCCAGTGGCAGAGGAAACGATGCCTCTGCTGCTGTGAGGGCTCTGGGACACCCAGTGCTGTGGAAACTTAGCTTATTACCAGCTAAGTCGTGTCCTGCAACATGAGCTCAATTTCTCAGGCTGTGCTTGCCAAAAGGGCCACAAGTTTGGCTTACTACTCATGGTTGTGCCTAAATTCCATGGCCCAGCACCGCCAGTGGAAGTGCCCAAGGTTTTCACTACCGAGAGCAAAATCAGAAGCAAGGTGGGGGGCAGTGGAAACAAAACCAGAGATGTAGCACCTCCCACCCTCCACCTGCATGCTGGGCAGGCATTGCCTCAGTCTTGTCTCAGTCCTGCCTGCCTCCTCTCTCCATCCCACCTGGGCCAGGAAAGTCGTGCAGCTCCCTGCAGGTTTGCTGTCCAGCACAGTTCACCGTAAAGCTTAGGAAACATGAACTAGTTCCTCTTCTGGCCTAAACTCAGAGAGCTCAAACGCTTCCTCTGAGGGATGTGCCTTCCGAATCTCAGATTTCTCGTAATTCAGAACTTGCTCAGAGCCCTTCTTTCCAGCGCATCTCACAAAAGGCACCATTTAGTTTTGCTGCCTTAAGATCTTTCTATCCTGCAGCAGCAGCAGGAGCAGAGTAAGACCAGGATGAGGAGGGAAACATACAAGATAAGTGAATGTTTGGCAGCCCAAATGACTGAAAGGTGAGGAAGGGATCCTGGCACATTGTGAGTCAAGAAAAAAGAGTCAAGAGTCAAGAAAAAAATCCAAGAAGGGCTGATAAAACTGCAAGTGAAAGGAGTATGGTCTGGGTGGAGAAGGGCTGCAGGGGACCAGCAGCATGGCAGGGGCTGTAAAATCTTGAGAGGACTGTGGGTGAGCGGAGTGAAGCAAGGCTCATCAGATCCTTCTGAATCCAGTAAGTGACTCGTGCAGAATCTGGATATCAACAAATACATCAGAACCAGGCGATTCACTCCATTTTGGTTGCTGTAAGTGCAGTGAAGCTCTGTGTACAGCAAACAGTGATTCACAAAGGATGAGTAAGGCCCAGCAGTCTGTGGCAAGAGCAGCGGCAACCTGCCAAGGCCGCGGCAGCCCCTGCGTTCTCCGTGTCACAGGACTGGGGTGACACGCCAACCACTTTTCCTCCTTACCCTCCATTGAAATTTGTCCAGACTCCTGGCCATAACCAAGGCCCATTGGGTGCCCAGGTAATTTTGTACCAAGACACAGCTTCTGGTTTGGGGTGGAATTGCTTCTGACGGGCAAAAATTAAAAATACCAGCAGTACTGTAGCTCCTGGTAGAAACTGAGGCTCTGGTTCTGCCTGACAATGAGGAGGGCACGACAAGATTTTAGATAATCATTACTGCTCCTGTCTAGGAGATGGCAATAGCAGGTGACTGCAAATGCATATGAGAGGGACCAAATGAAAGAGGCCAAAGATGTGTCAGCTGAAGAGGAAATCAGTTGAAAGGGCCAGGCTTAGTTTCTTCAGCAAACTGCAATTCAAAAGCTTGGTCACTGAGGATATAAAAACGCAGATTTTGATATTGAAGCTATTTTATATTCCTGCTGACTGGTCTACAAAAAGAAAGTCTATGTTTCTACTGCTCTGAAATGTGATGTACCTTCCAGCTCATGTTTATTTGTTGCTTATATCCCTACTCACTTCCACTGACACTGATTATACACAGACAAATAGCTGCCTTTATAAATTCCAGCATCTCCCTCTGTGAAAAACTCCCAGAGCGGGACATGGCAGCTGTTTAGCAGCACACAACAGCCCTGTGCACCACTTCAGGGTATGAAGGACTGCAGATTCCCATATCCAATTGCCACTGCAAGATGAAAGCGGAGATACTTAGGCTATAATTAACCACGCTGAATTTGAGCAGTAAGCTAAGGTTAATGGTCCTACAACACTTGAGAAAAGTGTAATTGATCTCTTAGAGAGCATAAGTGATTAGGAGATGGGTTTGTGTCGCTGGGAAGGTAGTGCTGTCAACACCACAGTGGCCACTAACAGTGTTCACAGGGCACCCTTCAGCACCAGCCTCATGAAATAGACCTGTTTCATCTTCCACATTTGCCAGCACCTCATAAAAATGGACCTATGCTGATTCCATTGCCTTTTGTGTTGGTCACAGCCAGATGAGCTGCTCAAAGAGGGATTCATACATCTCAAAACAATCCGTTTCCCGCTTCTCCCGAGGTCAGGTAATGCTGCTGTCCCCATTTCATTGCACCTGAGTCAGAGCTACAATATATTGCCTCAAGCACAAGGAATTGCCATGATGCTACATCCAAGGTGAGGGAGCCTGAGCCACTGAGGGTATGGCAAACTGAGAGCAAAGAATCACAAAATCACAGAATGGTTTGGGTTGGAAGGGACCTTAAAAATCCAGTTCCACCCCTGGCCATGGGCAGGGACATCTTCCACTATCCCAGGTTGCTCAGAGCCACATCCAACCTGGCCTTGGGCAATGCCAGGGATGGGGCAGCCACAACTTCTCTGGGAAACCTGTGCCAGGGCCTCACCACCCTCACAGGGAACAATTTCTTCCCAATATCCAATCTAAACCTGCTCTCTGTCAGTGTGAAGCCATTGCCCCTTGTCCTGTCACTCCAGGCCCTTGTCAAGAGTCTCTCTCCATCTTTCCTCTGGGCTCCCTTCAGGTACTACAAGGCCACAATGAGGTCACCCCAAAGCCTTCCCTTCTCCAGGCTGAACAATCTCAGTTCCCTCAGCCTTTCCTCACAGCAGAGCTGCTCCATCCCTCTGCTCCCCTTGCTGTCCCTGCTCTGGGCTGGCTCCAGCAGCTCCCTGTCCTTCCTGTGCTGGGCCCTGGGCTGGAGGCTGCTCTGCAGAGGGGTCTCTGTTAATGTGGACTTGCAGATGGGCTCTAGTCCCACAATGGGACTCCATCATGGGAGAATCCACCCTGGAAATGAGAGGGCAAGGATAATAAAAAATTTTTGTCTGATCAGATTCACCGGAGTTACCTCACAGAAAAATTTCTGGGGAAATTTTCAACTGCAAACCTTTTCTTGCCAGCAAAACCAAACTTTGTCAAACAAAACAAACTAAAAAGTTTAAGGAAGAATGAAAGTCTCTCTCTTTTCCATTTCCATTCACAGATTGATTTTAATTCATTACCTTGTCTACGCCATCATACAAACTGACCAAAACAATGAATAGTCTCTCTAATTGCATGCCCCTTCTTAATGCACATGTGTGCCTAAGTTTCTTTCTGAACAATTAGTTGTATTTCTACTTGAGCTTTCCACTGTAGAACAGAAATAGATCTTATCTGACTCCAAAGGGATTGTTAGCAACGAGCAGATTAGAAGGAAAACAGATGGAGGGGCAAAAGAGATGTAGTTCTGCTCGTATTTTTAATCAGATCTAGGTGTTGTCCCCAAGTTAAGAAACACTGCAGCCAGGGTGCATCTACTACCCAGGGCTGAGTAGGTGTTTAAAACTGCTTCTGCAGAGAGGTGTCATTTCCAACAGGCAGAAGCTTTGAGTCATGCAAGTGCACAGAAGATACAATCCTGTTAAGGACAGTCTTCCCTCAACACCTTTCATCCTACTGCCCTTGGATTTTGAGAAACTTCTGAAAAGGATGTGTCATTCAGCAGGTGAACCCCTCCTTTCTCTGGTGTCACGTGCACACCTGAATACCTTTATTAGAAAGGTGAATAAGCGACATTCTTCAATTTTCTAATAACGGAAATTTAATTTTGCGGCCAAGTGGAGGCAGCTGGATCACAGCCACTGTCTGCCCATGCTGTTAGAAATTCCTCTGAAGTCCCCAGAGTAACACAGAGTGGTTCACAATGTGAAGAATGCACACAAAAGCTCTCACTCAGAGCCGAGTGAACTGCAGCTGGGGAGGATTTTGGCCCCCCATATCTGTCTCCTCCTTCCCTCTGCTGAGCTAAAGCACCAGGCATTAACGTGCTGAGCCAAAATGTAGCATTTCCTGCAGGGCTCTGGTTTAGAGGCATTTGAAATACGACAGTGCAGACTAAAACTTGTGTTTTCTTGATGGCAAATAGAGGAGGAGGGAAAAAAAATATTTTTAAGGACACAGCACTGCTCGGGTTATCCAGCCAGCAGCAGAAACTTGTTAAGAGGACAATGAACACTGAATATACCAATCCTCAGGTATTCCTGAATATTTGTGGGTGGTGTTTTTGCTTTTAAGCCTTAAAGAAAGCGTATGACCTTGCAGTTGCACATCCCTATGGTAGAGAATCCTGTCCACTAATTCTTGCATTAAACCTTCATTTGCCTTGGGAACAAATGACATTAAATGGCAGGACAGGGGCTAGAAAGGTGCAGGTTAGTATTTTGCCTATTTAGCAATAGTTGAACATAAGTTTAATCCTGAATATGTCAGCTCATCACATTCTGGGCTGGGAAATGTTCTGTTTAATATGTTTTCCATTGTTTTCCCAACAGCACTTGAAATCTTACTAAGGCAGCATTTGCTTTTTTTACAGTCCATTTCTCTGCTACAAATACCTTTAAAAACAGGCAGTTAAGCAGTGTAAGACCACAGATGGACACCACTAATCTTCATAAAAACGAGCAGAACTCCCTTATTTTCCATCAGTGCTGCAGCCATATCAAAAGTGTGTCTGAACAGGCCAGCAAAAGGCACACACTGCCAATGTTCCCAGCGTTAGTGCTCACCTCTCCTTCACCAGCCCATCTGAAAGAGGAAAGGGCAATTTGCCATCCTTTCTGGACGACAACTGCAATTCTGAACTTTCACACGTAGAGCTGAGAGCTTGATTTTGAGAAGAGCCACAACAATGAACGAGGCAAACGCTGCAATTGTGAGAAGGGAAGTGGTGGCCAGCACAGAACACTTTGTCTAATCTGGTGTGACACATGAGACACCTTTTTTCCTTATGGCACGCTAATTGTTGACTGTTAATTGTTGACTGCTTTAATTCCAGTTTGAAAAAGCTTTTTGAGATGACACCTCAGGGCGGGGTGTTTTCAGGATAGTTAACTTTGCTATTACGTCAGTTGACACTAAGACAGGGGAAAAATAGATTTTAAAATGAAAATATACGTCTTATCCAGCAAAGCAAGCAGTTGTTCAAGCTTGGCTTCTTCCTTGATGTATATTTAGTCAAATGCACTGAGCCTGCAAGGGACTGAAAATAAAATATCTGTACTAGGGCTTTTGGCACCCCCACTCCCCCAAACTCCCAGCAGCTCACAGATACACAAACCCAGCTAAAATCTGAGCAGCGGGGTCTCCACTAGCATATACCTGCCTAGCTCAGCGGCTGGACTTTAACACAAACCAATAACCAAAAACCTGGAGAAAGCTGCTACAACGCACTCTGTGCCCTGCTATCCCCACAAGTGCATGGAACAAGCCTGGGAGTCCAAGTGTTCTCAGACAGCCACAGTTTCTAGTATTCAATCATGCCAAAACTCACTTAGCCCTTGAAATCAGACAAGATCAAGCTTATGAAGTGTGGGAAGCTCCTCCAGCATTCACTCAGTGGCAATTTACTGTAACTCCAGTAATGAGTTCCTCCCATGAGGCACTTGCATATCTGAAGCACTATTTCCTGAGGCTGTCATGTCATTAATTTCCAGTGTTTATAGGCCAGTGGAGCTCCTGGGTTTGCTGTGTGGAAAGGCTGGGAGATTCTAATGCATCTGCTGCAGTGCAGAGCGTGTGTATCAAGCCTCCAACACAACCTCTTCAGAGGGTGGGGTTCAAGCAGCATTTAGGAAAAGAGGGGGGAAGGGGAATGGGAAAAGGAAGGAGAAAGGGAAAAGGACAGAGAGTGTTGCACTGAACCCTGAGTATGCAAACCAAGGGCCTTTATCAGAATCTGCAGAATCTCCTATTTTCAGAGGGGTCATTTTTGTGATTAACACACACCTGGTGCATTTGATATCTGTTGAGCTGAACCTTTCCTTCCAATGATGGCAGGAACTGGAAGTACTGGGCAGCCCGCAAGCCTGACTTGGCTCATGCAAAAATTTAAGAAGAGTGAAACTAGGAGTGGACAGCAGAACACCAGCTGGGGACTGTGAACTAGAGCCACAAAGCTCTGCAGTCACTCATACTCAGAGTGACAGGAAAGCCACTTTGAGATGCCCTGGATGCATTCTCTGATCATACTGAGGTTTGTTATGCATGGAGCTGTTGGTTCAAACACAGATAAAGACCTTTTTCCTTTGTGCCATCTTTTCCTGCTCCACTCTCGGATGTAGCACGGAGATATTACCAAATTTCCTATCTGATTTCCCTGGGCATATATTTCATGTATTATGCAGAGACAAAAGGCTCTGAACATGGGGGTTTTAGTAAGGTTCTGAACCTTTTACAGAGGGCTTAGAAATAATTTGTGCCTCATCCAAGTCACACTAAAGGGTCCTGCTGACCTGCATCTGAATGAACTTCATCCCCTGATCTTGTGGTTTCAAATTCTTATAATCCAAATGGACTAAGGAAGTCCTGAGGAAACCAGAAAGGAACCAAATCCCTCAGTTTGTTGTGACAAAGAACAGAAAATAATTTTTAAATATTCTGTTAAAACAACCATTTGAAACAAAACAAATATGCACCTGTTCTAATGTCCAGAGAAACTCTCTTCAGTTGGATAAAGGAGAATTACTTGAATTTCAGCCAAGCAGGGACTGCACCAACCCAAGGATTGGCTGTTCTGTTGTACACCAGGTCTGAAAATGCCTCAGGTCTGTGCACTCAGAAATTTTAATTATCAGCTTGAATTCAAATGTTTCAAAACAGAGGAACCCCTAGAGCTGAGAATACAAGTATTGTGAAGAAATTTGCTTTCAAATTATCCTTTAAGCACAAAGCTAAACACCTGCTTATCAAAATTATGTTTCAAATTCGGATTTTCAAAGCCCCTCTAAGACAAATCAGATGGAGGAAATTTTCTTATATTCCCCCAACCTGAGTTCAGAATTTTCATTGTGAACCATTTCAATCTGAGTAACTGTGAAAAAACCACTGCTCCTTGTTGGTTATGAGACATTTTGTTCCAGATTAGAGCAATATCTCTCTTTTTTTTCCCTTTTTTTTTTTTTTCATTTAAAATAAATTTTTAAGACTGAGTAGATTTTTTTCTTTAACTTTACAAGTTTTTTAATCAACCAAGTCAAAAAAGAATGTAGTGCTCCATCTCCTCTTCTATGAGGAACCACACAGGGATTTTTAGGCATCAGCAATGTGCCTGTAAAACTGTGGATTCTGACCAGAGGAGGGAAGATGCTGAAGGCAAGGCAGAAGGTTAAACAGTAGAGTAAGCAGCATGTCAGGAAACGCAGAGAACAGTGTCATTTATTTTTATCCAGAAGCCTTTTCGCTTGACAGAACTGAAGAATCCCATTTTATAGGAGGTACCCATAGGACTTGCAGACTTAAAGCGATTCCATCCACATTTTCAGCCAGAAAAAAACAGTATTTCCATTTAGGTGTGTGTGTGTGTCTGGTAGAGGGATGGCCCTGCCTTGGCAGGAGGGTTGGACTGGATGATCTCCACAGGTCCCTTCCGACCCGAACAGCTCTGTGATTCTGTGACCATAAATCATGCTGTAGGATTTGGACCACAGCAGGAATTTATCACCAGAAAATTCCTCAAGAAGTCTAAGAAGTCCTCAGGGAACGTGTGATGATGCAACTGCTATTTGACAGCTTTCTTATTGTTCTTCCTGGTAATCCCCCCTTTGCAAATCACATTCTTAGTTCTTGAAGGTCATATTTTTTATTTTAGAGTAATTACCTTTTATTCCTCTCACAAAAAAACCAAAAAAAAGGTGAAAAAGGTGATTTATACCTACATCTCCTCTCAGGCAGTTTAAACTTTCACAGCCTAGAATTTTTGTGCCTTTCCATGAAGTTAAGGGAGCAGATCATTTATCTGTCGATTCCTAACATTGCTGTAAGGTAGTGAACTTTTAATATATTTGTGGTACCAACCAGGCAGTGCAGATGAGTCCCTGCCTAAACATCCTACAATCCCACAAAGAGATGTTTTATGGGAAAATGAGGCGTGGATTGATCACACACAACACGTGATACACACCTGAATGCTGGACACATCAGCCTGTCTCTGCCTTGGCTACCAGCACCCAACATCTGTGGCAAAAGTGGGATTTGATCCTGGTTTCCCTGCACACATGGAAAAAGAAGTTCCAATGCTAGGATCCTGTAGCTCTTTAAAAATAACTTTCCAAAATAAAAAAATAAAAAATAAATTAAAAAAAATAAAATAGGCAGTGTTGTGTGGAAACTAACTGGAAGGACACAGAAGATTTGTGGAATACAGTTTTTTTCACAAAACACGACTTTCCTGGTCCCTGCAGCTCTCCTCTCAGCCTCTGCAGCCCTCTGAGCCTTAGGAATGTCTGCTTTTCAGGGAGATTGGACAATGCACAACTTTTACTTGTACCCTTTGCCATCTCCCACAGGCACTGTGCCAGACAAACGAAAATCATTAGCCTCCTTTCCAGTCATGCCCACTCGGAGGCTGAGCTCAACCACCCACCTACTCCCCAGCCCTCGTCAGCTGGTGATTTTTCACCTCTCCCCTCATCATCCTGCCGTTCCCAACATCCCATCAAACCCTGCCTGTGTGTCTGCTGCCTTGCCTTCGCCCAAGGAAGCTCAGCACTGCAAGCCTCGATAAAGTGGATTTAACCTTCAGCACGAACATCAAGTCTCACATGACTCAGGCACGCAATTAAGCTTTGCAAGACAAGGGGCTAATTAATTTAATTGCCAAACAGAAAGAGGGAACTCCTACTCAGGTTTGCCTGAAATCATGTCGTTAATTAATTATTTATTTATTTGCCGTTTTACTTTGAAACCAGAAGGTAATGGGAACAATAGCTCCCTGTTCCTCCCTTTAAATTTTGATTTTCCAGGTCATATGGAAGCCTCTCTTTCAGTGCACGTGGGAGAGGAAAAAAAAAAAAAGACTTTCTGATGTTTCAGATAGAATTTTAAAGGCTCTACTTTTACTTTAACCTAGAAGTAGTGGGATTAAGCAATTAATACATTATCCTCTATCATGGGACCTTTGCCCTAAATGTGATAGTGTTAACAAACTGTTCTGTAGAAAAATGTTCAGAAATGGGGTGGATTTGGCTCACCCCACTGGAGACATGTTTATTAGTGAGTGACTCAAGGTTCTGATAACCAAGAGGATTTAGAACATACCTGATTTTAAATGGAGCAGTTCAGTGAATATATGGAATATCTGCTCAAATGGTTAAGGTTAGAAAATTGCATAATAAGCATTTGACTGAACCACAAATCTAAGTCTGGTTCACAGAAGAAATGTTTCTAATTTTTTCCCCCAGTTTTCCCCAGGAATTTGTTCAGGCTGTTTGCAAAATTTGTGTTGGAATGAATGTTGTTAATACTTTCAACCTGTAAAATGGCCTGAGTCAGAGAAAAGTTCCCCAAAAGTAAGTGGAAGCAAAAATTTTATTCTTTCTTCAGGATACATTTTTCTCTGCTTTAAGTCAATTCTCATGACATTGATGATCATTTTTAATGTACCAATATCCTTTTATCATGAAATTCAGTGTGGAAATGGTCCAGCACTCATTCGCTACTTCTGTCCTGGAGCAGTGAAGAACCATACTTAATAACATATTTGCCATCTATCTGGTAACAGTTTCTGCAGCATCTTCTGGGATGATAACACCCAGAGCAGCAGGAAAACAGTCAGCTGAGTCCATCATTCCAACTCTGTATCATTGCAGTCTCATCAGCTGTTTTCTTATCCAACATAAAATGTATGAGCAAACGTGCCTGTTCTTGAGACTCATCTGAGGAATTTTAAGGCTTTCCAACAATGATCACTGAATCATAAAATGGTTTAAAGCTCACCTCGTTCCAACCCCCTGCCATGGGCAGGGACACCTTCCACTATCCCAGCTTGCTCAGAGCCCTGTCCAACCTGGTCTGGAACATTTCCAGGGATGGTGCAGCCACAGCTTCTCTGGGCAACCTGTGCCAGGGCCTCACCACCCCCACAGGGAACAATTTCTTCTCAATACCCAGTCTAAACCTCCTCTCTGTCAGTGTGAAGCCATTGCCCCTTGTCCTGTCACTCCAGGCCCTTGCCAAGAGTCTCTCTCCATCTTTCCTGTGGGCTCCCTTCAGGCACTGCAAGGCCACAGTGAGGTCACCCCAAAGCCTTCCCTTCTCCAGCCTGAACAATCCGAATTCCCTCAGCCTTTCCTCACAGCAGAGCTGCTCCATCCCTCTGCTCCCCTTGGTGTCCCTGCTCTGGACTGGCTCCAGCAGCTCCCTGTCCTTCCTATGCTGGGCCCAGGGCTGGATGCAGCCCTGCAGGGGGGTCTCAGCAGAGCGGGGCAGAGGGGCAGAATCCCCTCCCTCACAGGGTAGAGGATGGTAGAGAAGAGCAGGCCAGCAGACAGTGCTCCTCCTGAGCTAGATTTCCCCAGTAAGAGAATCCATGATCTCTCTCTCTCTGGGAAACACCCAAATGCTGCCCCAGGATGAGAAAGGAGAGACTGGACACCCTCCTGGGCACTTTGTTTCTGTCGGAGGTGGAGCAGCAATCAAGGTTCTAAGTGGCAATTTGGAACAAGGCTCTGCAGTGGGATACAGGACAGCGATAAGTTAGTCATGAGCACAGATGAAGAGTAATCCTGCATTAGTCACACCACAGATAATAAGAGCTGGAAAATGATGACATGTGAGCCTCATGTTAAACCCACTTATGCTTAATTCTCTGTGCTGAATATAAATTGTTCTAAAGAACAACGCATTCCCACAGAACAATTCCTCACATCATGCCACTAACATCTCTGTCATCTTGATTTAGGCCATTTAAATGTCAGTAAGAGAAGTTAACACTGCCTAAGGGCAGCTCTGTCCCATGCACCAGAAATCCTGTTCTATCATGTTCTATTTTCCTGCAGTGCCTCACGAAAAGATGCACCTTCCCCACGCAGGGGTAGATTTGCAGAGGGGACACAGGGGATAGGGATGGTGAAACCCCTTTCTCCCCCAGTATTCCTCCCCAGTGCAGTATGGAATATAAAGAATTAAGATCTAATATGACTTGGTGTATCTCTGCCACCACCCTGCCCCTGCTGTACCCAGCCTGCCACATGGAAATGCTTCCCTTCCACTCGTTCCAGCCCTGAATGCCTTGATTCTCCAGAGGTGTGTTTCTATGTCCCGAAAACACCCCAACTGAAAAGCCGTGGATGATGAGGGAGCACAAGGCAAGTTCCCCATACAAATACAAGGTGCCCATCTGCCTCACAACAGCTTTGAATGCCAAAAGATCCACAATTTCTACCACCAGACAAGATTATTAGACATTGGAAACACAGAAAATATCATAAACCATAGAATCAATTAGGTTGGAAAAGACTTCTAAGGTCATTGAGTCCAACCTTTGACTGTGCTGGTCATAGAGAAACTGGGTTTTGAAGGGTAGAATATTCCTGAGGGAAGGGGGAGTTACTGTGTTGATTTCTGAGGATGTAAGTTCAACATAAAGAGCTATAATGAATTTTTCTTTTGGCAAAAGTGGGTGTAGTGCCTGACAGCATTAAAACCTCTGAGGTGAAATTTGAAAATGTTAGCAGATTATTAGCAGCATTAAAAAAAAAGTGCGGAAGCTGCAGTGCCGAATTAATGAAGCGCTGCCCTCTCAACCCCTTGCAGCCTGTGACCCCTGCCACAAGGTCCCCTCACCTGAAGCCATGGGGTTGCATGGTGCAGATGACACTCTACCAGGTGCCTCCTACCTGCTGAGGTTCCAGGTTTGTCCCACCTGCAGGAGAATTCCAGAGCAGCTGCTCAAAGGCACCTTTGAAGGAAAGTTAAAATGAATTTTATAAACAAACAGCCTTTGGGTCCTGGGAGAGCTGTACCTACTCCTGCAGCTTTCTCTAAAGTTAACGTGTAGCTTGAGACTCACAGGAAATACATTTTACCCACCCTTCTGGAGACTGAACTTCTGAAGCACTGTCACAGCATTTTTCCCTATGACTTTGTGTATTTGTCCTTGAAGAACAACAGCAGCTTTGGGGTGGGGAGGGGAAGAGATGAATGTTCTCTGAAGATGCTGCTTTCTGGAGGTTACATTTAGAAAGCCTGGAGTCTGCTGCCACTAAAATCAGCAAGAAAGTTATCACTGGCATCAGTGGGAACAAGACCACGTGCAGCAGTTTTACATCCAGGCTGGGCTCGGGAGTCTTTTGTCCTTGCCTCTGGTTTGTGTGTCTTGTTTACACAGGGCAGTTAATGCCAATAAAAGGACTAACCACCACGAACAAGCAGCTGTAACAGATAACCCTGTGGGTATGGGATGGATTGTGTTACAGCACGGAAGGGGGGATTTGTAGCTCTGTGTGATACTAGGATGCTGTTTTCCCATACAGGGAGCAAATTCTCCAGCGGGTCAATCGAAGCAGGGATCTAATTTATTTGTACTGAATCGCTCTTTCTGTCCCCACCCAGGAGCACCCTCTCCCTGGGAACAAGGCAGCCTGAAGGTATTAATCTCCTAGCACCAGTGTCTGGGTGGTGACTATGCCAAGCACCTTAGCAGGAAGTTTCAAAGGCATTTTCCTGCAGCAGAGAACTGATAAAACTCCTCTCTCTTAGGTTTTTTATATTCTCATGGAAATAAAAGTACTGTGACTGACACAGTAGCATCCACCCCTTCCCTGAAACCCCCCTGCCCCACATGCTTCAGCGTTGCCATCTTTCCTTTGCACACCTTGGATTTCTCTTTGGGGTCTTTCTCTGAGTCCTAGGCTCTTCATTTAACCATGCAAAGGTCGGCTCTGCACAGTCCCTCTCTTGTCTGCTCCCTTCTCTCCCAATCTGTTCTCAACCTCAGCCCTTCCCTTCCATTTCTCAGTGTCTTTCTTTAACCAAATTCACTTTCCTCCATACCCCACCCTGCTGCAGACCCTCCTTCACTGTCTCCTCTCCCCTTTCTGTTTCCATCAGCTTGGCTTGCACCCTCAGCATCCCTTCCTTCCTCCCTCTCAGTTACCCTCAGTATGCCCTATGTCCCCTTTTGCCGTGACCTTTAAGCTTTCCCACACCAATACCCTGATCTGGTACCCAACAGGTGCCCCCCTGCCATCTCCAGGCATGTCGAACACCAGGCTGTGCAAAGCATCCCTGTGAAGGTTTTGAATCTCCAAGCAGGAAACCCAAGGCAATGCTGTATGAACTGAGCTCTCTCCAAGGGCACATCTGGTGCCTCAAAGTGTGAGCTCTGTTTTGCTCCCATGAAGGTTTTTGACTCCAGCCTGGAGTGCAGGGAATCCTTGTCCTCAGACAAGCACCTCCAAGCTCAGCAATCAACCCACAACAAGGGTAATCCTGCATTTTCCTTGCAGCGTCTGCTTGGTGCCAACACGGTCTCCTCGATTTGCAGTGAGGAGTCCAGGTGTGGATCCATCTGAGGCATGGCCAAAAGGCTGGAACATGCCCTGTGCTGCTGCATAATGTGGGTTTAACTTTTAGTGTCTTCTGAGGGAAAAGCTATGAAAGAGTTTAGCTCTCTTTGCTAAAGGGTTTCTGTTCTTGTCTGTCATCCCTCTGTGTTACTAGTGTGTCTTTCGTTAATATCTTCTCTCACTAATACTTCCTTTTCACTTCCTCACTTCCCTCTCTTCCTTCCAGCCAATTTACAAACCCTTTGGCAATGGCAGAGCCATGGGGGAATGGCTTCACACTGACAGAGAGCAGGTTTAGATTGGATATGGGGAAGAAATTGTTCCCTGTGAGGGTGGTGAGGCCCTGGCACAGGTTTCCCAGAGAAGCTGTGGCTGCTCCATTCCTGGCAGTGTTCCAGGCCAGGTTGGATGGGGCTCTGAGCAACCTGGGACAGTGGAACATGTCCCTGCCCGTGGCAGGGAGTTTGGAACTGGATGGTCTTTAGGGTCCCTTCCAACCCAAACCGTTCCATGACTCCCTGAAGAGGTCAGAGAGGCAGCAGCCAGCTTTGCAAATGGGGTCATTACAGGCAAAGCTGGAAATTTAAACCCAGTCCCTGATAGGATTGGGCTGACTCCCACTGGGTTTGTTCCTCAGGATACGCCCAGTCTGGGTTTGGTCACTGTCTGCAAACGCAGCTTTAGCTCTTAAGCCCTGCTCTTCTTCCCAGCACAGATATGAAACCCAGCAGATAAAAACTGGGATTGTCTCCCTGCCCCTTCTCCAGTAAAGGAGGAATTTCTGCTCCCTGCAGAAGGCTTGTGCAGAAGATGGTTGTTCTGCGTGTGATGCTTGCTGATCATTCAGCCAGAGTGCCAGGCTAGTTTGTGTTGCTTGTTAAGGAGTTTTCAGCAAATTTTCTGCTATAAAATGTGCCATGGCAAAAAGAAACCTTTCATGGCAATGTTTTCATTCAATGAAAACTCTGGGGATGCAGAATCCTGGGTCCTGGACAAAACCCTGATAAAAAGCAGTGTGAAAGAGTCTATTTTCCTTGTGTATAACAACTGGGTTTATTTCTCAACACCTGGATTAGGCAGGGAACTTCATCCTGAGTCTCCTGTCTCTCCTGAACTCAAGCAAAGCCACATCCAAAGGGATCTCTCCAGCCTGGGGCAGGTGTTTCACAGTTTTCCCTGCTAGAGTGTATCTAACCTGCATAAATACTTAAACACTTGCTGAGAGAGGAGAGCGTTTTGCAAGAGATTGATTTGACAGTGCTGTTGTTCAGGCCTTCACACAGGATGTGGGAAACTGAGGTTCAGGTCCCTGCCTCAATGAATTTTTAATTATTTATGGAAAGCAGAGCAGCTGCAGTAGGAGGAGGAGTGAGACACAGCAATGCCTTTGGAGTTGGGGCACTTACAGGGGATGTTGGAGATGAGAGTAAGGTCTCATCCCCAAGTCTCCCACATTCCTGGTGACTGTCCCAGCCATGGCTGCCTCACTTGCTCTGTTACCTCAGGGGAAACCTTCAGAGCTTGCTCCTGTCCCACTGCAAAAGCTTTAAAACCTCTGTGTAGTACAAATCACTCCAGTTCTGGCATTTTTCAGCTTTTCAGACCTCTGTTTTTCAGTGTTAATGTTCTTTTACACTGTACAAATATTTAAAATGCAAATTAAAATATTTCTGTCTTCCAGTGACCTCTCAAGGAAACAGTCTGAATAGTTTGCTGTATTTTCAGCCCGGATTCCAGGGTCTGCTGGTCTGAGCTCCTAAGTACTTCTGTGGCTGAGGAAAAAATAATTAAAAATAAATAAATAAAATTAATGGGTTTTATATTTGGTTTGGACAGTTGTAAGGCTTGAGGTCAGGCTCACAGGAGCAATTTCCGTAGGCTAACACTCCCAAGCTGTGTCTTATAATGTCCTTAAGGATCAGGAAAGGAGGTTGTAAAAATAAAATGCCCACTCTGAAGAAACATGAATGTTATGTTCTCAGGCCTCACCACAGAGGTGTTGGCTTATCACCTACAGGCACTCCTCATGGAGCCCGGGAGCCTGGGCTCAGCAGTCCACAAAAAGTCCACATGCAGAGCCAGGAGTGGACATCGTGTGGCAAGTGGGGTGAATGAACTTCTGTATTTCATGGTGTCTCTGGACTTCCATCCCAATCCTTTACTCTCCTTCAGTTTGTCACCCCCTTTTTATGCTTGCTGTTTGCACCGGGTCAGGGAATTAATGATGTGAAATCACAAATCTTCATCCTTAAGTTCACACAGTCATCCTGGGTTGTTTTTGCTTGGCCACTGTAGTCCCTAGTGTGGAATTTAAGCCTGTCAGATCTAACTTTGCTGCTCGTCCCTTCAAATACAGGTGTCTCTGGCTGCCTGGCTTCAGCAAACACTGGTTTTCTTCAAAGCTTCCACCAGCCAAACGCCTTCAAAACCATAAAATTCTCCTTAGAGCAAATGGGTTGTGCAAGCTCCCCCAGCTTTCTGAACTACCTTGGAGTTCACATTCACCTCTCTGATCCATCACCTTGCTGTTATCTTTCTCCTTGAACTCTAATTTTACCCTGTTCTGTTAGGTTTGCTGATCTCCCTGTCTCCATCACCATACCCATATATTCGTACCACTGCTTCCTCATCTTTCAGCTGGCTGAAACCCTTTCTAATTTAGCAAGTTAAACCTAGTTAAGTTAGCATTCTAAGTTAAGTTAACTTAGCATTCTTGAGCTGTCCTGTGCAGGGCCAGGAGTTGGACTGGATGATCCTTTTTATTCCTTTCCAGTTCAGGACATTCTATGATTCTACAAAACTTCTCCCAGCAAATCTGTAAAACTGAACATGCTGCTATCCATCAGGGACACTTGGCAGACAGGGATAGCTCTGCTTCGAGGCAGGGAAAGGACATGAGTCAGGACTGGCACCCAAACTGCCCATCTGATCAGTGACTAGGGCAGCTCTGGGCTCAAAGCAGCTGAAGAAGGGCCCAGATCAGATCGACTGCTCCTAAACAGGAGATGAGTGCCTGTAGGCTGGAGTTAGGACTAGCTAGGAAAGGTCAGTTCCATGCCAGGGCTCTCCCAGCACAGGCAGCAACCTTCCAGCTCCCAGGGATGCCCCCAGACACAGGCAGGTTTAATGCAACACACACAGCCTGGTTGCCAAATCCAGCAGGATCAAGGACCTCATTTTCGTCTTACTAAATTCAGAAAAACCTCCTGCTTATGGGGAAGGGTAAGATACGTCCTTATTTGCTGCTTTGTGAAAGGCCATTTAGCAATAAACATGTAGCAGAGGAGGTAAAATTTGTTGCACAATCCATCACCCTGACCTTTGCAGGAAATAAAGCTCTGCTTCAGAGCTCATCAACAACAACTCATGGCATGATTTACTGCTGGGGCTCCCTAATTTTATGCTAATGTAACTCTATTGATTTCTGCAGATTTGCAGTGGTATTACACGGGAGGAACACGAAAATAAACTGAGCACTCAGTGTGATGAGGGGACTGTGTGACAGAAAGCTTGCCTGTGTTTTCCAATTTTATCAGCTAGCCTAATAAAAGCCGCTACTTGTCCATGCACTCCTCAATGCCATCAGTCCAAGCACGGTGTTAGTTTTAAAGAGTGATAAATTACCTTCTCTTACTGCTGTCTGGATCTAAAGCTATTTGTGAGTTACTGCCAGTAGGTATTTAATGAGAAAAAAATAAGAAGAAGTTAAAATCAATTCAGCAAGTGCTCAGCATATCTGTCACCAACATGGATGACAGTGTTGGCTGTATTTTTCCAGTTGATTTGTAACCACCCTGGAGAACAGTGAAAGCTGGCTGAAATTCTTGTACTGCCACTTATTTCTCTATTTGTTTGTTGAGGTTTTTTTGTCTCTGTACTGAACACAAATGTCCTCCTTTGGGCTGCTCCTCTGACTTGTGGTTCGTGCTGCAGAAGGAAAAACATGAATCCCTTGACAGCTGCTATTCTGGCTTATCAAAGACTTGCTTAAAACACATTAGAGTCAAAGAAAGGCTGCTGTGCAGCAAACAGACACTAGACAACAGGGTGAAAAGATGCCAAAACAACTCCTTTGCAAAGCAAAGTTTAGAAAGCAAAGTTTAGAGTGAAGCAGAAAAAGACATACACATAAATTCGACCTGGAAAGAGGAGCACAAAGATTCTTCTTGCTGGGGAAAAATAAATCCACGAGATCTCCTCAGGCAGAAGAGCATATTCATTAAAAATTTCTGGCAGTGGATTCTCAGTAGGATAAAGAAAAGGTGTCTCGTTTCTAGACAGAACAAGCTTTGTACCTCACTCTTTGTCCAGAAGCCTTCTTTGGTCTCAGTGTCTGGCTTCTGACATCTGCATGGATTCATTTCCACCCCAAGCTCCTGCATACACCTTCTTTCAGGATGATGCCTGTCAAAATAAAGCCATGAATGCAACCACTGGCACTTCCCTCCCTCCATGGAGTTATCCCCAATGCAAACCGGAAATTAAAGCTGTGCATTTTTTTAAAGGAAGTTTCTGGATTTTGGCAGAATATGGAGTAGGGAATATGGCTAGGGCAAAATGATTCTCCACGGAGCAGGAGAGGAGCTGATTTAATGCTATGGGGATAGAATAATAGTATGACTAAATTTCTGGGGAATATTAGGCAATCAGCAACACCATCTCCACGCAAGCTCAGATGACCAAACAGGAAAGTGATCTAGAGTTACTGAATTTCACTGACCAAGGCCAAAATCTGAGATTCCAATTGGAGGATGTTCGTTCAGAGTGGCAAGGGAAGGACCTGCAGTACCAGAAGCTGTTTGGATTCAGCTGACAGCAGCTCCGAGTTACAGATTTGTTGGTGATCATAAAATGGGTCAAAAACTGACATTCATTCGTTCATTCATTCCTGAGGACACAAAGAAATGTTTTCCTTACCCTGCATCCACCAGCTCAGTCTCGAACAGCTGGCAAGACTGGTGAGGTGCAGGCATAGCTACTCAGAAGCAGGGAAGAATTCAGGGAACGAGGGAGAAGAGCTTTACTTAGGTTCCCATCCCAGCTCCCTGTTAGCCTTGGAACCTGCTGAAAGGACTTTGTCTCTTGCCTTTCACTCAAGGTGCTGCCTGTGGAATATTTAGTTCCACACACAGCTGTGTTGGTCCTCTAATGCACACACACACTCTTGGTGCTCTTCCAAAGGTTTTCTGGTCTGCCAGAGCATGAAGGGGAAGTAAACAGCACGCACAGGCTGCCGTCCCACTGCCAGCAGACATGATCAGACTCTCAGACCACAACAGCAGAGTGTGGTCAGTCTCCTGAGCCAAACATCCCCTCAGCCAAGCTGGGCCCATTGCTTGTGGCTCTCCAGCACTATCAGGGAATATCATCACTCCTATCAGCCCCCAAGTCCTTCCAACTCCACTGCAAGATGTGGCGGACAGTTAGATGGTAAGATGGCACCCACCAAAGTAAAGTGAACCCCAAATCTCTGCCTCTGAGGGCTGTGACAAGAGTAGGGGCGTGGGAGCTGCCCTTTTTCTCAGGCTGGGAGGGAAAGAGCGCAGGGGAGCGGCTGTGGGAATCCCAGGCTGTGCTTCCCATTTCTTATTCTGCCTGGGAAACTGGGAGATGGTCAGGAATGAGTCTGAGGGGTGGGGGAGCAGGAGCATTAGGGACAGGAGGCCTTTGGTGTAGGTGTGGGAAGCACAGGCGCCGTGCAGCCGTGAATCCAGGGCTGACAGCAGGCACGGCAGGACTGTCACGTTCCCCACTCTGCCTGCAATTACCTCACTACCAGCATCTCTTCCACAAAAGCTCTTTCACACCTTCTACAAATGTGTAACAGTAAACAAACTCCCACTACGAGTAAAAAAACTCTGCCAGTGTAAGAAACCTCGAGCAGGTTTTTTTTTAAGCTGAGGAAAAGTGCACCAAGGTTGTGCTGGCTTGTTAAGCTGTATGTGCATGAGGAATTTGTGACCTGCTCCCACTTTTCACAGGACTTATCCTGGCTTCCCATAGGTCTGCACAGGTACATTGCAAAATATCCCTTTTACTCCCTCCAAAGTGAAACATTTTTTCTTCACCAGTATTTGCTCTACAGCGAGTCGAGCTCATCCTTCATGTCCCTGCAAAACTGAATGGAGAATTACAGAGGATCACGTTTGGGTATCTGCTGAGATTTGGTGGGTACAGAGGCATATCTGTAGAGTGAACCAAATTCCATTGCTCCTTTGCTTCATTTTCAACCACCGAGAGCGAGGCAGTTAAACATGTGAACTCAACTGGGATTTTAGTACAAGTTTTCCACTGAAAGTTTCCATGGCTTAAAATCATGTCTTTCTCAAAACAGTAACATGCAGTAAAGTACAATACATGCCCCCTGCCACAAAGCTAAAAACAAAATCTACAGAAACCTGTGTGTTTTCAACAACTCAAACGCTGGGAGCCCTTGGGTCCAATGCAAGCATGATGCACTTTGGCTTGCCTCCTGTTCTTCAGGACATTTCTGTCTGAGTGCTCAGTGGGAATTAGAACATTAAATGACCCGAGAGAAAGCTCAGAGCATCAAGGTCTATATATGCACCAAAAAGTGGTAGAGAAACTGTTGCCGTAAGTTCATCATAAGAAAGTTCATCAGCCTTGCAGCTGGAGTAGAAAACAAGGGAGAAAGACTTTCTCCTAAATCCAAGAAGGTCCTTTGCTACATAAACAGCTCAGGCTGATCTTGAGCTGAGGAGGGCTAAAGGGTTTGGTGAAGGCATGCACAGGAGCACCACCTGCACCACATGATTGTTGTATCACTCTACTCTGCACAGCAGAAAACCATGAAGTGACAGAACGGTTTGGCTTGAAATGGATCTTAAATAGCATCTTGTTCCAGCCCCCTGCCATGGGCAGGGACACCTTCCACCATCCCAGCTTGCTCAGAGCCCCATCCAACCTGGCCTTGGGCAGGGATGGGGCAGCCACAGTTTCTCTGGGCAACCTGTGCCAGGGCCTCACCACCCTCACAGGGAACAATTTCTTCCCCATATCCAATCTAAACCTCAGAGGTCAGTGTGAAACCATTGCCCCTTGTCCTGTCACTCCAGGCCCTTGTCAAGAGTCTCTCTCCATCTTTCCTGTGGGCTCCCTTCAGGCACTGCAAGGCCACAATGAGGTCACCCCAAAGCCTTCCCTTCTCCAGGCTGAACAATCCCAATTCCCTCAGCCTTTCCTCACAGCAGAGCTGCTCCATCCCTCTGCTCCCCTTGGTGTCCCTGCTCTGGACTGGCTCCAGCAGCTCCCTGTCCTTCCTGTGCTGGGCCCAGGGCTGGAAGCAGCCCTGCATGGGGGCAGAATCCCCCCCTCACTCAGAGTATCTGCACATTACTCCTACTGATGGTCTTTGTAGTTTTAAATGTGGGCTTGGGAGTCATCTACACGAGCTCCTCAGAGCAGTGTAGCAGCAGAAAGAATCGGTCATTGCTTTGTGAAGGGCTGCTTGCAAATACAGGCCTGGCACGATGGGTGCTGACAAAGGCACGCCTGGGAGCCAGGGCCTTGCTTTCTCCAACAAACTGTCAAGCTAAGGGCAAGACACATAAAATCACTGCTTCTAAAAGGAGATGTAAGCCTCCAGAAACAGAAAGTGGGGCCTGAAGACTTTGGCAATCCTCTCTGGGAGCAATCCTGATACAAACCTGCTCACCAGTACAAAGAATAAGAACTGCTTGTTTTGCAGTGGAAAAGACACCTTCATTTGTCAGAGAGGAGCAGAAAGGGTAGAAACTGTTTAAGAAAATATCTTTATTGCATTTCAGGACACTGGGGAACACTGGAGCTGTGGCAGTGTTGCAGGTCTTGAAATGCAAGCGTAAGGAAAAAAAAGGAAAATTTGTTTCATCTAGATATGGAGTGTAGAATAATTATTTGTCCCTCCTGCCTTCCCGTGTCACACAGAGGCTGGCAGTGGGAAGAGTTTTGGTGAGGGAGCTCTCAGGTGCCACCTGAGAGTGTTTGCCTCGGAGTAGAGGCGTGCAGGTGTTTTTAGAACTGTCCCTGTCTGAGGGGGATAAACAACTGAGCTGTTTCAACTGGTTTAAGAGCAGGCAAATTTCGTAACTCCCACCTTGCAAACAAAGGTGTGAGACCAAACTGAAGAAGTTCCAGTTCAGCTAACAGAGCAGGCATCATGCATTCACTCTTTACAGTCCCCTCTGTCACTACTGACCTGGAAAAAACAGTAACTAGACAAAGTGTGGCTTTACTTGGAGATACTGCTCTCTGGTCCTTTCCATCCTGTGAAATAAATATCCTTGTGAAGCCATTATAGGATTGCACAGGCCCTTGCTAGGAAAACTGCTGCATTAGCATGTGACCTGAGGAAGATATTATCACTAAGACAATTATAATGGTCACTTTTGCAACCTCAGAGACGGACAAGGCATGTTTAATATGGCACCTGGCTGTGCCCTGGCAGCTGGGAGGGGACATCCCTGTCCTAGGGGCATCAGGCCCAGCACTGCCAGCCATCCCAGGGAGGGGATTGGCCTGCTCTGCTCTGGGCTGGGGCAGCCTCACCTCAAGTTCTGGGGCAGCTTTGGGTGCCACAACAGTAGGAAGAGCTACAGCTATTACACAGCTGTGTCAGGGAGGGTTAGGTTGGATTTCAGGAAAAGGTTCTTCCCCCAGAGGGTGCTGGGGCACTGGACAGGCTCCCTCAGGCAGCGGTCACAGCACAAAGCCAGGCAGAGCTCAAGAAGTGTTTGGACAACGCTCTCAGGCACATGGTAATTCTTGGGCTGTCCTGTGCAGGGCCAGGAGCTGGATTGGAAAATCCTTGTGGGTCCTTTCCAGTTCAGGACATTCTATGAATCTATGAAACTTTTCCCAGCGACTCTTCAGCAGGTTACAACATAGGATGAGTCTTCCATTTCCATTTACAGCCTGATTTCCTTGATCTTCCTAGCACTAAGTGGTTACCACTGTGTCATGCAGGCCCAGATTACAGCCCCTCTTCCAGGCAAGAGGTGATGTCAGAACAGTGAGAAGACTTCAGTTTCTCCGAAGGCTACAATGAGTTAAGCAGGTGCACCATTCCCATTTCCAAACACAGATGGGAAGATGGAGCCAATTCCATGCAGATGGTGAGCTGTGTAAACAAGAAGCTCCTGCTCTGCACCAGCCTGCTGATGTGCCTCCTGCCAGAGGGCGTCTGCAGGCTGAGCACTGCCAGTTTCCAGCCCGGGCGCTTCCCCCGTTCCACCAGCACTGCTTGTACAAACAGGGAAGAGGCACCGCATCCCACCATCCCTCCTCTGCTCCTTCAGGCCTGGGGAAGCAGGAAATCTACACATTTATCACTCAGAAAGGCACTTTGGTGACAGCGGAAAATATTACACACAGCCATAAAAATAGTCATGTCTCCTACCCAACAACAGCATTATTTCAGTGTGATGGATGGCTTAAACCAAATAAAGTTACTTTCAGAGGCAAACCTTGACCTTCAGGGCTCTTCATTAGATATGTAAGCTTCATCCACCAGGGCTCTCAAGCAGCTGTTTAAACATGCAGTCTTAACAAAGTCAGAAACGCTCCTGATGTGCTTCAGGCACTCTTTGTTGGATCCACACCAATAAAACAACAATTCTGCTGCCCTTAACCATAGAGGTGTTTAATGGCCCAGGTGCCACACAGCACCTGGTAGTCACCATTCCTGTCCTCCAAAGGGAGATGAGGGCAAATTATGGGCCAGGTTTAAATAGTACTGGTTTTTCATCAGTTTCAGCAGAGCTACTTCCACTCCAGCATATTAAGACCAGCATCACAGAGTTGTGCCTCCTCCCAAAATCTTTTATTATTGTAGATGTATTATTCACATATTCGGCCAAGAGAAATTCACAGTGCAGAGTCTATTTTAGCCCTAGTCTTGGAAGGGGTCTGCTATAGCTGACTTTATTATATATGTGTGTACTAGTTTGCAAACAAACCAGTAGGAAATGGCAAGTCAGAATTACAATTTAATAGGAAAATTAAAATAAATGCAATACTACAAGAACACTGACAGGGTCAGGATACAACCTGACACCCTGTTAGTCAGGGTGGTGGTAGCAGTCTGGATGAAGTGGTCCTGTTGAAGCAGTGATCCTGTAGAGAAGGGGTCGGATCTGCACCTGAAGGTCCAGCAGAGTAGGTCTTATCCTCTGAAAATCCCATAGGCATGGACTGCTTGTGCTGTTCCAAACCCCAGATTATATCCAGGTGGGGATGCTTGGCTCCTCCCCCCTGGGCAGAGCATCTCACAATGGGCTGATGTAATTCTGTGAGTCGTGCAGTGGGTCCTTGACTGCCCATTAAACAGGGATAGCTCCCAGAGGGAGTTATCAAGGATGAGTCACGGTGGGAGACAAGGAACACTGCCCCACCTGCTTTAACAGCTTGTGATGATGATAATAGAACACATGCTTTTGGTTACATATTACATTGTGACCTAGGACAATGTGAAATTCCAGGTGCACATCTGACCAAACACCAATGAGTATTTTCAATCTCCATGGAGTGCCTATCAGTGATGTTCCAAAATACCTTCCGCAGACTGCCCGTGTAGCTCATTCCTCTTTCTGTTCATTCTTCCATCTCTGACCAGTGAAAACATGGACACCATTGTATTTACCCAACCTCATTTGCCATCTCAGCTGGGGAGAGGCTGATCTCAAGATGCCAACCAGGCCTGTGGCAGTGCCTGTATTGCAGGCCAGTTGTTTGGGTTGGGTCTGCAGACGAAGGAAATCCAGGCAGTGCTGGCTCCTGGAGCCCAGTGACACAGCTGATCACCAGCCAATGCTGCTTCAGACAAGCGGGAGCTCTCTCTTGGCTCTGTTGGCTATCATTGGGATCTCCATGGCCCAGAGCAGTTGCTTAATCATGGACATCTGATGCCACCTGAGGCTGATGAGGATGTCCCTGCTCTGGCTTTCTGCTCCTGCTGCAGGAGAATGCCACTCTCCATGCCTGTAATTCCCCAGGCACCTCTGGGATACCCTAGCAAGTGCACTGCTTATTTATTTCAAACCTTGTTGGTCTAGAAGAGTTGGTTGTGTCAAGGACCAGAGGGTTTTGCTCTGTCCTCTCGAGAGAGGGGCCCAGTGGAACACACTTACCACTGGCATTGACACAAGTAAGAGTGGTGTTTGCTTCGAAACCAAAACTCCTGTACCAAGAGCCCCATTGCTTATGAGAGTTATTAGTCAACCTCCAGTTTTAAACCTTGTGAATTAAGTAATCTATTATAAAAAATAAAATCTAGTGGTCAGACAGTTGAAAGAAACAGAATATTCAAATCAGTTATTCAAAATATCCAAAGGAAGTCCATTTTAAAGGTATCAATGAGACTATTTCTTCCAGGCCACCAAGAGTCTGAGACATTCACATATCCAGAAGCAGAATAGACTGTGCAATTTATTTACCTGATCTATGCAGGCTAACGTAACTGGGGTTTTAAGTAATAATTTATTGATAATCACCTATTTGTGAGCACTACATAACCCCCTGAGATTGTGGCATATTTCTTCAGACACAAGGAGTCAGGCAGTTAAGACAATCTGAGACCAGAGAGGATGCAAACACAATGATTTTTTTCACGTGATTTTTGCAAAGCAATATAGAAAACACCAAAATAACAAGATCATCACTTTTGTACAACAGCGCAGTCACTGTTCCTGAGTGTAGGACTGGCCTCTGCAAAGCATTTTGATTCGCTGTAGCTCAGTTTCTCCAGTGGAAAATGGCCACTCTGTTGCCACAAACAAGAAGTGCTGTATGAATTAAGCTGCTGATGTGTTATCCCTGGTTCTGTTTACAGCTGGTGAGGGTTGTTGGCACTGCAGACTCGTGTGGGTCAGGCAGGCATTCTGTTTTCCACACAGTGCTGGAATGCTGCTGTGAAGAGGTGGCTGTGTGGGTTGTCAATTATGGTGCTGTTGACTCTGATCCATCCATGATGGCATCATTTGTACACAGCTCTGAAGAGAGCCCTTGTCAGGCTTGCTACCATCTGGGCAGAGAGTCATTCCAGGGGCAGAGCCAGCCTGGGTGTACGGGCAGACTGGGGGAGGAGATGTTGGGGAGCAGTGCAGTGGGAAGGGACCTAGGGGTCCTGGTCAAGGGCCAGTTGGACATCAGCCAGCAGTGGCCTGGAGCCAGGAGGGACATCCCTGTCCTGGGGGCACCAGGCCCAGCATGGCCGGCCGGGCCAGGGAGGGATTGTCCCACCCTGCTCTGGGCTGGGGCAGCCTCAGCTCCAGTGCTGGGGCAGTTTTGGGTGCCACAATATAAGAAAGAACTAAAGCTGTTAAAGTGTGTCCAAAGTAGAGTTTTAGAGATGGTGAAGGGCCTGGAGGAGAAGAGAAATGAGAGGCAGCTGAGGGCACTTGCTCTGTTCAGCTGGAGAAGAGGAGACTGAGGCCAGAGCTCACAGCAGTTCTGCAGCTTCCTCAGGAGGGGAAGAGGAGGGGCAAGCCCTGATCTCTGCTCTGTGTGACCAGGGACAGGACCCAGGGAATGGCTGGAGCTGTGTCAGGGGAGGTTTAGGCTTGATATCAGGAAAAGGTTCTTCCCCTAGAGGGTGGTCAGGCTCTGAACAGGCTCCCCAGGGCAGTGGTCACAGCACCGAACCTGACAGTGCTCAAGGAGTGTTTGGACAACACTCCCAGGCCCAGGGTGGGATTGTTGGGGTGTCCTGTGCAGGGCCAGGAGTTGGGCTGGATGATCCTTGTGGGTCCCTTCCAACTCAGGATAATCTGTGATTCTGTGGCCATGTCAGCTGCAGGGAGCACTAACCTGGAATGAGCTGATTTTATGACAATGAAGCACTAACGGGTGGGTTACAAATTCCAGGACAAGGAGGCTGATCATATATCCTGAAAAGATAATGATGATATGCAAGGAGATAGCCAGACATGCCACTGCCTGGTCAAGGTGAAGACAGGTAGGAAGGTGGGCACCTTCTTGCTTGAAACTAAAACCCAGGCAAAACTGATCTCTGCTTAGGTTTGATTACAAGCATGAATCTCAGGTTGGGTTCATCAAAGTTCCAGGATGGGAGCTGAGTACTGAGCGAAATGAGCGCTCAGATTTCCAGCAGGTCCAAGTCATGTTTAGACTCGAGCTCAGCTCTCAGGCTGAGGATCTACGGTTGCAGAAAGGAAGGTGATGAACCTAACTGGTTTTAACTGGAAACCACTCCAAACTAAGATCTGGAAAAGTGCTGCTTTCTCTGGTTATATGAAGAATAAAATGGTGTCAAAGCAAAAAAAAAAGTATTTTCTAATAGAGCTGCTTAAAAGTGGGGTCCTGCACAATTTTCCTCTGCCTTTCCTCTGATTTTGGATCTGTGTTCAAGCTTTTGTAAGCATGCACTGGAAACGAGGTGAATTCTGATTTGGTTTCTTTTGTGGGCATTGTTATGGTGGCATTTTTTTGGCTTGTGTCTGCTTTCCAAATTGGGAAATAACATCAACATTTGCATTTTTCAGTCTTGTTTTAACCCATTCTCAGGCTGACCTTCAAGACAAGGGCTTGAGACCCCACATGTATTTCAAACCCTTTTTTTTTTTTCTTCACTGGAGTGGCTTTCACTTTTTATTTTCTCTGGTTGCAAGAGGAAAAACAGAACAGGTGTCATTTTGAAAAACTCTTCTGAACCACATGTGCCTAGGCAGGTAAGGGCCCAGAAAAGACCGTATAGGTCCAATTCTATCAGGATTAAAGCCTCCAGGAGGGCAAACATAGGAGGCAGCATGCCAAGGGTGCTCATGCTGTGTCTTACCCTGTTTATAGGTGTGTGTCAGGTCTGATGTTGATATCTGTGTGTCTAGGAACTCAAACAATAAATTGAGTCAAGAGTGTCCCCCTAGAGAGATCAGCATGGATCCCACCTCTTCAGTGTGTCCTGCTGCACGACACGGTATTATCAGCATAATAGGGACGTTTATCTGTGTCCAGGTACTGCTGCTCCCTTTTCCTCTTTCACCTGGGTCAGTCTCTACAGCCAACCTCAGCAGGACTTTAAGGGCTTTAAAACAACCCTACAAACTCTGCAGGACTGCTCTTGGTGTGAGCAATACAGAATGGTTCTGCTCTGGACCTCATCTGGACCTCCACTAACAAGCCAATGCTCAGGCTGCTCCTGCTGTGCTTCTCATCTTGTGAAGTTTTCAGACACTTTGCTGTTCTCCCAGGCACCTTCGTGCTCCCTTCCTGTCTGCTTGGTGGGCCCGCTGCAGTGCCAGCACTGTGTTATCCATGTCTGCAAGCCCATTTCTGTGCACACCAAACCAAGAACGTTCTCCAGTGCCACACCTGAATGGGCAGAGCCCCCTCATGTGCCCCACTCTCACCCACTCTGCAGATTTGGGCTGGTGCTTCCCGCCAGCAGAAGGCAAACTGTGGCACAGAAGAACACCTGAATTACAGAATCACAGAATCATTCAGGTTGGAAAAGACCTCTGAGATCATCACGTCCAACCTGTGACCAAACACTAGACCATGGTACCCAGTGCCACATCCAGTCTTTCCTTAAACACTTCTGGGGATGGCAACTCCACCACGACCCTGGACAGTCCCCTCCCACGTTTAACCACCCTTTCAGTAAAGAAATTCCTCCTAATGTCCAATTTCAACCTCCCCTGCTGCAGCTTGAGGCCATTTCTTCTCATCCTGTCCCTTGTTCCCTGGGAGCACCTGACTGCCCTCTCCTGTCAGGGAGTTGTGGAGAGCCAGAAGGCCCCCCCGAACCTTCTTTTCTCCAGGACAAGCCCCTTTCCCAACTCCCTCAACTGCTCCTCACAGGATGTGTGCTCCAGCCCCTTCTCCAGCTCTGTTCCCTTCTCTGGACATGCTCCAGCCCCTCAATGTCCATTTTGCAGTGAGGGTCCTAGAGCTGGACACAGGATTTGAGGTGTGGCCTCACCAGTGCCGAGTACAGGGGGGCAATCACTGCTCTGATCCTGCTGGCCACACCACTGCTGATGCCAGCCAGGTGCCGTTTGCCTTCTTGCCCGCACGTTGGTTCACATTCAGCCACTGTCACCAGCATCCCCAGGTCCTTTCCCTTTCCAGCCATTCTGCCCCAGACTGGAGCACTGCAGGGAGCTGTTGGGAGCCAAAGTGTAGGACCCAGCACTCGGCCTGGTTGAACCTCAAGTCCCCCCTGATGACCACAGCACTCTAATTGTCTCCTATCTTTGATGCCTTTGCCTCACCGAAACAGCTGATAAGAAAGATCCCTCGCTAAGGCAACACCTCTGCCCATGTAGGGAAATCTGTTTGAGTGTCCATCATCTGTGAGGACAGCCAGCACTGCACGGGAAGGCAGCCTGCGAAGGGCTGTGTCCTCTGGGAACAGACTCCACCCACTGAGGCCACCCCCAGCCAGTCAGTCTTGTGTTACCCTCAGCTGGCATCCCTCTGTCGTGAAACCCAGGGGCTTTTCTTCCATGCCTCCAAATCCAGGGCTGTCTTATGTAAGGTGTAACCAAAAGTATGTGTTCTTTCACCATCTCCATAAGCTGTTAAAGCCAGCTGGGGCAGTGTTCTTTTTCTCTTCCATGACACATCCCTGATGACTCCCTCCAGGAGATCTCTTCTGCTAATGGGCCATCCAGCCTCACTGCATGACTCGTAAAATTACATCATCCCACTGTGAGATGCTTTGCCCAGGGGGAGGAACCAAGCATTCCTACCTGGATATAATCTGAGGTTTGGAACACCACAGGGAGCCTTACCTATGGGATTCCCAGAGGACAAGAGCTACCTAGCCACCACTAGACCTTCAGAAGAAGACCAGACCCTTCTACAGGATCACCACTTCCACAGAACCACATGCATCACTTCAGGAGGACTGCAGCCACCATTTAATCAGACTGCTACCACCACCCTCTCTGACAGGGTGTCAGCTCTGACTTGGGGTCTCCTGTTGGTTTGTTTTCAAACCTGCACAAGGGCTGGCTATAATTCATGCAATGCTGCTCCAGTTTCTTTCCCTAATTCCTGTTTTCCCGAGGGGTTGCTCCCTGTAAATAGGCTTACTTCAGCAATGATAGCACAAGGTGTAAATTTCCCACTTTCTTTACGAGCCCCTCCTGCCTTTCCGTATTTTTATTTTATGCTGTTCTGGTCTTTCTGTGCTTACCTAGGTAATACCTTTTCAGAACCCATCCCCCTTCAACCCTAAATTGCTTTCCTTTTTCTTGTGCCTCCCCTTTTGCACCTGATTTTTTGGCATTTCGAATTAATATCCCTGCAATGCTGAGATGCTAATAAGATCAGAGGGAGAAAGGATTTTTTTTTGGGACCCAGAGCTTGCTTGAAAGCTAATAACCTTGCAAAAGCAGATTTAAGAGATGCTAGGTGCAGCCTTGCTCTGTGTGCAAACCTTGACTCAGCACATATGCAAACAGGCTCCAAAAATAGCTTGCACTCTCCCAATTCACATGTGATGCATGTGCCATAATTCTGCACTGTGCTTTCCAAAAATAGCACTCACACGCCATTGGCTGGTCTAAATCCGTGGACATTTAGCTTTTTCAACCCAGGCATCAAAGCACGGGGCTGCACAGCTTTTTCAGAGAGGGATTTTTCTCCTGGGCGCCTCCCCCTCTATTCACAAAAATAAAGAGATTTATCCCCTCCCCTGTGCAATTGCTTAAGATCCCCGTGGCAACTGCACAAACCCCTCGTGAGGAGAAGTGACATTAGGTGTCGGCTCAGAGGTATTTTTAGCTTCTTGCCGTGCTCTCTAGCAGCTGGAAGCAAAGAGGTAACCCGTTACCTTGAAGCCAGCCAATTCTCCTGGAACATCAGCGAGGGCTCTGCAGAGCAGCAACCCAGAAACCACAGCCTGACAAGCAGGGCTTGTGTGCACACAGATCTGAACGAGGAGCTCGGTTAGAGACTGAATGAAAGGCTTCTCTCCTGTATTTCACGGTTACAGGCTGAATGAAAGGCTTCTCTCCTGTATTTCAGGGATATAGACTGAGTGAAAGGCTTCTCTCCTGTGTTTCAGGGATATAGACTGAGTGAAAGGCTCCTCTTTTGTATTTCAGAGTTAGAGACTGAGTGAAAGGCTTCTCTCCTGTATTTCAGGGTTAGAGACTGAGTGAAAGGCTTCTCTCCTGTATTTCAGGGTTACAGGCTGAATGAAAGGCTTCTCTCCTGTATTACAGGGTTACAGGCTGAATGAAAGGCTTCTCTCCTGTATTGCAGGGTTATAGGCTGAGTGAAAGGCTTCTCTCCTGTATTTCAGGGATATAGACTGAGGGAAAGGCTTCTCTCCTGTGTTTCAGGGGAGAAGGTGAGTTTCTGGGATAGGACTGAAAAGGCAGAGCGCTGATCTGATCACTGGGATCGAGGCCAAGTTGGATGGGGCTCTGAGCAACCTGGGCTAGTGGGAGGTGTCCCTGCCCATGGCAGGGGGGTGGAACGAGATGAACTTCAATGCCTTTCCAACCCAAACCATTCTATGATTCTGTGATGACCATTTGTTTGGAACAAAGCAGCTAGGGAGTTGGGCAGTAACATCCCTTAAGGATGGCCCTGAACCCACACCCTGGCACTGCCATGTTTGCATGGTCGAGCAAAACTCCAGGGCACTGTGGATCCAGGGATGCCTCACAGGTTTCCACCCACACCTCAAATCTTGGTTACGCACCCACTGTGGTACAGGTGCAGGAACAGGACAGAGCAAGAGTCTACACCTTGAGAAGGGACACTGCAAATTCCTCTGAGGACTTCTGTTGCTAAAGCAAATATGGCACAGCCACATAGCAGAAGCACAAAAAGTGTCCATTCAAATGCAGCCCAAAATGTACAAGAATAGCTCTGTCCCACCAGGCCTTACGTCAGAGCAGGTGCTGTTCTTCCTGCACTGTGGTCAGCAGCTCCCATGTGTGCTATCCATAGCGCAGCAGAAACGTGAGAAACATCCACACCTCGTTTCCAGTGGTGCTGCTGGATGATCCAAAGCTGCATTGGTCCCATATCAGTGGTCATTAGTTGTGCAGCCTGAGGGGAAGAGAAGACAGATGTGATACGTGAGTCTTATCACTTACCAGATAAGGTCTTCAAGTGCCTGTAGTGATAAGAACAAATCTGAAGCAAAGGACAGTATACCTTCTTGGGGCTGTGCTGTGCAGGGCTAAAGGGCTGAACACGGTGATCCTTGTGGGTCCCTTCCAGCTCAGGAATTTCTACAGTTCTCTATTCTGTGGTCTATCAGGCTGATAACATTGATATGTCCTCCAAGCCTGAAGAAAGGAATTTTACCTGCAGAAAATCCAGGGGCTGAGAAACAGCCTGGACCAAACTCATTTGGGATCAATACTGCAAGGTGCCAAGTACTTACTGTCAGCACACCACACCTCCTTTCCCTTATCTAAATAGCCTGCTACTACCACTACCTTGCTTATCAAGTCCTGCTTTATACTTACTGAACTCCAGCAGCTTTGCTCCTAAAATATACCAGCACACAAATATGCTGGCATGACTCAGAGGTGGTAACATCAGTGGGGATTTTTTTGCATAGCAGGAATGCTTAAAGATAAAAATTAATGCAGCTACTCTAAGGGCAGAGAGAGAAGTCAAGGAACTGGCAGCTCAAATCCCATTACCTGTGGGTATCTTTGCATCGGTTACAGCATCTGACCAAGGGCCCTTGACATCTGCTTCAGCTCATGGTGGAGGTGCTTGACCCTTGCAAACAGGCACTGAAGGGGAAACGTCTTGAGGGTTTGCAGCTTTCCTTCTGTTCAGCCATCTTCACTGCAGCACCAGCTTCTAACGCTGCATTATTCCCAGGAAAATAGACAGAATTTTTGCCAGAAGGACCTGGGGGTGCTGCTGGGCGAGAGCTGGCCCTACTCCAGCTGTGTGTGCGGGGACCCAGAGCCCCCCTGTGCTGGGCTGAGGCCCCGGCACTGGAAGCAGAAGGCAGGGCTGGGGATTCTGCCCCTCTGCGCCGCTCAGGTGAGCTCGAGCCTCGCCCCTGCAGACCTGTCTCCAGCCCTGGGGGCCCAGCACAGGAAGGACATGGAGCTGCTGGAGCCAGTCCAGAGCAGGGACACAAAGATGACTGGAGGGATCTGCTGTGAGGAAAGGCTGAGAGAATTGGGAATGTTCAGCCTGGAGAAGGGAAGTCTTTGGGGTTACCTCATTGTGCCTTCCAGTGCCTGAAGGGAGCCCACAGGAAAGATGGAGAGAGACTCTTGACAAGGGCCTGGAGTGACAGGACGAGGGGCAATGGCTTCACACTGACAGAGAGGAGGGCTAGGTTGGATACTGAGAAGAAATCATTCCCTGTGAGGGTGGTGAGGCCCTGGCACAGGTTGCCCAGAGAAGCTGTGGCTGCCCCATCCCTGGCATTGTCCAAGGCCAGGCTGGATGGGGCTCTGAGCAACCTGGGATAGTGGAAGGTGTCCCTGCCCATGGCAGGAGATTTGGAAATGGATGATCTTTAAAGTCCTTCCCACCCCAGCCATTCTATGATTTAATGATTCCCATCCCTCTTGTCCCAACCCTTCAACTCCCATCAGATTTTCAGATTCCTCCCAGCCACTCCCTTGGGAAAGCAGTGCTACAAACTGCTGATACCCATTTTGCAGTGGAAGTACAGCAGTGACCTAGGGCTGCTGACTGGGCACGGGTCACGAAGGGTGTCTGAAAGGATATCCCTGAGATGGAGGCTCTGCTCCACTCCCCCATGAACAGAGTGGGTTCAGCTCTTGCAGGAACACCTCCGCTGCTCCGCGGTGCAGACGGAGCCCACAGCGCCGCTGAGCTGGCACAGACTGTGGGCTAGAGCAGCGCAGAGGAGTTGGTGTGTGACAGACAGGCTGGCTCCTCCGCTCCCGGGTCACCACGGAGCTCTGGGATGTCACCGTGCAGATGTGGGTGGGGATGTGAGCGTGCTCTCGGTTGCCATTCCCTCTGAGGAAAGGCAGCCTCATGTATGCGTAGTTCTGAATAAATTCCCTGCTAACCTCCCAGCCATCTGCTGTGCCAGTTGTACCTTCAGAGGCAGCCAACCAGCTCAGCTGCCAGCAGCATGAAGCAGAACTGGTGCCTTCTCAGAGCACGGGGCTGGTGCCAGCAGAACTTAAGTCAGGCAGTTTTCCTGGGGGCTTCCAAATGGTCATTTTAGGTCCAGTGGCATAAAATGTAAGAAGAGTGTGAGGCACCTGCAATGAAATGCAAACCTAGGCAAAACTCCCCTGGTTTGGTTTCAAATGTGAGTCTCAGATTAGGTTCACGAAAGTTCAAAGGTCTCCTGGTGAACTTGAGATGGGCCTTTTGAGAACCAAAACTGGATGCTGGGAAATTTAGAGCCCTGAGCAGTCCTGTGAAATCAAGATAAGAGTGAGGAGGCAACAAAGGGACAGGTTCGTGTAAGAGGAGGTGACTCTGATCAGAAGAGCTCAGTTGCAGGACTCCTTGCTGCAGCATGTTTTGGGTGGTAGTTGTTTACAAGGGTTCAGCTGGTTAAACTCCAAGAAGAGGAGGGAAGAGTTCAAGGGAAGAGAAATCCCTTGGAGGTTTATATTTGAAATAAATTCCACCAACTTTGTGAAGCTTCTGGACATTCCATGGGTTCAGGGAATGGACTCAAGAGCAAGAACAGCACAAAGAGCCATTCCTGTGTCCTGTGCATTATTTCCTTGACCAGCACTCAGGGTTCAAAGGTGCAAAAGTGTTTACAATCTCAAATTTTTCTAAACAAGGGAGTCTAAGTTTCTATGCCTTTGTGGTTCTGCAGAAGGGTGGCTCACCACCTCCCACAGAGACTTCTCCTCAGTCTTCCCATGACATTCACACAAGTGGCTGATGGAGGAGGTGCTCCACATGTGTCCGTGGTCTGTAAAATCAATGTTCAAAGGCACAGCTGAGCTGGTACTGCCCAAGGAACAAATCCATGTGGTTGAAGGGCAGGGATTGTCCTCTTGGGCAGTGTTGCCTGCAGCAGGAAGTATAGAAGAGACACTGGCTTAGGCATCCATGAAAAGATTGAATACAGACATCATCTCTCACATTTGTGAGGGGATCAGATCATGACATGGGCAAATACTACATTGAACTGATGTGTGATCATCCTTTGTGTGGGTGCTGAGGCCCTGGCACAGGTTGCCCAGAGAAGCTGTGGCTGCTCCATCCCTGGCAGTGCTCCAGGCCAGGTGGGATGGGGCTGGGAGCAACCTGGGATAGTGGAAGGTGTCCCTGCCCATGGCAGGGGGTTTGAACCACATGATCCTCGATGTCCCTTCCAAGCCAGGCCATTCTGTGATTTCTATGGCGCCACCAGAGCTCAGTGATAAATCTTGCTTCCCTTGCAGACAAATGTTCCCCCACATCAACTACTTTGACTGACATGAGTGGAGCAGTGCCAGCTTACACCAGCAGTGCATCTACTCCCACATCTTTACATAACTGTTCCTGAATTTTTCCTTTTTTTTTTTTTTTCCCCTTCCCACAGGTAAAAAGAAGCTGTGATTATGCTGGATTCATTCGAAAAATTCCACCAAAATTGATGATACCATCATGATTAATACCAATACCTGCTACTGTTCATGTTTCAATCCCTTTAAACTCTTTCCTATGTTTCTTTCAGAGCCGGGCTGTTAAATTCATTCCCAACATAAAAGGCAAGGGAAAAAAAAGCTTTGTAAAAACATTAAACGTGCTGCAAGACTTGGACCAAACCTGATTTACAGTCACTCTAGATGATCTAATAATGTACAGATCAGGTTCATGCAGCAGTGAGCAATTTGACGATCAGACCAACAGTGTTTCAGAGAAGGGGAAAGCCACAAGGCAAAAGGATGCTCTGTGGAAATGAAACACTTCACAGTGGGGCTCTGCTTGCAAAAGCGTTTTTCACCTTCAACATTAATGTTTATCTGTTCTAAAGCATCACCTCTGGTAAATGCCGGGCTCATTTACTATAGGCACGGTGTTGACATCACCCTAGAGAAAATAACAATGGTTTGGCAGCCTGCAAAGTCTTTTTAAAAATAGCCTGCAAAGCCCCTGAGAAAACGACAGGCTCTAAAAATAGGACTAGAACTGAAGAAGGCAAAAAAAAATTAAAAAAAAAAAAAAGAAATTAAAAAAAGCTTTCCTGATGCTAAAGCTCAGGGTCAGTGGCAAAATGTGGGGTTCCTTCAAGGACACACAATGAATGCATTGCAGTACTCTGCAATGAATGAAAGCTCCCTCTCTGAATCCTTCCTGTGCTGCGCTGGTCTCTCAATGAGAGGGGAAGAAGGAAAAAGGCAGAATTTTAGCAAATTCAAGTAGGTACAATCTAGGGTTTCCCCTCCTTCCTACCCCCGACCAGCCCTTGATAAAAGCATCTCAGAAAAGTGGTGTGGATCTACCTTTGCTTCTCCCTCCACATGCCCCCCTGCCTCTGTTCTCCAGTGCCAAGGTTCCTTCTCACAAAAACAGATTTTGTGAGCACATCTTTGCTGCACTGGCACAGACACAGACCTCAGGAGGCTGAGAAAATCATTGTAATAACCTAAATCATCACAAGTAAGCGTCCCAGATTCTTGGTTATTTGTGATGCAGCAAGCTGGACATCCCGTTTTCAATTCTCATGCCCAAGTATTAGGATAAGGCACGAGGCTTCTGCAGGATTTTAGACCCTCCTTTTGGCCCACGACAATGGTAATTTCTAATATCGTTCTCTCATAGTTATGAAATAAAACCAGAGCCCTCCAGTGGCCAAAAGCACACCAGTAACCTTGCTGGAGGCTAACCAGGGATGGACTCCAAGTTAGCTGCCCTACTTTACCTTGGCACCGGCCAACAGCCAGTGTGGGAAGGGCTGGACAGTCGCAGTCGGTGGGATATACTGGGACAGACACCTGTGAGGACTGTGGGATCCCATGGGTTAAAATCCTGTCATCAATAGTGGAGAAGACAACACTGGAAATGGGGAGCCACTTAATATGGCCATGGTCACGTGTTGGGAGTAACCTGATGGACCTCTCCCTTAGAGAGTTGCAGGGGAGGAAGGGACTAACCCAGGTTTTTGACAGCAGTGCAATGGAAAGGCAAGCTACTGGTACAGCCATGGGTCAGACACCCCAGAAATGCCATTCTGCCACCTTAGTGAACAGCTGTGAACCTCCAAGGAATTCTCTTCCTGTAAGGGAGCCACGAAATTCATCCAAATGAAGTCGTGCCTGTGCTTTTGGCAGCTGCCTTGCAAACAACTGCTCGGTGACCATGTTTTGTTTCCCTGAGCCGTTGCCTAAATGTATTTGTTCTTTCTCCAGTTCTGTGTTTTTTACCAAGGAGTGGGTTCAGCAGAAGCTGCACCCTGTGTGCATGTCATTCCAAGTCTCAGGGTGTCCTGATGGTGGTTCTTGAAGGTGTGACAGCACTTTCCTTACGGGATTATCCTTATTCCTGTGACCCTCCTTGCCAAGTGCTTCCTGTTGCAAAATAAAGCGGGTTTGCTTGTCTAAGGTGTCCTTCCTTTAACTTTGATCACCCCAGTTTTGATTTTTTTTTCCCCCAAAACCGCAAAGAAATTGAGTTACCTCTGGAGACACGGAAGTGCCATGCAGTCTCCTGATTGTCAGTGCCCTCCTCACAGGGTGGGTCCACCCTGAGCAGCAGACCCAGGCTGCCCTGGGTTTCTCCAGCTGAGGAATGCCATGGCAGAGTCCTCCCTCCCAGGCTCCATAAACCTCAGCCCTGCCCCAGCTCTCTTTGCTCCCGGGAGAAGCCCTCCAGAGGAACAGGAAACTTCACCAAGCATGGAGCAAGAGCTCCCAGGGACAACACCAGTTCTTCTCTTCACCTGTGCTTCCCAACCCTGCAAACTGAGAGCAAAAACAGGGTGACTTCACCTCCTGGGCCCACTGAGTGCCATTTATCTGCCTCTCCCCTTGATGCTGCTTGCCTCCAACACCACTTCATTTTGGCAAAGATATCCCAAACTTTTCAGTTGAAAAGCAGTCAAGCATCTCACTAGTCACTTGTTTCACCTTGCACCTGGAGTTTTTTCCCCACGAGGTTCCAGTCCCATTTCCCTGCCCACTCACGGGTGCCAACAGTGAAGGAGTGCTCCATTCCACAGAGCTTCCAGACACCAGGATGATATTGCTGCCTGGCACGGTGAATATCACTTTTTGATACCAGGGATAAGATGAACCTTTCAGCCCATGTTAGATCTTCTCCCATGGACCTTCTAAACCAAGCTGAACGCAGAGATGCCAAAAAAAATCCCCAAACAACCCAGGACATAAAAAGCATGAGCTGAATTATTCCCCAGAAACCTCAATATACTTACAATGGCATGTAACCAAGGGGAAGACAATGGAAAATAATGGGGAAACCTCTAGAAATGCAGCTTTGCTGAGTTATGAAGCCTGGTATGGCTTTCTGCAGATGAAAACCCAAGAGCCAGAAGAAGATCAGTAAAAAAAGTCCCTTGTCTATTCTTTTCTTCTCCCTCACCACAGATATTTCAGTCCTCGGACATCGGGGAGCAAAAGTAGGGATTTTTTTTTTCCCCCAACAGCCCTATCCACAAATGGCATTAAAACTATCACTTCTATTCTGGGAGGGCTACTGGAAAAGGAAAAAAAAATCTTTTACTCTGCCACAATCCATCAGCAGAACGAAAGGGGTGTCTGCATTTGGAAGAACTCAAGGAAGCATTTGGCACAGTTCATAAGGCAAAAGGAGAAGATCAAACAGGTGGGAAAGAAGAGGGAACTATGGAAAAAATTTTGAAAGGTTACAAAGGCACAGCTGGAGAAACTTCTTGTGGGTGAAAAAGCACCACAATGGCCTAGGAAAAAAATGTTCAGGTGTGTTTTATCCTACTTTGAGAACAAGATGACAGGGAGGAGAAATGTCCATAATTTAACCAAGAGAGCAATTAAAGTGTCTTTAGATACCTTAAAACAAACTGTCTCCTTGCAAACTGGGGTTGCTCTGGTTTTACACGGCAGAATTTACTGCAATCTGAGACAATAAATCAGTGTTTTAAAAAGAACAGCTTGTTCACCATGCATGGAGTCAGTCAATCCAGCTCAATGACTTGCAGGACACGAGCTCTAGAGGCTTCTGCCTGCATTATTCAGCACTGATGTACAGCCCTTGGAAGAACTGAAGCAGGTCCTCATGCCAGCAGCATACAGATGATATCCAGGTGGGCAGGCATGACAACACTGAGAAACAGATAGTCAGGAAATCCATGTCACCAGGACCGAGGAGAAAAGAGTGTTTGTCTGACCTTAGTCAGCAAGGAAGGTCGTGTTAATTTATAATCACAGTATCATGGAATGGTTTGGGTTGGAAGGGATCTTAAAGATCACCCAGTTCCATCCCTCTGCCATGGGCAGGGACACCTTCCACTGTCCCAGGTTGCTCCCAGCCCCATCCAGCCTGGCCTTGGGCACTGCCAGGGATGGGGCAGCCACAGCTTCTCTGGGCAGCCTGTGCCAGGGCCTCACCACTCTCACAGGGAACAATTTCTTCCTAATACCCAATCTAAACCTGCTCTCTGTCAGTGTGAAGCCATTGCCCCTTGTCCTGTCACTCCAGGCCCTTGTCAAGAGCCTCTCTCCATCTTTCCTGTGGGCTCCCTTCAGGCACTGCAAGGCCACAGTGAGGTCACCCCAAAGCCTTCTCTTCTCCAGGCACAACAATCCCAATTCCCTCAGCCTTTCCTCACAGCAGAGCTGCTCTATCCCTCTGCTCCCCTTGGTGTCCCTGCTCTGGGCTGGCTCCAGCAGCTCCATCCCAGAGCACAGCCTTTTGTCCTCGGATCCTCTTGCTGTGTTCCTGACCACCCCCTGCGAAAAAAGTTATCTCCAGCCCCTGGAGACAATTGCTTGGAGACATTTTTCCTGGCATGTATCCCACTCCCACTACTGCAATCTTCAAAGGAAAGACACAGACTGGAAAGACAGCCCCAGAATGAATCCTGGATGTTAGTCCTGCATATGTTGGATAGGAATGCTGGAGAGTGACTTTACCAAGACGGAGCTCTGCCATGGGCCTTACAAGGAGTACAAATTCTTTGATTAGCAGCAAAGAACTCTGTGTTGCTCTAATTGCCAGATTAAGCACCTCTGTCACCTTAACCATCCCCAAAGGATGCAGATCAGACCGTAACAGGATAACCACCCCCATCCCAGTCCCCCAGAACTGAGACCCTGCTGAGCAGGGAATATTACTAGAGGTCAGAGAGGAAGTTTTTCCCTGCATCCACCTCAGTAGGAGGATTTGTGGTGACACTGTCAGACTCAGCAGCAGCACTGCTGGTGTGTTTGATGTAGCCAAGCTTGGCCAAGGTAAGAAAATGCTTTAAGCCCTGCTGGGCCTGACATTTGGAGTCAGACAGTAGTGGTTTCTTGGTAGCTCCTTGGAAAGCTCATCACAGCACTGGACTCTGCCCTGTCTGAAATGGTTTGATTTTTCTGGAGGAGTTAAACAACACCTGGATCCTCACATAATCCCCATTGAAACTCACCTCAGCAGTGAGATCCTCAGTGAATGCTGTGGGTTTGCTCTGCTCCCTCTGACTCTACAATGTTAACTGGCACCAAGACCACATCTCTGGCTTGCTCCAGATCCCAGCTATCCAACCAGAACAAAATCTAGACATGTCCCACCAGCACCTTCTCTAAGCCTCTCTACATGTCCTTCTCTCTCTCATACCAGCTTTTCCAGCCCCTCACAGCAGGACGTGGGTGCTCCATCAGTTCCAGCTCCCAAGAACCAGGCACTTTCTGATGCAGAGAAAGCTGCAGCTTTTACATACAGGCAGCTCATCAGCTCCGTTGGCTGTCACTCACTGCTTCAATTTTTGTGCACGTGATTCTATTCACTGAACTCCCACTGAAATCTGGAAGGTTTTTAGATGTGCCTAAATATCTATTCCCTTTATTCCTCCCGAAGACATTTCCTTCTCCTAGCAATTGATTTCCAGGGAAGCAGAGATTAAGGAACTATTTCTTACAAGCTGTCAACAAGTTAGGGTATCCTCTAGTGGCCCGAAATGGGATTTCACTCACAAAAACCTGGATGTCTGTAACATCTCCCACCCTTCCCATGACAGCACATATACCCCCTCTCCTGAATCTGCTTTACTGTGTTCCTTAGCATCTCCTACAATCCTAAATTCGGGCTAACTTCAGCTGTGAAAGCCACAAGAAAAGAGAAAAAGAGCCTTTTGACAGCAGGTACATTAAGACACAAAGGCTCTGTGCTCTCTTGCTGTATGCAAACCTTGGCCACAGTGGTGTTTGACACTTAACAAGAATGTTTGTGTTCAAGCAGCTGTGTGACCAGAGACTTGTCACACACCATCACAAAGGCATCTGCTGCCACTGCCCCAGGGAAAAGAGGCAGCTCCACCATGGCAGCCAATGTCAGAGCAGGGCTTTGGTCAGAGAAGCACAGAATCAGAAAAGACCTTGGAGATCATCAAGTCTAACCTGTGACCTAACACCACCTTATCAGCTAAACCATGGCACAAGCGCCACATCCAGTCTTTTTTTAAACACCTTGTCTATGGAATCATCCCATCCTCCACTGATAAGAGGAGTAAAGACTTCAGTGTAAAAGAAGTAGAAGAGAACCTGCTGCCAAATCTCTAAGCTACAAGTCTGTCTGTAAGGTGACATCCTATTTAAGAATGAAAAAGGGTTGACAGTATAACAGTACTGTCATTATTTTATTTTAATACATACCACCAAGATTAACAGTAATAACAATTTAAAAATTCTACCATGCAACATGATAGAATACATCCAGTTTGAGAAAAACAGGGTTTTTAATTTTTCTTTCAGAGAAACTTTAAGTGGCACTGCTCTGCCACGAGAAGCTTGGTGACAAATCATAGTGGCACAGTTCTTGGCCCTCTGCAGCTCTGTGCACTTCACACATAGGGAACATTCCTGCACTTCCTTGTCCACAGAGAGCTTTCAGTCATCCAAAAGCATCTGCTTTAGTGTCGGTGAAGTCAGCTCTGTAATAACCCAGGGTCTAGAGGCTGAGTGGAAAAGGATAACCTTGCTTTAGCTCGTTTTTTGCATCATCCTGTAACCTTTAAATTGGAACAGCACCTCTGCTATCGAATTCAACAGGAGATTTCATACACCTTTTTTATGAGACTCATTATCTGGGGAGTACATCTGCCATCAATTTTAAAGCCAGGAAAGATTGCTATGATCATGTATTGTACTTAGAAAAGGGAACAGTGGAATCTCAACCTGCTGGCAGAGCAGCCCTGTAATGCACTTCTCCCACTGTCAGCCTTGCACCTTCCCTGTCCTCTAAACCGCAAGTTAAAATCCCCAAGTTAAAATCCACTCTTCACTGGGTTAAAGCTGGCTGGATGGCCAGGCCCAGGGAGTGGTGGTGAACGGAGTTACATCCAGCTGGCGGCCAGTCCCCAGCAGTGTTCCCCAGGGCTCAGAGTTGGGACCAGTTCTCTTTGAATGCCAACCTTGACAAAGGGATTGAGTGCACCCTCAGTCGTTTCTCAGATGACTCCCAGCTGGGTGGGAGGGTGGATCTGCTGGAAGGCAGGAAGGCTCTGCAGAGGGATCAGGACAGGCTGGATCCATGGGCCCAGGCCAGTGGTCTGAGGGTCAACAAGGCCAAGGGCCCAGTCCTGCCTTGGGTCACACCAACCCCCTGCAGCTCCAGGCTGGGGCAGAGGGGCTGGAAAGCTGGGAAAGGCCCTGGGGCTGCTGGGGACAGCGGCTGGACATGAGCCCAGGTGTGCCCAGGGGGGCAAGAGGCCGGTGGCAGCTGGGCTGTGCCAGCCATGGTGTGGCAGCAGGGCCAGGGCAGTGACTGTCCCCTGTGCNTGGCTCTGCACAACTCCCTGACAGGAGGGGGCAGCTGGGGGGGTCGGGCTCTGCTCCCAGGGAAGAGGGACAGGACAGAAGGAAACAGCCTTCAGCTGTGCCAGGAGAGGTTCAGGCTGGACACCAGGAGAAACTTCACTGAAAGGGTGACACTGGAACAGGTTGTCCAGGGAGGAGGTGGAGTCACTGTCCCTGGAGGTGTTCAAGAGATGACTGGACGTGGCACTCAGTGCTCTGGGATGGGTGACAGGTGGTGTTTGGTCACAGGTTGGACTTAATGATTCTAGAGGTCTTTTCCAATTTGAATGATTCTATAGTCAATGGTTCTATGATTCTAAGGTACCCTAATGGAATAACCTCAGCCGGCAAACACCCCACACTTCCATCAGCAAGAGTAGAGGGAAAAATCTAGAGACTGTCTTAGAGGCAGAGTCTGTAGGGGCAAGCATTCACGCACCTGAAGCAGCACTGCAGAGGGAAAGAAAAAAAAAATAAAAAATCAGGCATGGGAACAGCTCATTCCTGAATGGATCCCGCGCCCTCTGCTGGAGCGCTGTGCTCATCCCAGCCGAGCTAGGGCGGAGGGAAAGGAATGCAGGTGTGCCACGAGCAGGTCAGAGCTCGGAACAGGCAGGGGCCGGTCAGGAGGGAGAAGGCTCAAGGGATATAATACAATGTAAGGGATTTACATGACGGAAAAAAGAAGCACTACACAATAGGTGATGAGGGGGGATCTGGCTCCCTACAGGGTGCCCAGAGGGAGGTGGATGGACAAAGGGATTTGGGGCTGTCTCAGCTCGCTTCATAGCAGAGGGCAGACCCCAAAATTTGGACACTACAGCAGAAGGGAATTTGGAATGCCAGGTTTACTAAAAAGTTCATCAGAAATCTCTGGCATGCACGAGAATGGTGCCAATCTTTTCTCCAAGCACAGGTCAGATCAGTGGTATGGGTGAAGGGCTCTGCCTGCACAGCCTCTGGAGAGGGCTCCACCTCCAGCTGTGCTGCTCAACTCACTGCGGCCACTTTTCCAGGAAGTTTCACGGACTCCTCCGATGCCCCAACAACACCACTGTGCAGCAGATGTAAGGCAAGATATCCTTGCAAACTTCTCCAGGCCTCTGGCTTCAGGCAGACGAGGAGGAGCAGCAGATCAGCAGATCCTGGAATGGCCATCCCCACTTCTGGGGAAGCACAGGGAAAGGTGGTGATGCCTCAAGTGGCTACCTAGAAACAGAGACTAGACAGGAATAAAGGAATAAAGGTGGGTATTTATTTGAAAGGCCTTCAAAGGCACACCCTGGGGAGCCAGAGGCTACTGCCAAGATGGACCCCAAGATGGACCCCGAGTCACAAGTTCTGCACACTTTTATAGGTGTGGTCCATTTGCATATCAGGGTTAATTCTCCAATTAAAGCTTCAGTTAATGATGTAATTTCTCCAAGCTCCCCCCCTTCTGCGATGTTGGTTTACACATTTTGGGCCTAGGACAGGCTGGGTGTCCTCGGAGGGCAGGCCTGGAGAGGCTTTGTTATGTCTAACCAGCATGAGAGAGCAGAAGTTAACAGGCTACAAGAAACTTCAGAGTTACACACCAGGCAGTGCAGGATTTGAAAATATAAAAGTGAAAACCCAAGGCATCAGTGTCACTGAGACTCAGCCCTTTACAGCGGTGTCTTTGTACCTCTGCCACCTGGTGCTGCCTCCAGCCTGGGACTGCAGCTTGGTCACCATCAGGAGTGCGTGGTATGGATGAAAAGTCCTGGGAACTTTCTTTTCTCCTTCTGTGGTGCCCAGGTTTGATTCCTACGTGGACATATAAAGGAACGGCAGGACTGCATTGGGTCTACAGAGCAATCAGAAGACACAAAGGTAGCAGCTGCAGGGGGCAAACAGGTCCTGGTTGATTTGGAAGAAGCTACAGCTACACATCCCTATATAACAAACAAGTTTAGGATAGGCAGTGACTTCCTGAAACACAGCATCAAAACATACTGGAAAGGGTGAATTTTCTAATAATAAACAAGGAAATTATTCCCTTATGACTATGCAAATTGCTGCTCAGGAAATGGCCTGGGCTATAGGGAGCTGTTAATGTGCACAAAATCGATACCCACGCAGTTTGTCTGCTCCTCTCAAAGGCACACACAGCAGCCACACTGGCTTGGATTGGCCTAGGGGATGGAATATGATTTCCCACTCTGGAAAGTGAAAGAGTTTGCCATGCACACCTGATGGTGTCACCAAGAACCTCAACGCTTCACTGGGATTCTTTGGACACAGTAATGGATGAACCCAAATTTCAGGTCACAGAGAGAAACAGACACAGGGTTCTCACATTTCTCTGGTGAGACCTTCACCTCTCCCTTTTTCAGAGCCTCAGACTCCCACTCTTGTGACTACTTGCTCCTTTTCCAAGAGTAGATGTCTGCTGCCTGCAATAAATTTGAAAATTAGGGATGGACTCTACACAGTGCAGCCAATGTCCTTCAAGCTATGGTCCAAGACTCTTTACGGGTCTGTGGACAAGTTTTCAGGAGTCCATAAAGGTCACTAAGAAAAAAATAGTTGGTTGTCAGCAAATTGGTATTTACTGTACTGCTGTTCTCATCCCCAGCAACAACATTTAGAGTATCTGCAAATAAAAGACTGGGAAAGTTATCTTACTCCATCAGAGCTTGGGAAAGGTCAGATCTAGATCTCTCCAGAGGGTCAAAGCTATGTAACACCAGTTAATACCATTTACTGTAGAAGCTGAACTGATTTTGCTCTAGACATAAGTTTCCTGTTTCTGCCAATCTTCTGCATGAATATTAAAGTCTGAAGAATGACCACAAGCAGACACCTAAACCTAGATGCCCACTGTTTCCCGTTTTTAACCAGGACAGGAGCTTCTCTTTTTACTCCATGACTGTACTTTATTTCCCTCTAAAGCCTTCTGACCCAACCAGAGACTCACCATTACCGCTGTGCTTGTTCATCCCTCCAAAGAAATCAGTTTCCTAAAGCAAAACCTTCCGTAACAGAAATCGTGGTGACTTTCATGAAGGACATTTTTCTGTATTTATCAGGCATCCATTGATTCAATTCTTTGTTGTACAATTAATTGGCCTACTACAGAAGTTAAATTTACCAGACTGCAGTACCTTAGATACACTTGTGGAAACTGTTTAAAGACAGCCACTACCCTTGATACTCTGCAGACTTCAGGCACCAATGGAGGATTAAGCGAATTAAGTGCTGTAAGTAATTCCACTATTTCCCTTCAAAGTCATGAGTGAAAATCACTCAGATCTAAAGATCTGTCAGCATTCAATCTGTCTGCAACACAGTTTCTGCCACAGTTATTTAACAGAAGAGATGCTACTCTGTCTTTGATTTCATTTCTTCTAATTCAATGACTCTCCAAATTGTATTCTCTACTGGGATCACTAATTTGCTTCTAGGAAAATCATTTTAACAGACCAATTACGACAGCAAATACAAATGCTGTACACAAAATTAATACATTTATACTCCTCCCTGCTGCTCCTTCTTCCTGACATTTCTTTTATACCTGTAATGCCACGAATGCAGTTTAATACTCTGTGGGCCCTTATGGCAGATGCAGCTCAACTGCTCAGCCTTGCACAGCTTATGCCTTCATAATTCACCCTCCAAAAACCTTCTCCCAAACTTACCCTAAGCCTGTGTTGCCTTTCCCTGGTCTTAAAATTAAGAACCAAACATGGTTAAGGGGAAAAAAGGGTTTTAACTCGGTATTTATGTAAGGGTTCTTAGGTGCAGCACTTCATCCCGGTGGAATGCACTGAAATGCACCCCGAAATGCACACCCCCAGCACCCAAAATGCACACACAATTACAGGCCTTGCAAACTAGCAAATCTATCAAAGATTCCTCAATGAGAGGCTGAAGTGAACCTCCCATCCCAAGGAACCTTCCCCGTGGATGGGCCTATCTCAGTTCACAGGATGTATTCTAGAGAGGACCTTGGTGTCTGGGGCGTTCTGACCCCTGACTGCGAGGCTCCCAGGATGTTTGGTCTCCTAGCTTAACAGAATACTGGGTCTCAGCGAGGTTATCTGACTTAAGGAATTATAAATATGTGGGCTAAAAGCACTAAGAGTGCATAAAGGCTATATAAAAGAGTATATGAAAGGGGTATAAAAGAAAAGGCAAAAAATCATCATGGTGTCACCTCATTGGCTAAAAACCCCCTCTTTGTCTCACCTGCAGTAAGCCGGACTGAAGAGAGTGTCACAGAATTTAACACCATGCAAGGGACTGAGAAAATGCATGAGGACAGATTCCTGGGGCTCACAGACCTAGCCCTGCAGTGGCCTCACCTTTTGCTGGGACTCTCTAAATCCCAGATTTCAGAAGGAAGCCATGTAAGGAGTATTTACAGGAGTGGAGGTCGGGGCTGTGCTTGCAGCCTGCCCAGAAATGCCTTTATCTCCACCACTCATTTATAGTTCTGAAGAGTGACCACCTGCAGCAGCCTGAGGCAGGTGAGATGACCACTCCTCCCCTCAGATCTCTGCTACCTGCTACATAAAAAAGACATTTTCATAGGAAAATAAAGATTTTTTTAATAGAAGCATTCTGAGTTTTACTTAATTAATACAAAAGGGAGGGAGGTGATGTGGGTAGAGAGAGAAAGGGGTTTGCATCATTGTAACCCAAATCTGATTAATTTTTTTTGGCTGAAAAGATGATTTATGTGATACTGCCTGGACATTATGCATCCACCTGTCAAATCTTCTGGCAGTTGTGAGCAATCTCAATTCTACACAGGTTGCTGCAGGTTGGGAACACTGCTGATGCAGGCCTGTAGTGATGGGGTCTGAGATGATAGGATCCAAAACACAGCTCCTCGGTGGCATTTGTGCCACTCACTTTAATGCAGAGTGTTTTGGGACAGCAACTTTCCTCCAGAAGAGGAGTCAAGAATCATCTGAGCTGGATGAAGAAGGGAAACAGATGAAGTAAAGTAAACAAGTGTGGTTTGAAATGTGGCAGCTGAGAGAACAAAAGACTTTGTAAGACAAACAAAAGATGTGGATTAACTCGAATGTGCAAGTGGGAGGGTGCAGGGCTCAGGGATTAGAGGCAGTGAGGGCTTTGGGTGAGTGACAGGGAGCAGACAAGCACATGTACTCACCAGGAACAACGCTGCCACAGGGGCAGGGGAGAAGGAAACAAACCTTTGTGTGGGTTAGGGTGTGGGAACCATTGCCCTTCAGCAAGACACAGAATCCTGCACCCAGTGGGGAAACAGGGCTTTCTCCTTGACTGTTGTCTCCTTGCCCTCTTCCAGAGGCAGACACACGGATAAAAGCCGTGTACATGGGCTTACCTTAGTGGCTCCCGAGTCCAGAAGCAAGCAAAAGCTGAGTGAGGGGGAATCTGGAGATTGCCACTGAGCATTCCCGGATGCAGTGACCACGATGGAGCAGGACAGGTCTCGTGGAAGGTGGTAACACTCTGGGGAGCGCCCAAGCTGGCTCCATTTTGTCTTGGTATCCAACCAGATACAGAATCTGGGAGATGGAACAGCACCTTCAAAAACACCTGTCCTTGAGCAAGGGCTGCAATGGGTCAGACACATCCCTCACCAGCACAACGCTGATCTCCAGCCAGCAGATCACTTCAACTGATGGCAGGCAGAGCTGCCACCAAACAGAGGGACCACCCCTGCAGGACCAGCAGGGCGACATGCCAAATCACCTTCACATCTTTCCCCCTGGCAGGAGTTCAGTGCAGCACTGCAGCATCCACCTCTGAGAAAGAGAAGGTGAAATTCTGCAAGTGGACATGGACTGTCCTGAAAAAGCTGCACAGCCGTATTAACTCCATAGGAAACATTTCATATGAACACAGTAAAGTCCAAGAGGGCAACCAGACTTTTTGACATAAAAAAACCCCACGCAACACTTTAAAAAATACTGATTTTATTCATGTCTAGCCTATTCAACAGTGGATCACACTGGCAGGAACAACCACAAATACCGAGTTACAAGGTTTCATCAGGTTCTTGCCTGTGCAACGCTGAATTTGAGTCAAGCACATATTATGGCACCACCACTAATGACAATGATTGCTGTTCAAAGCTCACTCGAGTCCCATCTCCCTGGTCCACCTCCCATCTCCCTGGTCCACTTCCAAGCCAAATAACCTCATCTCCCACTGTGTGTGGGATTGTCTGCAGAGAACTTGTGTTCTCAAAGCCTCAACGCAGCAAGCATCCTGAAGCACGTGCTCCAGCTAAAAATCCCCTTTACCTCACGTTCTTTATTTGAGAGGCTTCAAGTTTTCAGTGAAACAAACAAACAAAAAAACCCCCTCACCATCAGCAATTTCTCAGAAATGTTGGACTTGACCTGTATAAATCACCTCCAGTAAGGGAGCTGGAATTACTACACGTGATCTGGCCTGCAAATCCCAGCTGTTTTCCTTGGGATAATGCATCAGAGCAAGGTTTCACACCAAAAGCAAAGCACCCCTTTTGATGCTGCTGCTGGTGTGGGCACACAGTATGGCCCAAGGTCTCTGCCCCATGGATTTCCCGAGGATATTCACACTTTTCCAAAGGCAGCCTGCACCTACACTGACTCTGAAGACAACTGCCCTTGAAAGAAGGGTCCACAGCAGCTTGGGTCACTCAAGGTCAGCCATATGGTCTCGACACACAGATCAGGATACAGGGACTTGGAGAATTCCCACAGCTGGCCTGCACTGAGATAGCGCAGGTCCCCTGGGATTGTGGAGTGCTTATTGCCTCCCAAGGACTGCAGGCTCACATCCACGCCCAGCACTACTCGGAAGAGCTGCACCAGAAGCAGCCTCCAGTCTGGCAGCTCAGGGTTTCTCTAAGCCCAGTCCTGCAAGCCTGTGGGAGCCACAGGGAGTCAGGAAGCTCCTCAGAGATCCAGACCCTCAGCCAGCAAGGAGGTATTGCAGTCCCAGAGCTGCCAAATCAGAGAGAGCTGCTTTCTACCTCTTTTCCCTCACACACTGATGCTGAAAACTGCCAGACAGGCTTAAAAGTCACTGAGGAAGATATAGAGGGTATTATTGATAAAGAGTTCTAGGGAAGTCGGATGCCCAGCATCCATCAAACCACCTTCTGAAAATCCCAGTTGTCACATTTGATGCCACTCTTCCTCTCAGGCTCTCCCCTTCCAGAATCAATTCTTCCTGCCCCCGCTCCCACTCTCCTATGCAGAGAGCTGGCAACGCACACTGGCTGGATCCACATGTGGTCATGGAAACTTGGCTGCTGCCAAAGGAAGGGAATTCCAGGCCAGAGCACCCCTCTCTGCACTTCACTTTTCAGAGCTAATTGGGTTTTCTATCACTTTCAGCACGGCACAGCGTGGACTTGTGGAGCTTGAAAAGCAGCAGAGGTTTTTATCACAATGGTGCAACGGGAGAAGACTTCAGAGCATTTTCTGGGGACGCCGCATACAGCTATACTACAGTTCCAGAACTGTCTGGCTATTGTGTCTCCTAAATCACACAAAAGACTACAAACAGAGCTATTTCAGTGAAACTCTCTACGACCACTGGAAATAAGTCACTAACTCCGTTAGAGCAGGCAATGGACTCACGTGTTCACAAGAATTGACTGTACAGAGGATAAAGCCAGACACTTTGTAGGTAAATGAGAAACACCTCTAGTTTGGGCCCATTCCTTAGATAGCAGATATTTTGCATGAGCAGGATGATTACTTCTTGTAGAGCTATGTGAAACATCGACCTTTTTATCCAAGTTATGAAAGCACAGCTTTGAAAAGCACAGTAATCCAAGGCCAAAAAGACAGGCAGACAAACGGACAGACTTTGGCCACTCATTTGATTTCCTAGAGAGCTGTTTGCTCTTCTAAGGTCTGGCCTTATGCATTTGCCAGGTCTGCATATTCCACTTGAAAAAAAGGCTTAAAGGCAGTTTCAACAGCTGACTCTTCTGGAGGTGTCCTGTGCCAGTCTCCAGCTTCCCACAGGACTTGGTGCTTGTCTGGGGCTTTTGAGGAACAGCTCATAAATTGCTGCTATTTAGCCACTGGCAGTTGGATCCTGCTTTATTTAGTTTTCCCAGAAATGAGACGCATTGGAATCTTGTAGGGGATTCTCCCTGCTTCCTTCCTCCAGTCCCTGTTCACATTTAGTTTCAGTTTCCTGGACTGTTGATGCCTTTAAAAGCAACAGCAACAAGAAAACCACAAAGCAAGGAAAACAGTTTCCTGACCATGAAGGTTGCTCCCCCTGCACACAGGGAAACTCCACCAACTCTACAGGAAGAAGATGCAACAACCTCTTTTGCAGCATCCTGACATGACAGCCTTGCAGCATCCAGAATCCAGCCTAGCAAGGAAAATAAACAACAACAAAAAAAAAAGTGTTAAAAAAAGTGCACAAGAAAAATTGTTATTTTACATGGATCACAGTAAAGCCACACCAACCTAAGGGTTCATTTCTTCATGAGAATGTTTGAAGGGGTTGAATTTGAAATCTCTTGTCAGCTGCAGCTGGCTAAAATGAAAAGTGCTGCATTTCTTTGCTTACCTTGATACCTACTGGGATTGGCTTTGGGGCCAATTTTTCCTTACAGCTCCTGGGAATTACACACCTGTCTTCTTGCATGAGATGAAACAAGTTGATTAGAAGGTTACAAAGTTTGTTAGGATGCTTTGCAGTGCTGTGCTCTTCAAGGACAGAGACACGAGGTCTCACTCTAACTGGGACTTTGGGAATTTCCAGAGCCATTTTCTTGGCATCTAATTTTAGGTCATTTTAAGACAGATCTGTAATGACAATTTGGCTTATAGGCCCCTCCCTCTGTGCTGGGGGTATGAAAGTCTATCAAAGCAAGTAAGGGAATTCAAAATTTAAAATTTTCATTTTATTAAATCAAATCTGAAACAATTTATTAGACAACAGGATAAAGAATGTTGGGTCTGCAAGAACTTTTCTTCCTTTAGGGACTTCTCCATTGTCACACTTTTGTGCAGTCCATTCCAGCTGCATCTGTGCTGGTGACTCATGAAACCTACAGGGCTATTAATAAGTCATTAAAAGTATCAGCAGCCTTCCACAACAAAAGAAGGAGAAAGAAAAAATGACTGGAATAAATGAAGGATTGCACCCTGCGGAAGGGATCCACACTGGAGCAGATCATGAGGAACCGCAGCCTATGGGAAAGGCTCACACTGGAGAAGTTCCTGGAGGACTGACTCCCATGGGAGGGATCCCACACTGGACCAAAGGAGGAGTGTGAGGAGTCTTTAGTGATATTTTCTCTCCCCTGTGGAGCTGAGGATGGAGAGTGACAGAGAGCGGCTTTGCGGGGCACGTGGCATCCAGCCAGGGTCAACCCACCACAGCTACACGGATAGGATGCGGTAGGAAATTCATCATTTCGGGACTCCTGAGTGCTAAACAAAACTCTGAGGTCCAGACTCAATTGTGTGAGCAGGGCTAGTAACGAGCTTAAAGAAATCCAGCTTGTGCCTGCCGAAGTGCTGAGCAGCTCAAGCCTTGCACTGCAAGGAGTTTGCTCCGTTTCTGTTTTCACACAGCGTTTTCTACCACGATTCCCTTTCCCACTCAGTTCAGGAGTTGAAAGCAGCTTATTCCACTAAGAAAACCATACACCTTCTAGTCCCTGAGCTCCCACAGCTCCTGCTACTGCTTAGCAATGACTCAAGTAGCCAGAAAAAGAAGAAGAACAGGCTGTAAAAAGTGTGGCAGTGAGAAAGCCCTGGGCCAGAAGGTTGTTTGTCACACTGCCAAAGCCCAAAGGAGGAGAAAGAAGTGGGAGAAACATCAGAGATGAGAGAAGCCCACAAAGTGAACAAGATTTGTCAAGAGCTCTGCCTAGGTTCAGAAAGGAGAAAATGTCAGCAGCACAAAAAATATATAAATATGCATCCTTACATAAATAAAAATATACATCAACATACTTGCATCTGCTCTTCAAAAAGTTTTCCAAGACAAAGAAAAGCTGGGTCTACCAACAAAAGGCACAACTTGCTTGCTCTGAGTTCACCACAATTGTGAGCAATCTCTGCTTTCCAGGCTAAAAATGTGCTGATCTTCCAAGCAAAATTCCCTCAGTAAATTTTCTTTCATGTCAAGGTTTTTCCTGTGGATTTATATGTCGGAGAGCAGAGTTTTCGCTCCAGGGATTACAGAGGATGAACAAATTGAGATGCTGTGGCCAGCTCACCGTTTCCAAGAGATTCAGAGCAGCAATAATTGAATCCCAGTGACTGTTTGGAGTTTGGTAAGGCAGAGACCCCATCAGACAATTCAGAGGCAGAAAGATATGTCTGCAACAGCTGCCTTAATTGAACCCATGACAAATTAATTGAACCTATGACAAATCTGTTCACAGCATAGTGAACAATCACAGTGGTGGTGTAGTCTGATTCTAGTTTTAGTTTGACACTGCTGTATCTTACATGGATCTTCCCCAAAGTTAGTAGAGATGTTCCACTGGGAAAGAGGAGAGGATGAGAGTCCAGATACTCAATATTTGCTATCTAGGATCTCCTTTTATCCATTGTGTACATTAATACTCAAAAAATGCTTAGAAATTGTAAAATATACTCTCTTACAGCTTGTTTCTGACCTGCAAGGAGAAGATTCCTGCTCCTTTATGGTTTGTAAATTCATTTAGGAAAACTCTCTGGCAGCAAACATGACTCCCCTTGAACTGGAAGTGCGGCATGTTAAGGGTGTGTAATGTTACCTCCCTGTCCAAAGCAAGGGTTGTGCAGAAGAAGTGGTCCCAGTAAATAAAAAGGTAATGAATGACATAAACAGGTTTTTGAGTTTAGCATGAAAAATTTTCTTGAATTACCTGTAAATCAAAAAGCCCAATCAAAGTTTTACTGGACAACCTTTCATCAGGTGTTCTGTAAACAACTTGATCTGCAGGGATCAAGCACCACGGCCTTAAGCAGATCTCTGCAAACAGCTTAGAAAGTATAACTGAGCTGTTTTATTCAGTCACAGCAGAACAAACAATCATTCAACACTGCAAATATTGGGGAAAACCCAACCAGTGTGGCCACAGGACATCAAACCACACATTTGAGATCTGTCCACTAAGCCAGGCTTTAGCCAGCACAGCCCAGCAGAGAGGGACTGGCATGAAACCATCCTATATCCAAGTTTATGACAGTGCTGGAAGGCACCATGAAAATAATGACTACTGTCACTCACACAGAGAAAGCAATAGGAAAGGTTTGGACTGGGCCAGAGGAGTGGCATGTGGACCAAAGATCGTTTTTCTATCTCTATAACTCTAAATGCAAAAGTGATAAAGCACCTAAAAGGAATGGGCATGAAGGCAAATGTGAAACAAAAAATGAAACACTGAAGTACTCCTTGACAATGACTAACTCGTTACTCAGGTATTGCTTAATTATTTTAAATACTCTTTAAATAGAAAGTACAAAACTAAACCAAGAATTTCCACTGTGGTGAATGACATTGGATGCTCAGCTTGAACTCTGGAGGGACTGAATTCCAGAAAGCAGAATTCAGGTCTTGTGCAGGAACAAAACCTACTACAGTGCTGTCGTTTCTTACAAGGTGGACCCCGTATGTATAGAGGTTTGCAGTGGATTAATTTTGGGCACCCATTTCTCTATCCTTAACTTTGAGAGCCTGATACTGATGCCTAAACTCATAAAAAATAGCTCAACACTCCTCAGTGAAGTTTTCTGAGACCAGAGACATGAAAAATTGGACTATGCTCTGGAATGGGATCTAAACTCACCCGGGCAACTTTTCAACCCCATTTCAGACACCTTCTACATTTATGGATTGAAAAGATGGAATAAAATTCATGTTTAAAACCAAACTGCTGCCTCCTGCAAGGTCCTGGGATCCCCCTCAATGGTGAGAGATGCAATCCCATTCAGACTATACATGCAAGTAAGAAGATCTACAGACAGAAACAACTTCTAGCAAGTTAACTGAGAATAATTTCAGGCGTTGAGTGTCCCTGGATGTGGCAAAAATGTAGGGAAAGTTACTTCAAGTAGATGTAACTCCACTGAAGCAAATTTTACTTGCTTTCATCAGGACAGACCCCTGTGGCAGGCAGGCTATCACGCTGCGCAGAGATAAGGGAGAGGTGATTAAACAGACCAGATCCAATGTACTTATAGTGCCCATCTGAAAGCAGAAGAGCAGAAAAGAGCAGTGGGATTGTGAAGTGAGCAGCTCTGCTCCTAACGAGAAGATGAACTCCTTTCAGTGTCCCGCTGTAACAAAGGACATGGATGTAATGGACACATCAAATCAGCAGGCATAACTAAGTGGAAAGATCCAGCACTGCCTCATGTGAGATTGGTTGTTTCAGCTCGACTGAGTGAATCAAAATATTCCAGGAAATGCCCAGCGCTCCACCATTCCTCCTCAAATTAAACCCCCAGTTTAACCCCACACAGCGCTGGCCATATGCAGCTCACACTTCCCTCTCTGGGAGCCATCTGGAACTCCCTCGAGGAATCCTGACTTTCCAGCACATGTTGTGCTTAACTCTGACGTTAAAAGGGCATTGTTGAGTTTAATGACATTGTGCAAAGACCACACCGACTTGCTGCAGAAAATGCGCCACATGCCCAAGTCCCACATCCATTCCCTAAATCCAACCCAAGGCTAGGTGCTTGTCCTCAGCTGCCACCAAAGCAGCTCCCTCAAAGCTAGCTCTGGAGACAAAAAAATCACAGAAAATCTTGAATTTCTCTACATACCTATGGCAAACTACAGTGCCACTCAGGCTGTCTCAAGCTTCAGGCCTGCCCAGCACATGCCAGCAGCCCATGCCTCACTGCATACACTGCTTAAAGCCTTAAGCAAGAGGCCCAGCTCTGGGCATGCTGCTGTCTCTCTGGGGCTCAGTCCATGCTCAGCTTAAAAAAACAAAAAACCCAGGCACTGGCTATTTAGGTAGAACTGCAGCAGCAAAAGAAATGGATTAATGAGTGCTGATGGAACCTTTCCCTATAAAACTGCCTTTATCCCAACCCAGGTGTTTTCCAGCTTTTACTCTTCCCATTTTCTCCCAAAGCCTGCTGGGGGGGAGCGAGCGAGCACCCAGCGGAGCTGCCGACACCCTCCGGCAGCGCGGGTCACCCCTGCAGGTGTCCCTTGTCTCATACCTCCCTGGCCCACAGGATGGCACTGTGACACCCCACAAACTCCTCCCGGGCTCTCGGGGCCGCTTCCTGACAGCAGCAGTCCGTATTTTTCCCAAACTCAGACTTTTTCACACTGCTATTCAAATTTCCTTTGAATTTTCAGGCTTTCCAGAATTCAGCAGAATTCTACAGATTCTCTCATTCCTGTGCAAGTCTTTGCCCAGCAAAATCATCTCTCTTTCTGTGGGCATTTTGCTGGAATAAACATCAGTGATCTTCCCCTCAGAAAAGGGGTCATTGGAAGCTCCACACCAACTCTCCTGAAAAGCTACTGCTTTTTGCTGCTGAGAAATTGTACTCAGGAAACCCTGAGATTAATAAGAGGGAATGGGACAGAGCTGGGGAAGGGGATGGAGAGCCAGTCCTGTGAGGAGCAGCTGAGGGAGCTGGGAAAGGGGCTCAGCCTGGAGAAAAGGAGGCTCAGGGGGGACCTTGTGGCTCTGCACAACTCCCTGACAGGAGGGGGCAGCCGGGGGAGGGTCGGGCTCTGCTCCCAGGGAACAGGGACAGGATGAGAGGAAACGGCCTCAAGCTGTGCCAGGGGAGGGCCAGGTTGGACAGCAGAAGAAATTTCTTCACTGAAAGGTGGTCAGGCACTGGAAGGGGCTGCCCAGGGAGGTGGTGGGGTCACCACCCCTGGAGGTGTCCAAGGAATGACTGGACGTGGCACTCAGTGCTCTGAGCTGGGTGACAAGGTGGGATCAGACAGCTGGATTTGATGATCTTGGGGGTCTTTCCCAGCCTGAATTACTCTGTGGTTCTGTGACCAGCTATTGCTTACAACACACTTCAAAGTACTGTACAAACCCAAATCTCCTTCACAATCTTGCTATTTACCACACCACCATTTGCATTTTACTTAAGATTTACTTAAACCATTAAGATCACTGCAAAAACTTTGCAGTTTGGGGAGCCTACAGCTTTCCAGCACTGATGTCCACCCAGCCTTCACGTGCACAGACACACCTGGCACATAAGCTCTGGCTCAGCTGACACAGCACCCTCTCAGTTTCCCAATCCTTTCCCGTTTATAGGTCAAAGATGCAGCCAAACCACAGATGTTAAAATTTGGGCTGTGCATCAGGTTTCAAAACCTTCTCGTCAGTGCTGGAGGAGCCTATGACACAGGGCGTAGATTCTTCCCTTGGCTCACAAAGCCTCCCTTCAAGAGAAATATTTTGGCAGAACTGCAGAGTCAATGACTTTAAATTAAAATTCAACAAGATATGCTTGTCCTTATTAAAATTTTTGGAAAGTACCACAAAGGTCAATGTTTTCAGCTTAAAGTAGCTGAGAAGATGAAGCAAGCACAGTTTTACTCAACTCAAATCCAGCCTTCCTTATCAGCTTTAACCTCAGCTGCTAGCCCTCATTAAACCCTCATCTCTCTTCCCTTCACTGCTGTTTTAAATGCCTTTTTGAAATATCCCAGGGGAACCAGCACACAAAATCACACCAAAACAAACCCTGAGCATACCTTCCCCTTCCTTCTTCTTCCCCCCCTTCATACGCTGAGCACGATGCCATAAGGTCTGGAATATCCCTGTGCAGCAGAGGCAAAGACAGCAGTTGCTAAGGACAACAGCCTGCTGGGGACAGCGAAACAGCCATGGTCCTGCTGCCTGCTCTGCTTCCACACCAGCCCTGGGAGCCCAGGATGGCAGCTGCTGGTGAGAAATGTGGGAAAGGGGCTTAGGGACAAGGAAATTCCTGCCATGACTGTGGCAGTGGCCATAGTCATCTTCACTCCTTACCTCCCCACTCGTCCTCAAAGTCTCTAGGGTTCCTCCATGATCAAAACTAGCAATGGCAACACAAGCAGCAAGTTCATGTCTCTGGTGAGGGAGGCTCAGTCACTGCCCAGGACAGAAGTTCTGCCTCCTGTCCAGGTGGAACTTCCTGGGATCAGTCCCTGCCCGTTCCTCTGGTGCCATGGCTGGGCCCCCCGGAGCAGAGCCTGGGCCCTGCTCGGAGCCCTCCCTGCAGACAGGGACACACAGGGCTGAGGGCCCCTCTCAGCTGGGGCTCCTCTCGAGGCTGAACAGCCCCCGCTCCCTCAGCCTTTCCCTGCCAGAGATGCTCCAGGCCCTACATCATCTCCACAGCCTCCGCTGGCCCCGCTCCAGGAGCTCCCTGTCCCTCCTGTCCTGAGGAGGCCAGAGCTGGACACAGCACTGCAGATGGGCTGAGCAGAGGGGCAGGATCACTCCCTGACCTGCTGCTTGGAACAAGAGGCAAGATTTTCAAATGCACTTGCTATTGCTCTGTTTCACTAAAGTCACTAGAAAAAATTCCCAAAGGCCATGGCACGTTTAGGCATTTTTTAAAATGCCACCTTCTATCAAAGTTCTGGAAGTGTGAATTTATGGTATCTTCTGAGTGCCTGGCTGCTTAGTTAACTATTTATACTGCCACTATAGTCACCTGAAGACTCAGTAGTGAAGTCTCCAATTATTGACAGAAAACAGGGAAAGAGGTGTAGAGGCACAGGGAAACATCGAGAGAGTCACAGAATACTTTGGGTTGGAAGGGACCTTAAAGGTGATCCCATTCCCCCCCCTGCCATGGGCAGGGACACCTTCCACTATCCCAGGTTGCTCCCAGCCCCATCCAACCTGGCCTTGGGCACTGCCAGGGATGGGGCAGCCACAGCTTCTCTGGGCAACCTGTGCTAGGGCCTCCCCACCCTCACAGGGAACAATTCCTTCCTAAAAAAATAATATTAACAGAAGCAACATTACTGTAGCAAGTAAAGAGTGTCAACATCCCATTTATCCTGTTTCCAGCTGTGAAAATAACGATTCCCTTTACAGAAGTTGCAGCCATGTGAAATCTGAAACAGATCAGAGAAGCTGCTTGAAGGTGTCAGAGTAACCAGCTGCCCTAGCTGCATATTTAGCTCCAATCTCCATCCCTGGCCATGTCCAAAGCCAGGCAGGATGGGGCTCTGAGCACCCTGGGCTAGTGGAAGATATCCCTGCCCATGGCAGGGGGGCCACTGGAATGAGATAATCTTTAAGCTCCCTTCCAACCCCACCCATTCTGTGATTCTATGGTTCTAATTTCCCAGGCCTGCCTCACACCATCTGCTTATGATTCCCTGCAGGAAAAAAATGGCCATTTGCTTTATCTGAAGACAAATGAGTGTATCTAGAACTTTATCACTGATAAATACCCAACTGCACGCTGAGGAGAGAAAAATGCTATTTTCTCTTCCAGAGCCAGAGGAATCGAGGTACAGGAAAAAAGAAATGTTAGATCCATCCCAGATCCTGATCCAGAACGTACCTGTGAGCATCAGTCTGTCCACAGACTGGCATGCTGCTGTGGCACATCTGACAGTCAGAACTCCAAAAACATTCAAATGGGAATTTTAGTTACACTTCAAAACACTGAATTTCCAAGATAAATACATCTTGCTTCCCAATGATATGGTAAATTAAAAAAAAACCCTAAATGATAAAAAAAAGGCTTCTAAAGCACCCTGTACCATGCTGCCTAGTTGGCATCAGAAGAAAAATGTACTGATGTACGAACACCAGCTGAGAATTTAGCCCCATCTGCCTGAAACTAAGTCTCTGCATCAGCAGGGCTGTTTAAACATTTCAGCCATCAAAAAAACCTCTTCATGCAATCATGGTGGATACAAAGACATGGCAAGAGTCCCTCTCCAAAAACATAAGGTTTTTGTAAGAATCGTGCATTGCTTGTAAGACTCTAGCACCTAAATGTGCTATAGGACAGGAAGGAATTTGCAAGAGGATTCATCTGGGCCTTTTTACATATGCTTGCTTCTGAATCACCAATATATGACTAAATATAAACCATGAAGAGCTGTAATTGCTATTCTACGTATCCTCATATCCCTCTGAAATACCATAAAGGAAGAAGAACTACCAAAGCCTTTAGGAGGATTAGTTCCTAACAATGCCAGTGAAAATCTGTAAAAAAAAAAAAAACAATCTTGCCAGATTCAAAGTGCAGATTTGACTGCTCAGTACCAGTCCTTCATGCTTGGAGAGTTGACACAAATCTCTGAAAGAGATGGTGAACTCCTCCCACCTGCAGCATATTTTCTTCCGCTGTTTTAACACATTGGTCCCTGAGGGAAACTCAGGGGGTAGAAGAGAAGAACTTGCTTCAATTCCCTTCTTCTGGGTTAGCTGGGAAAAGTGATGTCAGCCTCTTATCTCCATGGAGCATTCCAGGAGCTTTCAATTTACCTGGCAGTTAAGTCAGCTCTGGACTGTGTCAGCCAGAAATATTTTTGCACACTTTTAATTATAAGGCAGCCTGCAAGGGAAGGGAGAGTCACAAACGAGGGACCTGCTCCGAGTGTTTTGTGCCTGAGCCTGGAAAACAGGGATCTGCTCAGCATGGCCCAAGCCCAACACAGAGCCAGGTAACAGCAGGACCTGTCAGCATTTGGGTGTTCCATGAGTCCCATGCACAGGGACAAACATTTTCCTGGGTTGTTCTTTCATCCTCACTGCCCATCAGTTTGCTGCCGCTGTTGTGACAGTGACACAGCGCCGTGTCCTGAGGGAGGAGAGGTCCCCAGCTGTGCCTGACATTATCTAGGTGTCAGGGAAGAGATGAGGAGCACTCAGAAAGATCTCCCTGTCTAAAAGGTTTAGGGAAAAGAAGGAATTAAATGGCTTTATACTGTCCCACCTTATTGCTGAGGCACTGAGATATGAGGGACATCCAAAGGCCACGTGACAGTACTGGAGACTGTCCCCTGGACCCCAAGCCCAGTATCTAATTACCTTCCTTCTTAAGTAGTCTCTTAACTATCAAAAAACCCCCCACAACCTTGTGATGCAACTACTAATGAGCAGAAAGGCCAGGGCCAGAAGTACCAATGGGTGGTTTTCCTACACAGTTCCCATGATTGGGGATGGAGGATGGAGAGGGAAGCTGCATCAGCCTCCAGAACCCCTCCCAGCTGCAGCTGGCTTGATCAGTATGTATTCAGACATCTTCTATGGGGATGCTGATTAGTGGTTACTGTGCACAGAACTCCCAACTCATCTCCTCTGAAATCCCCTTAGCTAAGTGTTAGTGGCAGCTCACGGATCTGCACGGGTTTGGTTTTTAAAGAGACAAGAAAAAAGTAAGGGGGGAGCTACATCCCTCTGCAGACAGCACCTTTTCCTTCCATTCTCAATTCACTCAGAAAATTTTAGTAACAAGTTTTTTGTCTTTTTTTTAAGTTTTTCCTTTTTTTTTCTCCTTCTTATTACATAATCTCAGAGTAAAAAGATCCTGAAAAGATGACCAGCCGAGTGGGAACAGGAAGAGCTCAGAACTCAGAATGACACGTTCTAACAAGTCAGACAGCACTGGAAAAGCAGCTTGGCCTCATCAAAAAAAACCCCTTCTCACCTGGGCAGGTGTTGCAGCTGCAGAAAAGAACAACTGGCTTGGCCCAGCCATTGGCAAAGCACTGGAACGTCCCTTCTGTCACTGGGAATGTATGCTGTAGTACCCATGAGGTTTGGCCCATCATTCCATCTCTTCTGGAGCACTTGAGCATCACCTAACTGAATTCAAGGAAGTATTGGAGCTGACACCGCAGCCACACTGATAATGAACAGGAACAACCAATGCCTACCACTACACTGCTTTAAAAAAAAAAGTTCATCAAAAATTAACTCCCTTCCAAAAAAAAAACCCCACAACCCCCAAATCCATGTTATCTCTTTCATTCCAGATCAAAGTTAAAAAATAAGCAAAACAAAA